>SMSQ01025863.1:442734-502573 GCA_019453375.1 Ctenoplectra terminalis | reverse complement strand
GTTCGAAGTTTCGGCAGAAGCCAGTTCCAACGTAAGATTAAAACGCTCGAAGGTCGTAAATGTATCAGCGTTCTTAAAATTAGCTTATCCACGAACAATGACGTGCTAAAAATTCTTAAACACGCGTACATCATTAACGAACGTCTTATGCTCAGGTCTATTCTTAGAATACAAATTATTATTTCAAGTTCCATTAGAATTTTCGCACGATAGAGTGGAACGACGAGGCGATGTTAAATAATGGAAAGGGTCGTTTTCTCGATGACGACATTAGCGGAAATATAGCCGCGTAACCGGCGAGAATTCTTGCATTAATCGAACCGTGAACGAGGTCGTGTTACGTTCGATGGGCGCTGCGTGGGTGGCGATGTATGAAATCGCGCGTGTGCCCACGATACGCCGCATTATACGATACAGACGTATCGTAACAGACGAACGAGCAATTTGCAGCCGAACGATCTATGGCGATACAGGTGAATCACTAACCACCTCGAGGTCTTTCGTTTTAACGCTCCGCCTAATAGTCTCGCTTATCGATCGGACGTATCACGAATATCCGCGAAAACGAAACGCTTTAACGAAAGCGTTCCTCGCGATCGAGATATTAACGCCAACCGAAGATTCCTCGTAAAACGATCGTAAAGTGATGTAAGAATTTTGATTCGATACTGCCGAGTGTGTTCAATTTCGCAATATGGAAATTAAACGACCGGTCATGTAACACGATTTCGCGTGGATAGACGCACTAACGAGAGAGATTTCCCTCAGAATTGATACGGTAATATTTTAATCTTTATTTTTCCAAGATTCTGGAATTTTTCATGGTTACGCGAAACGTTCTTCCAGTAACTCGACTCGTGTGCGATCAGACGTACGTCTGTTTTATAATCGGTAGTATAAATAATATTCACAACGTTTCAACGTTACGAGAATCTTAGGTTTCACTGTTCTCACGTTAGATACGATATGTATTTTTCTACATTTCTGGCGAATTTGTACAAAGTAACTTTATTTAGCGTTATTAGCACGAGGAAACACAGCACACCTTCCACACGATTCTCGTTCTCCTTTGGCCTTTGGGATGACGTGCTTGGGTGAAACTTTCACACAAATGCTTTTTAGCGATATATATTTAACGAATAAAAATAAAAGTAACGATACAATAAAAAAAAGGTTAAAAATTACCCAGTCTATTACCGGACAACAGAAAAAAAAAAACTGACTCACCAACTTACCCTGCCGCGATGGTCATCTTTATTACACGTCCCGGAATTTTCAAAAGACGTCAGGAGAAGGGAAACAATTTTCCCACTAACACCAGGTTGTTTATTTGCCAGGCGAACTATCGAGTCGAAGGCGCCCACGAAGTCTGCAAGGACAGATGTCTTAAAAAATCCCTTTTGCTAAGGACATTCTGCAGACACTGGAGGTTCCTTCGTGCCTATGTCTCGACTCGATGACTTCGACCAGCGCCTGGTTAGTCTCCGCTACAGGCCAAAATTTTGCAACGTGTACAATTACTCGGTACGTACATGCAACGCGTATAAAATATGTTGGCGACGTCGCGAAACATTCATAACGGTGCCGGCTGTGTTCAACGCTTACAGGGGAGAAAGCGAAAAACTGGCGACTAACATTTTTCTTTTACAAATTCTCTACGACCCTAACGGTCGCTGTAATTGGATTTCGCAAGGTTCGAGGCATCGTCCGGCCGGGTACACGAGATCTCGACGCGTGATAACGCTAAAGTCGTGTCGCGGTTTCCAGCGCCGATTATTTCCGAATGACACTCTCGTGGGCCTTAATTTCGTCAACCTTTCTTCGCCGGCCGACGAGGGATTCTACGAAACGTTTCGCCGAATCGTGCAGAAATTAATTCGCAAATTTAACGAGCTTTTAATCACGACGAAACTTTTACGCGTTGCGTTTCCCAATCGGCCGAATGAAATTTAGTCGAAGCTGTTAAGTGAGCCGTCACGCTGTCGCGAACGTATATTCGTATTACCCGTTTGATTTATCTGGTCGCGTATTAAGTGTATCGCGTTTAATCTCCCTTGGACCGTATTAAAAAGTTGCACGCTGTGCGGAGACTTTCTTGAATTTACAATTACGAAACGGCCCGTCGTAAATTTGTCCTCGTATATCTTACGCGAATGAGCCATGGAAAACGAGGAGTTTTGCATAATTATGTCGCGTACGCTGCCGCATAAAACAAAAACGCAGCTTCGATAGGTGTGGGCATGCGAGAGAAAGCGAACAGTTTCGAATGGAAGCGTTAAAGTTGGGAATATTGACGATCATTTGGAAGGTAAATTAATTCGTTGCATTTTCTGTGCACAACTTGTATTCAATTTGTACTCCAGGAGTCTCGTAATTTTTTAATCCATCGTATCAAGTATAATTTACTTGGAATCGGTGCACAGTGTTCGCTCTTGACATCAATTCTCACGATAATTTTCAACCGAAGCGAGTCTTCTTAAAATGACAATGTTCTTACGATTCGGACAGTCGCGATCACGTAGGGCTGCGCGGTTTTTTTCCCCGTAGAAGCGCCGCTTCAAATATAATTCACGCGATAATGCGAAAGGAAGTAACATGGTCGCAATTTGTCCTCGTCGCGGTGGCGGCGGTGAGCACGTCGCGGGGGGATCAACGTCATAAATCAGGACTTTATTTTCGAGGGAGAGGGAAAAAAGAGGAAAATGATATGTAAGCGAGTTACCGAGCGCAGATTATATCCCCCAGAAACAGATGTTCGGTCCGAGTGCCTTAATTAAGAGGTAATTATTTATCCAGTGGCCGGAGACTTTCTTTGGTCGAGCGACTTTCTTTAATGCGTTCAGCGATTAATACGCTGGGGCGTCTCGAGTAACCGGAAGTACACCCTCGTAATCGCGTTTCTTCGATGAAACTTTGCGTGCGTTCACGCGAGAAACCGCTTAATAGAAACGCTTTTCGTGGGAATTAATTATGGCGATAGCGATCGAGATCGGTCGAAGATTCGAGACTACCACGGGCTTGTTAAAAGAATTCTAATTTTATACGTTGCCGATCGAGCAAAACGAGGCTGCACTCGCGCTCCTTTTCATGGTGGCCGCCATCATGGTTTGCACCATCTTCTACCCATTTTTCTTCCAACTTGACAGATTTCTGCTCGCGACATTCCGATGTTCGGTAACGAAAACTTCGGAGGCACCCTGTCGCCTTCGTACTTTTATTTCTGTCCTCCTCGTTGCCACGCTGTGCCTCCAAATTAATCATTACGAAATCTTCGACGGAGGAGTCTGTTTATTTAATTGCTCCAAAAAGTTGAGTCGAACCGATACAAACTGCACTCGTTCCGCTACTAATGCGATTCAGCCTCCCTTTCTCATCGTGTGTATCTGTAACCACTCGTGTCCTACTAATACAAGAGGGGAACACAAGGTATATCGAAGGCGGAGTCACATAGAAACACAATAGTACCTGTTATTAATTCAAAGACCAATTGTCCAGAGTCTTCGCGCTATGATTCACCGTGCGTCGCATCATCGATTGGCCAACCGCGTCGAGGTGCTAATTTAGTCGCGGAATTGTCGCGTAGACCGTAATAAGGTGCCCCCTGGACCATTGTGCGGTCGATTCGACGCGAGAATTTGTTTCCATTTTCTCAGTATTAGCACACGCGCGAAAGATACTCGCGACACAATGGAACGGGGACCGACGGCGTTCGCGAATTAATGCGGCCCGGTCGATGGGGAGCACCGGGTTGAACGACGCGACCTCACGGGTAATTGGACATCGCAGGTTGCCACTTAACGGTGACTCATCGCACGCTCGCGCAAATTATCTCGCGCAATCTGCTCTCGATGAGACACGCGGCACGAACGATAAATCTCGGCGAAGAAATTGCGGCCCCTCGTGGAAATATAGCGTTTCATGGGGTTTAGACATCGATTACCCTCGCGCGGCCGGTAGCCGTGCAACTCTAGCGTGCCGCTGTTGCGCTATCGCGTAAATTATTTAAATGATGCATGCGGAACGGTGAGCACTGGTTAATGGCCAGCATCGTCACGATTTCCTTGTGTTTTCGGAATTAAAGAACGATAATAAATAATCGTGGCCTTCGAGCTCCGCTATCGCGAGGATCGAGCGTAAGGTTGACGAGATGAAATAGGGAGGGTGTTCGATACTGAATTTTTCGGTGTTAATTTATTTTAATATAGCAGCAACAGGTACTTGAACTTTTTTTTCACAACTATGCTCTTATATGCGAATGTCGGCTTTATCTAATTATAGGATGCAATATAATTACTCTTTATTACATTTTCTCCAAACGAGTTTTCCAATTGCAAACTGTATACATCTACCAATCGCCCGCTACAAAGATAACCAAAGGAAATTATTATTGCGTCAAATTCCTTATCTATCGCAGCATTTTTCTTTACGTAAACTGTTCGAAGAAAGTGGAATCGGTACGCATTGAATAACGCACTTTAACCGAAGACAGGTCCCATTTACCGTCTCTGCAACCCGGTATCTGAGTCAGAAAATATCACCCGCGCCCAACTCTCGGTCCCACCGTTACATTCACGTCCGTTACATAATTTGTCACTACTAGTTGCGACCTCTAAACGGCTCGCATTGTCGCGCTGCCATAAAAATATTAAATACGATCCGTAGTTACCAGTCACTAGTATTTTGCACGGTTATTTACAACCAGTTGTAAGCGTTGCACAATGAAACGCCTAAATTTACGATAGCAGGAGCTTTTCCAAATCCCGTGTTTCGCCCTCCACCGACTCGTATTTTTTACACGGTCTCTCTTCAGCTTCCCCTCTGTCTCTCGACAGACGACAGACAAGCGGGATCGTTTATTTTCGAGCGAGATCGTTGTCGCGAAAATCGATGACGACACGGTCGCGAACCGCGAAAAATCGTGCGGCGGATCGGAGACGCACCGGTGACGTTCGCGTTTGTTGTGCACGCGGGGAAGGCGAACGCGTATTTCTGAAGCGGCTGACTCACCCGCCACCCACGCGTCTTACCAGGGCGATGAGGCGCACGATTTCGCGCACGCGGCTCACCTTGTCGCATCTGCGGCTACGTACACTCGCGCGTCTCGCGCACCTGAGCTTCTTTTCTTTTTTTCGACCCTGGTTGCGTAACCGACGCGACTTCTGCCAATATTCACCGCTCGCAAGAGGAAGAAAGTGTTTTACGGTCTTGGCCGAAAGTTGCTCGACATCCTCGCGAATTGTGTGTTCGGTTTATCGTAACGAGCCTTCGAGACGTGGTAGAATATGAACGGCACGGTTTTTTTGTCAGGCTCTTCATCTTGATTATGTTGTTTACTTTGTTGCTGCGGTCAAAAATTGGGACCATCGTATTTCCTTTGGTATGAATCGATGGAAATTGTTCGCGGTGTACATTGTTGCTCTGGACGTTCATAACGGTGAAAAATTGCAACGTGTCGAGCGTAATTTTGTGATGCAAGGATGTTTCAAAGTGGGTTACACTTTGTGGAAGTATGCGTCTTATATCGAGGATGTTTTCTCAATTAATGCGTCTCGATTGTTTTTCTTTGATATTTAAGTTTGGCTATAGCAAACGCCACGTACAACAGTTATCGCGGCATAAAAATCCACTAGCTTTAGAATTGACTGGCACTGATATTAGTACGTATAGATTGAAAAGGTATACACTCCTCTAAATTTAGTAAACAGGTACATCAACTAAGTTTAATAATATTGTAAATAACCGCGGCCATTTATAAGTCTTATTTATAAACACAATGACCTAATATAATCACTACGAGTTACTTCACACGTCCCAATGCAATGTCAACAAATTTATTCATAATTTCGTTATGAATAAAAAAAAACAAAAGTACATAAATTTAAGTTTGGAGAAAAGTATTCGTGAATAAATGAAATACGCTTCCATATTTCTCTATGGCCACAGTTAGTGGTATTCGCGACCGCGCAATTCCTCAAACGCGCTCGCTCGAGAAGCCCGATCATCGATTGGAAACTAGTTGCGAACGTTCGTGTCATAACCGGCGACAGGCCGCTATAAATAAACGTTTACGATACATCGATCAACTGGTCAACAAGCGTTAAACGAACCGCGCAGCGCGATACCAATTACAGACGAAAATAAGCGACGGTGACGAGCGAGAGACCCGTTCATTCAGGAATATGTTAAAACCCCGCATTTGCATGATGCATTTTAACGATCACCAGCCTTTTCAACACGGTGACGTTGTTCGAAACTTTACGGAATATTGCTGCCCCTCGGTATTAATGTTCCGTTTATTAGGATATTAGAATATCGAGATTTTTAAGCATTATATGATGAAATATTGCTGTATCAGACTACTTAGGGTTAACCTCATTAAATAAACTCCTCCAAATGCAATAAAGGCAGGCTATATTTTGCATTTGATACTTAAAACAGTGAGTAGCTATCGCTAATATACAGTTATCGACAAAATAATAATACAAGAAGTTGGAATATTGGAATATTAAAACAATCGAATATTAGATCGTTGACCCCTATGGACTCGTCGCTCCGGCCGCCATTTTGGATCACGCAAAGATATGAAATCATAAGAATCCCGCTAACGTTCGAACAAATGTCTTACCTCGTCACCATGCCACGGTTCAACATTTTTCATAGCTGTTATCAACCTCGACGGTTCCCCGACGCGACATCGTTATTATTTCAGTTTTTCGATCGTCGCTTTCCTGCCAGGTTCGTCGAACTCCCCGTCGTCCCGCATTCGTGCGGCAGTCAGGCCGCACGGTGCGCTAACTCGACGCACTTAGCGCCGCTAGATTCCCCAGCCAGATATTAAAAACAGCTGGACCCCGGGAGCACGGTCGCGCGCACCGTACGTGTCGTTTACAAGCGACGAATTTATTGCTCCTGCCGCGATTTTAAGTATCACCCCGAGTGGCTTCCAGCGAGTCGAACGCCTCCGTTGGTTTCGATACATCGACCGTCCTGCACCGCGAGAAGTCTCGTTGAAAAATTTCGCCAGATAAGCGGGGATGGAATGGAATTCGCCTGATCGGGCTACCGGCGTCGCCCGGAAGCGACGTCCAGCGAATATTTATTCGTGCTGTTAGGCGACGTCCTGTTATCTCTCAGCTGGTTGCTTATTGTTTCTTAACCTCTGTATAATTAAAATTTATTTCGTGTCCTTGCGGAACTTGCTCGTACACGTCCTTGCGGGCACGATTTTAGGTTAATTGGTCCTCGCCAGGAGAAAGTCGCTTAAATTTGCAAGACTGTAACATGTACCGTAGCATCGTGCTACCTTTCGAGTTTAACAGGTTTGATGCTTGTATATGTTACGATAGCAAAACACCGGAAACAGTGTCCGAGGAGGATTTTGTTTTGGCGAAGCAACTAAATTCCAACTTGGCGTTTATTCTGTTCGAGACATATAGCGAGGGTGGCAAATATTCTTCATCCATCTTCGTTCTATTACTATTATTCGCTGTGTCGAGCACCTTTATTGCGCGTAAAACACGCAGGTAGCCCGTGGCGGCCAGTAAGTCCGAAGTGAAAGAAGTTTTTGTGGCCGGGATCGAGGACAATGCGGCAGCCGACACGCGCGAACGCGATTCAATTCGTTAATTATCCGAAACAGTTTAAAGCACGGTCCAAGAAAACACGTCGGTGGATATCTGGGTCGATCCACAAATAACCTGAATGCATCCACCCGCTCCTGGCTCTCCCCCTGCACCCATCCCCTGTCTTCCTCTCTTTCTCCGACTCTCTGCCTTCTTCCTCTTATCGGATTCGTCGACTCTCAATGAAACATCCTCATCTGCAGGCAGATCGTTCGGTCTTCTTTTTTTCCTGCTCGTTTCCTGTTTCGTGGATCAACCCTCGCGATCTTCTTCTCCGCTCTTCCTTTTCTTTTTTTTTCCTACTTTTCTCCGCTCCTCTCGCCGTGGCTGTTCAGTCTCGGTCGATTAATTTGCGAGCGCCTCCACAGCGATAGCTTTAAAATTCGCGCGATCGCGACGTAAAAGTTGCTTCTGGTAACGCACAACCTGGCTCGGTAATTTGTAATGACGCAATTCGCGATTATCTTTTACGAGGCGGCCGATTATTTACGAGTCGATGGCCTGCCACGTGAATTATGCCGCGCGACCTCGCGAAAATTACTTAATTCCTCAACGCTTCGACGAGCTCGCAACGCGGATCTGGCGTTAATCTGTTCCCAATTCCAACCTCGGATGAGACAGGTCGCGGTAATAGGATAAAATCTTTTTTTTATTTTTTAAGACACATTCTAACGATTAAAAAATAGACGACAAATACTTTGTTCGCTTAACTTTGAATTCCGGAGTAACTGAGATTCGATACGATCGGTCCACCTTCTTGTATGTTTCACAAAATTAAGCACCAGCTTAAATACGAGCAAAATTGTGAAAAATTGTGAAAAATACTTATAAAATGGTGAAATAAATCCTTCGATAATAGTTTCCATTGCGACGAAGTTTCTTTTCACGAGTGAAGAACGTCGTTTAAGCAGCGACGGTTATTACAGGAGACAGACGGTTGCCCGGGTGGACAAAGTGGTGCCATATTTTAGGAAGGATTCATGAGTAACCGTTTCGTGTCATCCGCGCGACTTTTGCCCGCCGGTGTACAAGGGGCCTGCACTTTTGTAATGGCTCGACATTTGTTCGTGCACGGCCGCTTAATTGACCAATTTTTAATGCCTCGAGTTGCGGTATTTAAGGGACGAATCCCCTGGGATTCGTAGCGGGAACAGCCGAGTACGAGTGCATTAGCGGTTAATATGCTGGAAACGATCATTGAACGGTGTGTTGGCTTCTTAAATATACGCGACTCCGTGTCCCATGATGCGTCATCCCCTTGAAGGCCGGAATGAAAAATGGAACGAAGTTGCGGTGCGGCCGGTGTCGCAATAAGGAAATCATTATACTTGGGTTACAAGGTATTTTTAAAGCCATCGTTTACTGTTTGGAAATGAGAAAGATACTTTGCGTAATGACTCTATGAAAGGATGTAAATTACTTTGTTAATGTTGTCCGTATGTGTGTTACTCGATTAAAAGAAGCTACCATTTCCTAATTGATCATCGCTTTATCGTTGACTCTGCATGTATCGAAAAATGAAAAGGTGATTCGTACATGCAAAGTACTATTTACAGTAGCGGAAGGAAAAGTTATGTGAGCTGATGATAAGGAGACACGACCACGAGCTGCGAACGTTTTTCCAAAACTGACAATCATACATAACTGTGAAACAATTTATGTGAAACAATTTATTCGAACCGCGTCTTCCAATTCCATTCCCCCATCTTTTTCATCATTTCTACCGTCTACATGTCGGAAGTTTCGCCCCAGACACTCATATCCGACCCGTACTAGTGCTCGCACGATCCCTCCTTTTTTTTTATTATTATTACCGCTTTCATTTTTAATTCACTCGGCCGCAACCTAACCCGAACCTAGTCCGCGGACGGATCGTTTTGCCGCAATTAGTTTGTGGCCCGCGGGTCTCTAAATCGGGAAGCGATCGTAAATCCGCGCCGACACTGTGTCCCGATGCGCCGCGGAAAATTGGAGCGTATCGCTGTACCGGGTGGTCGCGGAAACCAGCCCTTCGCCCCTAGTTCTTTTGCTCGCGATCGCCGCGCCGATTTTATTCTTGGAAGCCTAACTCCGTGCCCGTCTCGATCATACCGATTCGGTTCCCTGTCCTCCTGCTTCTTTTTGTTTCCTTGGAATTGTCGGGATTTTTTTGGTTCTTCCGTCGGCCGATCCGTGCTATTAATACGGAGATTTTTATTTATCCCTGGTATCCTCGCTGTTTTGTCTTCTTTCGTTGATTCCTGTTTCAGTTTTATGTTAAAGATACGCTTTAAAATTCTTCGAAATTATTTTTATTTATTTATTTATTTATTTATTTATTTTTTATGAAACGAGAGCAAGATTGGGTCAAGAAGAATTTTTGAAACGTAACAAAATACCTTTCAAGAACGAACGCGATCTATTCTCGATCGCGATGTTTGAAATTAAGGTTCCAGCGGCGTTCTCATCGACGTGTTGCCATCTTGGATAATCACGCGCGGCCTTTCGAGAGGGCGGCTCGTGAGAAATTAATCTCGGCATTATTATCACAACGACGTCGCGGTGCCGCTTTATTTTCGACGCGCAGCCCGACCCACTCGTTACAAGCAAATCCAGCCACGGCTGTTAACACCTCCCCTCCTCTGGGTAATCGCCGATCTAGCTGTTCCGGAACTTGGGTTATCGATACAACGACTTCGAGAGAGCCGCCGTTAAACCCTCCGTTCCGACTGATTTACGCGATCGAGACAAGAGTGGCTCGGTTTAATTAGCGGGGATCTGCTGGGGACACTTTGATTCTCGAACTTCTGTACGATTACTCGAGAGCTTGTTAAATTAGAATACGTTAATTTATCGCCTCGTAGCTGGTGACATTTACGAAGGTTTTAGAAGATTTAGAAGATAGAATTCTCGTTTTTAGCGCCGAGTGACGGAGAAGACGTTTTGTCGAGCAGCTTTTTTTAGTGGAACGGCAGACACTTATTATAGGAAATTTCCACAACATCATTCAAATCTTTTCATCGATCATACTTCTCTTCGTACGAGTTCTTGTAGCTTATCGATATTTAGCTCGAAGAGAAAATCATGCAATCGGTTAAATGGATGTTTGGCAGCAGTAAATGCGATTGAAAGTACGAAAGAAACAGATGTTTGTATTTCCAGATATGTCGTAGGTATCGTGCGCGTCTGTATACGGTGTTATTCGTGGCGTGATGTTCGCTTTCTTCGATTCATTTGGTGCGCATCGCGTCCGTTCGATCGACAGCCATTGAGATGTTATCAATGGACGAGCGGGTATTTCACACCGATTGACTGACGTCCCTCGTAATTACGTGGAAGACGCGTGTCGCTTTACCGAACGGAATTTGGCACTAGTTCCTAATCGCCAACCAGACATCGTGATTCTGTGCCACCTTTTTTTCACACGCTCCTTTCTCACGCCCTTCTGTGCCGCTTTCGAAATTTTCTGAATTTAATTCCGAAGGACACGCTTCAAATCTTCTTTGGGTTGGTCGATCAAAAATTTTAATCGTTTTGGGAACCTCTCCATTTTTAATATTCTGGACTCAACTTTTGCTAGGCGCAAAAGAAGATATTTAAAATTTTCAGAATCTCTCGCAGCAGTTACACAAATATCATCCGAACTCTTCCCTGATCCGCATCGTCTTATCTCGTAGGCAACGACACAGACATTTCCTCGCGAGTCATGTTGCAGCAAAAGCAAGGAAAAACTGCTAACGAGACAGCGTCGAGATCGTGCCGGAATCTCGTCGCCACTGGCGACGCTACAGATGCGATAATTTATTAGATAAGAACGTTCCACTTTCGAGCGGTGGTGTTGGAGGCAGCGTGGAAAGGGATGAGATGAAGTCGTTAGAAAAACATCCCCCGAAACGGCTGTCTCTTTGATTCACCGTTTCCTGCGGCTTCGCCGACCGATTTCGTTGTATTTTCGTCCGCTTGCACGCTTCGTTCGCCTTCCCTTCGTCGTGCTTTCCCACTCGAACAGCCCGATATCCACCAGAGCTGTCTTACTTTCTTACGGCTCCCTCTCGTCCCTGTCTCTTTTTCATAGCCCGACTTACAGCGCACTCCGAACGTCGTCCACGCGCCCAAGAAAAACATTTCGGCTGTCGCGGCGCGTAAAGGCGGGCACATAGTCGAGCGCGCGTGCGCTCACGCGGCACGAGCGCGTATTTCACCGTGTTCCTCGATCCTTCTCCGGGATTTGCTCAAGGAACATTTGTAACGCGCTCGAAAGATTGGAGTATAATTCTTTGGTCGCAAGTTGCTCTTCGTGGACCTGTTTTTTAAGCGGACGAAGAAAGGGTTGGGCCGAAACTCTCGAGTAACATTAGTTGCTATTGATTGGTTCCTGGAGTTATTTACTAAAAAAATAGTTTTTTGATCTTATTCGAACGATAGTCGCTAGGATTTGACGTTCCTACTTTATATTAATGCGCTTATGTCGCTACAAATGATTTCAACAATGATACCAAGCGTTTAGGCTTCGCTATTATCAGGCGTACAACGATACAGTTCTATAGACTAGCAAAGCAGCATTCGCGTAGAAATTGCACACGCAGAACCATCGTCTATGAACGACCACGATAGCCCGGAGAAGTTGCAAATTCACCGTCCATTCTTAACCACGTACGCCTATTCGCGTCGCGTACACACCCAGGTGCGTGCCCGCCCCGAGGTGCACGTGCATTTCTACGCGCAGATTTATGCAGCGAACAGAGGCGAGGATACGTAGGCTTAACGAGAACTACTATGACCTACTTACACTCGATATGTGTATGATCTGATCAAAAACTAAAAACTAACAACTTGCAGTGACAATTCCGCATTAAAAGTTGCCTAAGATAAAAGAATGTGCGTTAAAAAATAAAAAAAAATAAAATAAAAGAGAAATTCGAAAAATACGAGATATTCATCCTGAACAAAAAGAGAAACCAGGTGTATTCGGTACACTTCAGTTTCAGCAAATTTAATTGGGATTCCCTTCTACGCGGACAGAAAACTGGACCTTGCCTCCTTTAGGCGCTTCTCTGTCGCATACTGTTGGGGACACGCGTTGCCACGAATCGTCCGGTCGCGAAAAAAGAGAAGAGGCGAGGCAAACGTGGAGAAGAAAAATAAATCCCCGTTGGGAGAGAACGGAGTGGCTCTCCTCGCGCCTTTATCTCTCGTCATCACTTTCTCCTCGCCGCGTGATTTACGCTGCTCTTGTCTTCCTTAATTAGGTTAAGGCTCTCTCGTGGTGCTGCTTTGCATCCCGAGACAGAGAGAAAAGAAGAAGGAGTCTCCGCTTCCGATACGACCGCGAAATCCACTCCGACACCCTTGTTAAACATTAATCGAGGCGCTGTTCGCATTGTACCACGCCGGAACGATTTATGCCCCGAACTGTGCGTTCTTTCGGGCAAACGGCTTTTCAGCGAAATTTATTACATATTTACATCGGTCCTTCCTCGCAATGCCGTTGTAACAACGTTGTTCTCTCTTCACGGGGAAACGTGTCTTTTCACTTGGCGGTCCCAGAATGGTATTGCACGAGTTTCAGTAATGCGTCACGTTACAAGATGTAGAAAAAGTTTCCATCAACTTTGTTTCGTAAATACAGTTACAAAATTGAAGGAAAACGAATGAAAGCATAGATACTTTAGTAGAATGACGCAATTTTGTGTAAGATCGAAAATGTTAGGACATAATTTAATAAAAAACAAAGGGATCTAAAAGCAAAGCTACGCGAAGAATAGGGAAAATATTTCGCCATCTTTCGTCGAAAAATGAATTTCATGTGTACGCTCAACTTTGTGCTACTGAAACAGTGATATTTTTATATTTTTCTTACTCGAAAACTTTTTTACGAATTGTTATCTAAACGTATATCGCGTTATCCTACTAAAATATGTATAATTTCAGTTATCTTTCATTATCAACATAAGTGTACGTCCAATTTTGCGAGTAACTGTGCATGTCTGGCTCTTATCAACTCCACAATAATAGATTCTATGGCAGAGAATAGTCGCATGAGGAAAAAATTAAAACAGAGGTCGTTACAATCGCCCACGATCGAGTAATAATAGAAACCATAAATTACAAGCTTTCGGCGGTGGAATGGTTCCGGAATTTTCGCGACGCTCGTAGTTACACCGTTTTGTACAGCGATGCGTTCAGAATTTCTAAGGACCCCGTCAACCGAATCCAATAAATCTTTCCTCATCCGAGTATTTTTCTCACAGTATCCACGGTGGCCAATAAAAAATATAGCAAGAGGATTGGCATCGTTTTAAGTAGTATACGCCTTCTACGTCGCGGTTGGTCGGCCATTGCGTAGTTGCAGCCGTCGAAGGCCGTTCTAGGTCGTTCGGTAGCTGCCATTAGGCAATGCTTCTCGCACTGCTTACCTTACGCAGCCGATTCGACGTGACTTTGGTCCTTGACAGGATTGAGAACGCGATTCGATTCGATCGATACGCAGCGAGATCGTTTCGGCCATTGTGTCGCGTTGAGATTGTTTCATTTGACCCGTTGCATCGACACTTTTTGTGTCATTAAATATGTATACCGTTTAATGTTAAGTTTTTGCAACAATCTTTTTATGTTTTTTCGTGTTTAATTTTAGCTTGTGTTTTGACATCAAAATTGACGAGCGCAGGTTATTTATGAATGTCATTTATGTTAGGGTAATTCCGAGTAAGATGGTCTCGAGGGCGAGATGACTTTATTTCGCCTAGACTATGAAATTAATATATGTGTGTCTGTTTTAGAAGATATACATTTTAGTCAAGACGTCGNTTTATTTATTTATTTATTTATTTTTTATGAAACGAGAGCAAGATTGGGTCAAGAAGAATTTTTGAAACGTAACAAAATACCTTTCAAGAACGAACGCGATCTATTCTCGATCGCGATGTTTGAAATTAAGGTTCCAGCGGCGTTCTCATCGACGTGTTGTCATCTTGGATAATCACGCGCGGCCTTTCGAGAGGGCGGCTCGTGAGAAATTAATCTCGGCATTATTATCACAACGACGTCGCGGTGCCGCTTTATTTTCGACGCGCAGCCCGACCCACTCGTTACAAGCAAATCCAGCCACGGCTGTTAACACCTCCCCTCCTCTGGGTAATCGCCGATCTAGCTGTTCCGGAACTTGGGTTATCGATACAACGACTTCGAGAGAGCCGCCGTTAAACCCTCCGTTCCGACTGATTTACGCGATCGAGACAAGAGTGGCTCGGTTTAATTAGCGGGGATCTGCTAGGGACACTTTGATTCTCGAACTTCTGTACGATTACTCGAGAGCTTGTTAAATTAGAATACGTTAATTTATCGCCTCGTAGCTGGTGACATTTACGAAGGTTTTAGAAGATTTAGAAGATAGAATTCTCGTTTTTAGCGCCGAGTGACGGAGAAGACGTTTTGTCGAGCAGCTTTTTTTAGTGGAACGGCAGACACTTATTATAGGAAATTTCCACAACATCATTCAAATCTTTTCATCGATCATACTTCTCTTCGTACGAGTTCTTGTAGCTTATCGATATTTAGCTCGAAGAGAAAATCATGCAATCGGTTAAATGGATGTTTGGCAGCAGTAAATGCGATTGAAAGTACGAAAGAAACAGATGTTTGTATTTCCAGATATGTCGTAGGTATCGTGCGCGTCTGTATACGGTGTTATTCGTGGCGTGATGTTCGCTTTCTTCGATTCATTTGGTGCGCATCGCGTCCGTTCGATCGACAGCCATTGAGATGTTATCAATGGACGAGCGGGTATTTCACACCGATTGACTGACGTCCCTCGTAATTACGTGGAAGACGCGTGTCGCTTTACCGAACGGAATTTGGCACTAGTTCCTAATCGCCAACCAGACATCGTGATTCTGTGCCACCTTTTTTTCACACGCTCCTTTCTCACGCCCTTCTGTGCCGCTTTCGAAATTTTCTGAATTTAATTCCGAAGGACACGCTTCAAATCTTCTTTGGGTTGGTCGATCAAAAATTTTAATCGTTTTGGGAACCTCTCCATTTTTAATATTCTGGACTCAACTTTTGCTAGGCGCAAAAGAAGATATTTAAAATTTTCAGAATCTCTCGCAGCAGTTACACAAATATCATCCGAACTCTTCCCTGATCCGCATCGTCTTATCTCGTAGGCAACGACACAGACATTTCCTCGCGAGTCATGTTGCAGCAAAAGCAAGGAAAAACTGCTAACGAGACAGCGTCGAGATCGTGCCGGAATCTCGTCGCCACTGGCGACGCTACAGATGCGATAATTTATTAGATAAGAACGTTCCACTTTCGAGCGGTGGTGTTGGAGGCAGCGTGGAAAGGGATGAGATGAAGTCGTTAGAAAAACATCCCCCGAAACGGCTGTCTCTTTGATTCACCGTTTCCTGCGGCTTCGCCGACCGATTTCGTTGTATTTTCGTCCGCTTGCACGCTTCGTTCGCCTTCCCTTCGTCGTGCTTTCCCACTCGAACAGCCCGATATCCACCAGAGCTGTCTTACTTTCTTACGGCTCCCTCTCGTCCCTGTCTCTTTTTCATAGCCCGACTTACAGCGCACTCCGAACGTCGTCCACGCGCCCAAGAAAAACATTTCGGCTGTCGCGGCGCGTAAAGGCGGGCACATAGTCGAGCGCGCGTGCGCTCACGCGGCACGAGCGCGTATTTCACCGTGTTCCTCGATCCTTCTCCGGGATTTGCTCAAGGAACATTTGTAACGCGCTCGAAAGATTGGAGTATAATTCTTTGGTCGCAAGTTGCTCTTCGTGGACCTGTTTTTTAAGCGGACGAAGAAAGGGTTGGGCCGAAACTCTCGAGTAACATTAGTTGCTATTGATTGGTTCCTGGAGTTATTTACTAAAAAAATAGTTTTTTGATCTTATTCGAACGATAGTCGCTAGGATTTGACGTTCCTACTTTATATTAATGCGCTTATGTCGCTACAAATGATTTCAACAATGATACCAAGCGTTTAGGCTTCGCTATTATCAGGCGTACAACGATACAGTTCTATAGACTAGCAAAGCAGCATTCGCGTAGAAATTGCACACGCAGAACCATCGTCTATGAACGACCACGATAGCCCGGAGAAGTTGCAAATTCACCGTCCATTCTTAACCACGTACGCCTATTCGCGTCGCGTACACACCCAGGTGCGTGCCCGCCCCGAGGTGCACGTGCATTTCTACGCGCAGATTTATGCAGCGAACAGAGGCGAGGATACGTAGGCTTAACGAGAACTACTATGACCTACTTACACTCGATATGTGTATGATCTGATCAAAAACTAAAAACTAACAACTTGCAGTGACAATTCCGCATTAAAAGTTGCCTAAGATAAAAGAATGTGCGTTAAAAAATAAAAAAAAATAAAATAAAAGAGAAATTCGAAAAATACGAGATATTCATCCTGAACAAAAAGAGAAACCAGGTGTATTCGGTACACTTCAGTTTCAGCAAATTTAATTGGGATTCCCTTCTACGCGGACAGAAAACTGGACCTTGCCTCCTTTAGGCGCTTCTCTGTCGCATACTGTTGGGGACACGCGTTGCCACGAATCGTCCGGTCGCGAAAAAAGAGAAGAGGCGAGGCAAACGTGGAGAAGAAAAATAAATCCCCGTTGGGAGAGAACGGAGTGGCTCTCCTCGCGCCTTTATCTCTCGTCATCACTTTCTCCTCGCCGCGTGATTTACGCTGCTCTTGTCTTCCTTAATTAGGTTAAGGCTCTCTCGTGGTGCTGCTTTGCATCCCGAGACAGAGAGAAAAGAAGAAGGAGTCTCCGCTTCCGATACGACCGCGAAATCCACTCCGACACCCTTGTTAAACATTAATCGAGGCGCTGTTCGCATTGTACCACGCCGGAACGATTTATGCCCCGAACTGTGCGTTCTTTCGGGCAAACGGCTTTTCAGCGAAATTTATTACATATTTACATCGGTCCTTCCTCGCAATGCCGTTGTAACAACGTTGTTCTCTCTTCACGGGGAAACGTGTCTTTTCACTTGGCGGTCCCAGAATGGTATTGCACGAGTTTCAGTAATGCGTCACGTTACAAGATGTAGAAAAAGTTTCCATCAACTTTGTTTCGTAAATACAGTTACAAAATTGAAGGAAAACGAATGAAAGCATAGATACTTTAGTAGAATGACGCAATTTTGTGTATGATCGAAAATGTTAGGACATAATTTAATAAAAAACAAAGGGATCTAAAAGCAAAGCTACGCGAAGAATAGGGAAAATATTTCGCCATCTTTCGTCGAAAAATGAATTTCATGTGTACGCTCAACTTTGTGCTACTGAAACAGTGATATTTTTATATTTTTCTTACTCGAAAACTTTTTTACGAATTGTTATCTAAACGTATATCGCGTTATCCTACTAAAATATGTATAATTTCAGTTATCTTTCATTATCAACATAAGTGTACGTCCAATTTTGCGAGTAACTGTGCATGTCTGGCTCTTATCAACTCCACAATAATAGATTCTATGGCAGAGAATAGTCGCATGAGGAAAAAATTAAAACAGAGGTCGTTACAATCGCCCACGATCGAGTAATAATAGAAACCATAAATTACAAGCTTTCGGCGGTGGAATGGTTCCGGAATTTTCGCGACGCTCGTAGTTACACCGTTTTGTACAGCGATGCGTTCAGAATTTCTAAGGACCCCGTCAACCGAATCCAATAAATCTTTCCTCATCCGAGTATTTTTCTCACAGTATCCACGGTGGCCAATAAAAAATATAGCAAGAGGATTGGCATCGTTTTAAGTAGTATACGCCTTCTACGTCGCGGTTGGTCGGCCATTGCGTAGTTGCAGCCGTCGAAGGCCGTTCTAGGTCGTTCGGTAGCTGCCATTAGGCAATGCTTCTCGCACTGCTTACCTTACGCAGCCGATTCGACGTGACTTTGGTCCTTGACAGGATTGAGAACGCGATTCGATTCGATCGATACGCAGCGAGATCGTTTCGGCCATTGTGTCGCGTTGAGATTGTTTCATTTGACCCGTTGCATCGACACTTTTTGTGTCATTAAATATGTATACCGTTTAATGTTAAGTTTTTGCAACAATCTTTTTATGTTTTTTCGTGTTTAATTTTAGCTTGTGTTTTGACATCAAAATTGACGAGCGCAGGTTATTTATGAATGTCATTTATGTTAGGGTAATTCCGAGTAAGATGGTCTCGAGGGCGAGATGACTTTATTTCGCCTAGACTATGAAATTAATATATGTGTGTCTGTTTTAGAAGATATACATTTTAGTCAAGACGTCGGTTAAATTTACGATGCACTGATTCTTAAAAAAAAAAAAATGAGCCTTCACTTCTCAGTTTTATTGCGTCTCTTTTTTTTTCTTTTTATTCAGGGTGATGAACATAAAACACTCGATTAATTTATTGCTACTCACCCTTTATGTTACGTAACAAATATTTCACCCTTCGAGTAAAAGGTTAAGCTCAATCTTCTCACGGTATTCGTTCGAAACGGCAAGAAATATTTTGAACGTAACACGAAATCGACGTTATGTGTTTCAGGAGAAACCTCCTGGTGGTTGTGAAACCGCAAGGCGAGCGGATTGTTTCGGGTGCTGCCGGCAGCAGCCACACAGCTTGGGACGGTCACGAGGAAAACCTCGAAATTTATTAACTTGTAAGGTACGTTCTTGCATGGGCAACACAGCCACCCAGGACTCGATAAAACGTACTTTCGTTACTTTCTCGCCGGTTACCTTTTTCCTCCCCGTTCACACACGGTACGTGGCTTATGTTCGTTCGTTTACTCGTTGGTCGCGCGATAAAACTCGTCCGGGCCAATGCGGTGCGCCTCCCATCGGTTCCCGCGAGGGGGTACCCTTTTCATTTAAACTGGCTGCCGCTCGTAAGAAATAATGCTGGAAAAAAACCCGCTCGCAGATACACTCCCCCTTTTAACGATCGCACTTAACCGCGCCTTTACGCGCTGACGTGCACTGCTCGCGAAATTTGCGATCGCGACTGACTACGGTGCCGGGTATAAATACGAAACCTTTAGCAGAGATGGGTGCTTTCGAGTTTTCGTTCTCAGTCAACCAGTTGACTCGTTCATTTTTTTATACGAAACTTTGAAGTTTTCTTAATCACCCGTATAAATTTCTCGTTATTACGCGTGATTTTTCGTTTGGTTTGCAGTAGTTCGATTAATATTGGCGTTGAACATCCTCTAAGGACCATTAGAAGATTTTATGTTTTTATGTATGTTTTTTTCTTTTTTTATTTTTATTGAAATTAATTATACGAAAAGTCGATTGCTCTCGAATATCTGATCGGTCAGTTCATGACGGGGTCACTGGAAATGGCGCCTATTTTTCGCGATTCCGCGAGCAAGCGAACGCCGACACTGTCTATGGTCAACTATAAAGGCCATCTGTTCGCTTTTAGAGTCCCCTTTATACCGACGGTGACGTCATTACTCGCACAGATAAACAGAGACGAACACCCACTCGCCATTGCTATCGTGGTCACCTTCTCTCCGGTTGCTCGTTCCTTTTGGTCCAGCGACGTTTCTGCACCCAGTTCTCTATCCGTCAAATATTCGTTTCAGCCGGTTGCGTCGCCCGTCGGCCGTTCTATACGAGCATGCTTTAACGACCGTTCGTATAATCGTTGCGAACCGGCTTTTCGAGGAATGTTTCGCGCGGCTGGAGACGCTTTTGGCACGGATAACACGGCTGGATTTATTGTCATTCGTAAATCAATGGTTACGCCAGCTTCCGCTGACTTTACGAAGCGTTCCCGCGCTCGCGACGCGTGATTCTCGACGACATTTGGCCGAGTTTCCCGCGGTTTGCGCTGTTTATCGGTACGACGGGATCATTCTCTCAGGTGTGCCACCTTCAATCAGATAGGAGAGCTTGTTAACTTTATTTCATCAATCGTTAGGGAAATTGATTTTGTTTCGTTGTATCCATCTATACGCTTCTTGTAGAGTATCCTAAGAAATTAATTTAGCTTACGGAGTTACACAAATTTGTTTGATAAACTGCTGTATACTTTTTTAAAGTTTAACTAGAGTTCAAAATGGAAGACACCCACCAAATTATTCGACTTTACATCCCCCTAAAAAGTCACCTCCAAAAACGAAGATCACCAAACACCGAATAATACCTACGCAAAAAGTAACCCCGATTTCACCCTGAAAGGAAAACAACCCGAAAGCTCATCACGCATCGACTTAATCGTAAGCTAGAAAATTAGTCAGTCTGTCGCGAGCGCCTCTCGGCGGTGTTCCAGCGAGTTATCCCGGTCTCACGTTGGCCCGCAGCCAGGCGTCCCGACGCTTGCCGAGAGGGTGGTCCGAGTCCGGCCGAAGACGGCGTCCCGGCGTCGAGCGTCCGTCAGTGCGTGTGTGACATGGTTGCGAGGCGCTACGGCGACCTAGACGCCCTCCACCTCGCGATGTGAACACACTCGCAACGTCCTCGAACGATCGCTGAACGATCCCACGTTTTTTTCCACGTTTATCCTCTATCGACCACCGATTCGCGTCGTCCAGCGTCGCGACGCCCGACGGTTCTCGACGCGACGGCAAACGGTATACCGCGATCTGATCGGCTACGACTATTCACGACCTCGCCCGGGGGAAATACTCGAAGAATCTGCGAGCTATGGGCTTCGAACGCGAAGGTTCGTTCGAACTTCGTCGATGAATAAGTTTGAAATTTTTTAGACAAACGGTGGCACAACAAACGAACCCTGTCGCAATCATCGAATTCATTTACGCGAATTCTGTTTACGTTTACATGGACAGTGGCCTCTGGGGTTGTAGTTGACCTCGTGAAAGTTAGGCTGAGTGTAACAACGGCTCGAGGAAGTGTGAAATTGGACGAAGTGACTGTATTACGTCACAATTGTTGGGAAGCTTGAAGAATTCTAGAACTTTCTTTAGTTGTAATTGTTAAAAAAGGGGGTTGGTAAAGTGAACGTTTGAAGTTGAAAGTGATGCGTGATGTAATCCGGTGGATTCGTTAGAGTTTGAAATGTCGGGGACGAACAGAACGATACGTCAGACGATGCGGCGAGATGAGTGGTCTGATTCGAACATCGAACCTTAGAAGTTAGAAAAGATCTTTGATAATCGTGTCTCGCGGAAACGAACCCGAACGTACCATTCCTGCGGCGAGACGATGTTGCATTCCCTGTAAGAAAGTCGTCGAGGATCGAGCTTCCCCTCGACGTTGTAAATAAATGCTCACTGAACGTGGACCACAAGTATACTACTATCGGATGGACCTTTATAAGCTAAGAACTATGAACTAGAACCTTAAATTAAGACTGTCGAGTGAAGAGTGTGAATCGGTGACTGTTAAGAAGTAGTACCTCTGCAGATTTACGCTTCTTCCCTTTACGCCAAAAGGGAAGATTTAGAAACATTTTAAGAATAAAATTAGGAATCATAGGATTCTTTGGATCGTCCGCTTCCTCCTCAAACGGCTGTGATTTTCATGAACCTTGCCTATGCCAAGGGCCCGATGAACCGAACGACGCGTCAGCGGCGAGATAAACATGTCAGTGGCGACTTTCATGGTGCTAGGGGTGATAGTGTGTGATCGACGTTATCCAGAATTCTCGGTGATCCCCGGGCCGCGCCAATGATCGGACTGGCCAGTGCGTGTAATCCGCTGGGGGCGCTTGTCAAGATCGTTTCGGCTGTCGTGGCTTGACAACCGCCTGGACAAGTTATGTCGGGCCAGTGACGTGAGCAAAAGTTTGGAGAGAAGCCGATGCGTCTGTCGACGAAACGGTGGCTTCTACTCCAGCCGAGTGAACAAGAGGAAGACAACGACGACGAAGAAGAAGAAGAAGAAGAAGAAGAAGAAAAATAAGAGGAAGAAGAAGAAGAAGGGGAGCGCGCTTAAGAGAAGCGCGTGCATCTCGTTCGACCTGCTCTCTCATCGTTTGCACGCGTGCAGCTCCCTGTGGTGTGCACGTGCGTGGCTACGTGCATGTGTATAGTGCAGAAACCGACGATGGAATATCGGTGAGGTCACGAGGTCACCGCAGAATGCCTGAGCCGAGGGCGAAGCGCTGTAAACACTGTGACGGTACGACACCACTTGGCTGCGACGGGTGTGCAGCTTTCTCCGACTGTGCAAGGGGAACACTTGCTCCGTTTCTAACTCCAACGACCAATCTCGTTTGATTAACAATGAATTAATAAAGTTGTTTCGCGTAACCTCCTTTTAATCGTACGCTTTAACTTTCATTAACCCCCCGCCCTGGTTTATCAGTCAGCTCCTGTTTGGAGATGTTTGGTGTTTGGCATTGATGTTTGTCATTGATGAGTGCGTGATGATACTGTTAACGATTGATACGCTTGTAACAAGGAAGTAACACAATTTTTGCATGCTGTTGGTTTTTTTTTTGTTTATATTTCTTTTCTTCTTTTTATGGAGTAGAGTTTTGAAAGGGGGTTATTTTCGACAGTGGAGCGTTTGGGATTTACCGAGGGGTGGTTCGCGGTGAACCGTAACGTAGCCGATGTTGACAGATGTACTTATGTTTTTATACAGCAATTTACTTGCGACACTCGATACAGTTTTTTTTTTTTTTTTCTAATAATTTACATCAGTATCAATTATTCGTACAAATTTAGAATGTTCTGGAAACACTCGCGTTTTCATATTTCCTGTTGTCACTAACAACTTAGTTTACCCAATAAAATGTATCTCGCCAAAGACGACTTTGGTACTTAAAAGAAAGAGCACCATGAAAATATCACTAAATTACTCGTTTCTCGGACTCTATCCTGGGGTCTTGAGAAAAGCCAGATGTTAGGGTCGTAAAGCGGATGAAAAGTCCAATTTCCGGCGAAAATACGGTCTTAATTAGGGACGCAGAGGAGGCCATTTTATCTGTGGGTCATTTATTCCGCGACTGTGGCCGGACACTTGGACCAGGCTTGAGGCAGACCAAGGCGAACGCGCATAGCGCATTCCAATCGGATGGCAACCACGTCCAACTACATTCTCCTCCGCTTCACCCTCGTCTCTCGCCTTTCCTCTTCTTTCGTCTCTCGCGCTTCGCACCGCCAGTATTTTTATCCTCGGTTATTCACCCTCTTATCTGCGAATAGAGGCGCCCCTTATCCACCTGAATTCGTGCCTTCTTTCCGTCCCGTTTCTCGCCCTTTTCTTTCTAACATGCGTTCAAGTTCTATCAACTGATCCTTGGAATTCATTTTTCTTCCTTTTTTTTTACCCTTTTGTTCCTTGCGTTTCCGACCTTTGAATCGGGGTTGGTTAAGCAAGAACTGCAAATTCGTTGTTTACACGTTCAAAGTTGAATATACAAAAGTAATGGTGTTTCTTGTGCGCGAGAAAGGAGCTCCACCGGAAATATTTGCGGAATCGAGCTCAGTGTCAAGAGATGTTAGTGCCGGCTGGTTTATTTGAATTTCTTTCCTGATCGATCGTCTATGCAAACAGCGAACCGACCAGGAATGGTAACGATCACTTCGGGTATTGGCCTACATTTTTTCCCGACGATTTCGTTTCACCGGTCGTTTCGCTGCCATATCTCTTTTTGTTTTTCGAAACGTCAAAGCGCCGTTCGGCCAGATGGCCACGATTAAAAAAAAAGATCTCACTCTCTATCTCTCTTTACCTCTCTTTTACTCTCGCGCGACTTACGTTTCCGCTAACTCGACCCGGCACCGTCTGCATCAGGAATTCTTAAACAAAATTTATAAATACTCGAGTCGGTTCTACGTTCTTTTCCGCACGGTGTGCGCTAGGTCTACGTCTTGTAAACACATTTTCACGGACGCTTGCAAGCCCTCGTTTCGTGATAGCAAATGGAAGGGTGTTACGAGACTCAGGTTTTACGTTCCAAATGCCAAGGTCCTGGGTTGGAATTTACTGCAGTAAAAAGCTCCAATAAGCTTAGAGAGTGTACTGTAAAAAGAGGATATAAAGTCTTTTTCTGATCTCGACGATGATCTAGGTTAAGATTATAAAATACTTCAACGTGTTTCTACTTTTCGTACTTTTTAAAATTATTTTTATCAATTATTTAGTCAAAGATAACTGCAGTCTTTATCTAATCTATAATGTATCCAATAATTTACGGAGTAAATTAATATAAAGAAGCAGTCGAAACGACTGATTTGTAATTTCTACCTATTATTTTGATTTCCTTGGTACAAGTAAGTCCACTTTAATCGTCGGTAGTTCTAGCGTTAAATTTATCTCAGAACATCTCAGCCATTGCAAAAACTATTCGTTTATCGATGGAGGTTATCGGTGAAGATAAGTTCGTCGAAGTATTTCTGTGCCACACTTCACGGGACTAATTACACGTATATCTGGTGTCCGCAAAGTCGGTTCGATAATAGGTCTAATTTCAAAAGACTGGGAGTACACGAGACGGATTGCGAAGCGACAGCCAGACGGTGATGTATGGTGCAGGGACGAGCCGATGATTACGAGGAATCCGATCCTTCATCCTTCGAAGTCTACGTCGTTAACGAACGTCCGCCCCTTTTAATTACTTTCTTCATTAATCAGCAAGGTGGCCCCTGTGTTAAGGGTCACTGACCTTCCGGGGAAGCAAGCGCCCTGTCACGAGTTAATTGACCGTCTCTCGTACAACTTCTTCGTCGAAGAGGAACCGACTCCAATTTTCGACTCTTTCGCTGTCAGCTAGTTTATTTTTTATTTAGTTTAACGAATGTAATTCTCGTACGTTTTTTTTCTTTTTTTTTTTCTTTTTTTCTGCGAGTACAAATTTTGACTCATCGTTAGTTTCGATATTTCTAAGAAACTCGTGAATAGGTCTGCGAAGTCTTCCCAAGTTTTCAAAGTTGCGATTCGTACGATCGACATCTAGTATCAATATTTCCATCGATCGAAGCTGGAACGTTGAAACAACGGACATTAAAAGCGCCATACGCGCCGGATTCCACGTCGATGCATCAACGTTTAATAATACTAGGGTGTTTGGGAATTGCAAGGGGGCACTGATGTTATATCATTGCCGAGGTTCCATTTAACGTAGCTCTGTATTACGGAATCTCGAAAAACATTGCAAGGGGAAGTTACTTTCGTCCGAAGCTGTTGAAAAATGTCATCGCCAAATGTTCCAAGCTTTTCGATCGCGTCGAACTCTCGAGAATGATCGTCTATTCCGAATCATCTTCTTCTTTCTTTCTTTTTTTTTTTTCTTTTTTACGAGATCGTGCCTGTTCTTCAAAGAGGAAAGTTTACCGTGGGACAGTGAAATATCGTGTGTTCTGGCCGTACACCGTCTTTATTTCCGCGCCTTTTTATTCCCCGTTACGCAAGCCCGGAATTATTTCGATCTTTATTTTCTTTTTTTTCTCGGTTTCTCTCACTTTTAGTTGATTTCGTGATATTTCCAAAGGCCATGGAATCGTTATAATATCGCGTGGGCGGGCTGGACGATCGCTCGATCATGGGACACGGGAATATCTCCAACGACACCGGCCATCTATAAATTTCCATCTAAAATTGTTCGGCTCGCTCGAAACTTGCACCCCATCCCTCCAATTTTCTGATTTATGTGCTACTTATTCGTTCTTTATATTGTTCGAGAGCCACCGTAGGTAGAGTTCGTTTCGAGTGATTAGAACGATAGAACCGCGACTCGAGATTAGTTCGTCACGGTGATTTTTCAATTGTACCGAAGGGAAAACCGGCCTGGCGGCTGTTTGATTTATAGAGACGACTTTCTAGCGTGAATAGTCCTCGCCTCGAGACAATTTAATGGACTCTTAAGTACCGAACGTGGTCGAAATGCACGTTTACGACGATGAAATTTAATTTATTCACCGTGAAATGTGTTTTACGGTTCGAAATTGCCGATTGTCGGCGATGATTGCGTGGCAAGTGTTACGCAAGAGAATATCGAATTGAATTACGCGTATTTTTCTTCACTGCAGGACTGGAACTAGTGTCTCCTCGATCGTCGGTTGGGGTGGGGTGGTATTAAAAGTGATTCGTTGATTCGCGAATGGTGCTCGTAAATTTCGGGTCCCAACAGCTGTCGATTGAAAACAAAATCTAAATTTAAGCCTGACCGGTCCGATGAGATACATTCTACCAATCCGGACAATAGCCGGCGAGCTTTCGACCTTTCGAAGCCTCCGAAATTCCAACTTGTCCGATTGGTGGATTTAGAACGGCTAAAATAATCGTTGGTGCGGGAACTGTTAGGTAAGTTCGTCGAAGTTTCTTCAATCTCGGGATAGGATAAGGAATCGATAAAATTTTCTGCAGCCAGAATTAACGATTATTCGAAATATTCTAAATTTCCATCAGTCGTGCGATGGACAGTCTCTTTCGTTAAAAAGTCGCGAAGCTTGTGACATTTCGTGTTTCGTGTCTTGTTGTTATAGTAAAAAAAGTGGGTCATACGCTATGAGCGAATGGTCGTTCTACAATGGAATATTTATATAGATAAAGCTCAATGAAACCCTCAATATTCTACGCCTCGTTCCGATACTACATCTAAAACAAACCAAATTTTTCAGATTGACCAAGTTTTACATTTCGTTTCTGTTATGTTGGACAATAAGTTCATGCGGTTTCCAGCGATAATTGTCTTCTTGCGCTTTGAAATGCAACTAAATTCAATTCAAATTTAAGAAACAAAAGGTGACGTAGCATGTCGAATGAACGATACGTTATTGAATAAAAATATTTCCCTTCGTAAAAAAAAAAAAAATCGCTTTTCATTTACATGTTAAAACTCCTACGAATATTTTGGCCAATTAAGAAGTACTACTAAAAAATTTAATACAGTTGATCTTAATTAATCGGCACGTAAATATTAAAACGAACACAGCAACCATCATAATTTCCAACCCAAAATAATAATCAAATCCAAACATTGCCAAACCCCTTGAACCCTTGATACTCTATTTCTTTCTTCGGTTGTGAACGACCAAACAGATCAACCATTCCCCTCAACATTCTTTACCACAAATTGACCATTCGTTAAGCTTTAAGCTGCCCCTCTTTGGAACCTCCTGCGACACGACCTTCACAGGACCGGCTGGACGAGAATTTGGCAGGGCTGAGGTCTAGGGACGCCTAGTTCGATTATTTATCGGGATGGTATGCGCGATGCGTGGGCAGCGGTCGCTCGTGTTCCCGCTGCTTTTCGTTCTCTGGCCGCTTTCCAAACGGCGACACCCTCACACCTACGAATTCCTTTTGCTCGAATACACATCTGTGTGCGTAGACGCTGGCCTATTCGTGTAATGCACCACTGTTACGCGTCTCTTACGCGCACCTCGCGTACGAGTTACGTCGTCGCGATTACGTGCGAGCGAGCTCTCGCTTCTCTCTGCCTTTTGCACGTTTTCCTCTTCCCCTCTCATTTGGTTTCGCTCTTTTAAGCTGGTTTCTTTGTATCTTTCACTTTTTTCCTGAAGGAGGGTCTTTACGTTCGATCAGTTGGATCACGATTAACAATCTACGGACGACATTATTGTTAAGATAGTCGAGAGACGTTTAATCTCCAGAATTTAGGTTTGTTCCTGAGAAATTACAATTGTCACTCTTTGTGTTTGAAAATTCAAAGCGATCGCGAGGCTCTGTTTTTAGATTTTCAAGGAATAAGTATGCAAAAGTCTTTTGCTGTTCGTCGAAGATTTGAGCGAAGGAAGTGCATAAAAGCATAGAATCTCGTTCTTTTCTTTCTTCTGCTATTCGAAATTAAAGAAACAATGAAAATTAAATTTAAGATTTAAGCTACTCGTACGGAGACGCGAGGCTCTTGTTTTACGGGAGATAAATCCTTGACGACAAGCAGGGAGGTATTCTTGGATCCGAATATCACGTCGAGGAAGTATAATCGTCAAACAGGAAAATGCACGGCGTATTAATAGATTTTCTTCAAAAATAGATTCGTGATGCATCAGGCGCTCGAAGGCGGCTGAAACAAATCGTAAAGCACCCAGATCTTTTCTAGGATTCGTCAGTCTTTCAATTACTGCACGGAAGCATGAAATCTTCCTTTTTTATTCGTTCGTTTCCGTAAAAACGAAGAGGTGTAAATTCGTTCCTTAATGACGAAGGAGAGCGACGAGTTTTCTTCCGCGGAAGATCGGACGAGGAAAGAACCGGTCGCGTGAGGCTTTCTATTTCCGATCACGTGATTAGACTTATTTATGGCGGATCGGGAAGAGAAGCCGGTACGAAGGGACGGTATCAAAGTTTTTCGTTTCCGGAGAGCGCAAGGTTTCCGATATATAGAAATCTACACAAAATTAAGCTCATATTCAACCACTTGCGTTGGCAGCTAATTTACAGTTACGGGTACCAAAACAATTCTCCGTCATTCGCCACGAGGCGTCACTTGAAACTAGAAAGCTCGGTAGAGTCTTACGCAAACAATTTTATTTTCTTTATTAATAATCTTGTAGAAGCGGTTAAAACATGTTCTTATTCATCGAATTCTATTCGCCTCGCTTAACCAAGATAAATTCTTCTAAAAAAACGATCGACCAAAAAGTCACTCCACTTCGACGTCGGTGGCAACGAAGCAAATCAGCGATCGTTTTCAAACAATCCGCCCATAAATTGATCCGCCCCTTCGATAAACCGATCCTGGTGGAAGACAGAGCTTCGAGCATCGGGAGGATCGAGGAAAAGAGAGTTGTTGACCGATCGAGACAGGTGGTGTGGGAGCGCGAGACGCGCGTGACGATGGCTGCCTTTATCGAACGAGATCGAAGATAATCTCGCCACTTTTCCATCACGTTTCTTCCTTTTTTTTTTTTTTTTTTTCTCAATTCTTTTCTTTTCGTGTAACCGTCCCCCCGTCCCGTGTCTCGGCCACAGGCGACCGATCTCCTGTTGCTCTTGGCAGCCATACGCATGGTTTACGTGGTAACAGCTGTGCTCGCACGCACTTTGCTCGCGCAAAACATCGCTAATGGACCGACAACCTCAACCGAGTCAGCCTCGCTTACGCGTAAATATAGTGAAGCGACCAGATCTCTCTTTCTCTCGTTCTTTCGTCGCGCCTTTGCTCGATCTCTCTTCTCTCTCTTTCCCTCATTACCACCCATTTGATCACCGTGGTCACCGGAGATGAAATTTATGACAATTTGAAAGTTTCTTCGAATGTTGCTTCGTTACATGTTTCGAGATCGATTATACTGTTATGCCACAGCTACATGGTCGAGGAATAGGTCTCGGATCCGGATACAGTGGTTCAGGAAATCAGGAACAAAGATTGAGTTTCGGGTGCGAACACGTATATTTCTATTACAAACTTTTGACGGCTAGCGCAACGCGACGAAACAGAAAGAGCATATTTCTGCGATGGATTTTTATAATAGGCGGTAACAGTGGAGGGATGGCTATGTTCGGGTTAATCTACTTGGGCATTGGACAATATCGATTATCTTATACAGCTGTGGCGACCCTCCTACACTTCAGCACCAGATTCCACTGACACCGACTTTACTGCGAGTCCTCAAGAACCGTACGATTCGTACTTACACAGATCCCTCTCCTAACTTCAGTACCCTCGCGTCTAACGCATATGCCTGCTAGGGTGCCTTACTGACGAGTCCACTAGCAGGTCCCGGACGAAACACTCTTCCTTTCCTTTTCCCTTTCTTCTCATTTGCCAATCACAGAATGTGCCACTAAACGTCTGTTTGCTTATACAGCAATTAGGCAATTCTCAGCACGTCTGCATATAACGATACGAAGGGATTCGATTCGAATCTATCCGCGCTAATCGGTCGGAAACGCTCGAAGCGGTTCGAAGCGTCGTTTATTTAATCGGAGTTCTACTCTACGTGTTATTTAGGTCAGTAGATTTGTTCTGGGTTTTAACGTTCGTTTAGTTGTTGGAGAGGCTTGCGAGGAGAATGGATGGAACTATGATAGAAGGAAATATAGGGCTCTTGGTTAAACATCTCGATGATTATCTACGACTACTACTAATCTTTGGTCGATGGCCATATTAATAGACGTCTGTTAACGTACGCCAATTCGGGTACGAACCTAAATATTCAAACAGGAACACGGAACGCTCCAACCCTTCTGCAACCTTAACTCCAATTCTACTGGTTGTAACTACAAACGATATCAATTATCCTCGTCACGAATGACTACACGAAACGAATCGTTGCATTTGTCGTTGGTTAGCCAGTTTCGAGGTGGTCGTCGATATCGTTGCTAGTCGAACAGATAGGTAATACGGCCGCGCGCGCATACGGGCGCGAGATGTGTGTCGAAGCTAAACATTCCGCGGAGCGTTCACCCTGGCATTGCTGTAAAAATAAACGGATCGCCAACGGTGTGTATCCAACTCGTCCCCGAGGTCTCCGTTTCATTTACGATACCACTGAACCGAACCCGGCGTTGCTTCTCTTCCTGCAGCCTCCTCCTCGATCGGAGACCTTGCATCTGGTCCTTTTCCCGAGATAAAAGCCAATCTCGATCCGGAGAATCGTTCGTTGTATTTAACGTATCATCGTGGCATTGAAATTCCTTCTTATTCTACTTCCTCTTTTTTTCTGGAAAAATTAGAGGAAATGTAGATCGAGTGAAGTGCTGGTCACGATGGCAGTGATGCATTTTTAAGACGTTGGAAAATAATTTCTTTTTCCGGGTTTTTATGGTTCCTTGACCTTGATGCTTGATCGCAGTCGAACTTACAACGTCCAGGAATGGGTCTTACCGTCGGTCGAAAAGACGGTTTAAAAGTGCTGCGTAAAAGATGCCGAATACCGGGCGATGTAAATTCGGCGTACTAATTTAGAGTCAGACGATCGCGTCTGAGATTCTAAAACCGTTAAATCGATAACTCATCTAAATAACGTTAATTCATCCTTAAGAAAAATAATTGTGAAAAAGCGTATATAGCAGAGGTTTCTTTACGGAACTAAATATTTTAATTTTTTTTTATTTACGAGTTATCAGAAATCGTTCGACCTTACAAAGTGTCTCGGGATCGGACATCTTCCACGATAACGACAGAGCGAACGAAAGAATATGCTGGCCGAGACGTGCCAAGTGAGTCAGTGAGTTGGATGGTTCACGAAATTAGATCGCGCGGATTATACAGCGGCCGGCTGTTCGCGTTGCTGCATCGCTGTAACCAGCATTGATTCATCGACCTATCGTGTGCGCGCAGATGTTGCCGGTGTACAATGAACTGTAGGCAGTTAGTGTGTCGCATAAATCAAAGTTCCGTAAGAATTCTCGCGTATTAAAGTTTAGAAGCTTTATTTTTAAAGCGAATCGCGCAATGACATTGATCTATCCCTGTATTCTTTCCGAAACTTTCATCGTGAATTACCGAATCGTGTTCCTCTGTTTAATCTAAATTTCTTTATTTCTTTGAATTTCAATAAAATTCCACGAGTCGATTCAAGACTGAAAGTTGAAAAATAAAATTAAAAATAACTCACGTTTGATGCAGATGTTAAATATAGTTTAACGTAAGAACACGCACCTGAGTATTCATTTGTCGCGCTTGAATTCCAGCGGTTTCAAAGGACCGTGGTAATTCAGTCAGAGGATGGAAGATCAGGTGGCATAACATGCGCTTAATAACACGGATTAGAGAACGCAACTGAAACAAGGGAATAGCAGATGAAAAACGACGATAGGACAAGATATGACGACGCCTGGCATGGACTTGGCGTCGGGTCTAGGAAGCGACTCTCCTCCATCGTTGTAGCCCTTAATGAGCCCAACACGTGACTAGTTCAACCTCTTTAACTCTGTTTCTTCTGTCTGCTTCGCGGTCTCGCTGTCTCCTTCTTCGTCTTCTTCTTCTTCTTCTTCTTCTTCTTCTTCTCTGCCTCTCCACCCTCATCTATATCGCCGGCCGGAGCATGACCTGGATGGCACCCAAACGAAATACCATCCTCGTCGCTTCCTTTTTCGCGCGCCATTTTGGAGAACCGGTCGTCGCGTTGCTCCAGTTCTCTCGGCCGCCGCCACCGTGCTTGTTCGGGTAAACTGCTTTGTGCGTGTCACCGAAGATTAATGAACGACGATCACCGACGATTCCTAAATCTGTTGGTTTCTCAGTGTTGTTTTAGCTTTCTTTTATTTTATTTTTTTTTTATCGTTTGTTCGACGATTGAATTGGGTATAATGCAAGCGGTACTTCTTCTTTTGGACGGTACTTCTATGTAAATTATAAATTTACAAGGCGCCAAATAGTCGGTTTTGAATATTATTAAAATATCGTTACAAACTTTTTTTTTGTAATTACTTTTTTTTGGAAAGGATGATAGAAACGAGATCTATTTTAACTTGTCACTATCGACGATTCCTCTTAAACCAAGGAACAAGTCCAAAAGCCCGCGAGCATCGATTAAAACCAACGAGGAAACTTGTTGACTCTGGCCAGCTATTCGCGAGTTTTCGTCGCACCACTATATTCTGTCGGTGACAGAAGACAAATGGACGCTCTGTGTCGAACAATCGATAATAGCAGTCGTCCAGGAAGCGTCTCAATGCCAATGTTAAATCGTTGTTGCGAAACAACGGTCGAGTATCGAAGTTTACGATATCGCGTGAACGCGATTCGGTACGTCTTTCGAAACTTGCCAAAAGCTTTTCCATTATCCACTTCCCGTCACACCTTTGTGCACGAGCATCAATGCTGATAGAATTGGCTGGCTTCCGGCTCCGTTCCCGATCGTTTCGCCCCCTCGAGGAACGCTTCTGGCCAATTTGGTCGTTAAATATGCGTTTATTTATATTTAAGCGAGCAATGTCAAAGCGTTGTCGCCACTTCCGACAGCATTTGTAGACCGTCTGTCACGGATATCGCGTCGATGGAATCGAATCGATGTATGCTGGTTATTTAGACAAAGTATACGGTCTTTGGATCCTTTTCAATTCGGTCTGCACTTTTCTTCGGAGAGTATCTTTTCATTTTGATAAAAATATCAGGAAAGAAGATTGAAACGAGAGTGTAATATATGTCTGCGTTGGTAGATGTATTCGCGCAGGACAAAGACACGATTCTGTATAGCACTGGACAAAATTATAACATCTTCGGAGAAACGAATGTCGTGACACACTCGTTAATTCGTTGGTTGACCGCGCCGAAGTATGCGATCGTTAGAACGACAACTCGACAGGGATCGTTTCTTGCTCGTTGACCGGTGTCGCGTGGAAATAGGCAAGTTTATCGAGTCGTAACGTCTCGCGAGTCTCGGTCCCTGAGAAAATTGGAAGCCACTCGCGCGCTCGGATATTATTGCCGCGATGACAGCCGCTCTGCGATACGTACCAGCCGGAGTATTCGTTTTAATGACTCTATAACTCCTTTATGTATCAAATCGAGCGCAACCGCACTCGTAACACCTTCACGCGTCGAATCGTGAAACGTGCGACGTATTTATTACCTTTTCGTCCCGTTTCGGCACCACCTTGTTTACTCGACATTGATTGGCCGTGTTTGAATGAAAGCTTACACCTTATAAATGGTGTTATTCTATTTTCGATCAATTTTAGAGCTATTAAAAAAAGAAAGAAAGAAGAAAAGAAGAAAAAAATAGGGTTCGATGTGTTTAATTTGTAGATTGCATTTCATTGACCGAAAATCTCAATGACTGAAATACACGACCTACTAGAACGATTCGGAATCGGCTATTTCTGCCCATTAGAAGAGCGTAGATTGTTGCGTCGCAGAACGATCCGCTTCAGCTTCGATATTTACGTTTGTTCTGTTAACTGGTTCGCCGAATTTATCCGCAACCTTGAAAATAATGGACGTGATTTGTCTCGTTGGTAATATGTATTTAAACTCATTAAAAGCTCGCGTGCCTCGAGAGGGGATCCGGAGTTGGCTCCCGGTAACATTGTTGCTGTAAATTGCGCGATTTCGAAAGCCTCTGCTAACGAACTGGCGCTACCATCAACGACATCTCGCGAAGTTGGTAACTATGCGTGGTTCTGTTTCAACGCAAACATATATTACTCTCTGCTTTCAATCTTGTTTCCTTATATTTTTATCCAAATGAAAAGATGATCTGTGAAAAAAGACCAGGCTGAATTTAAAAGGACCCAAAGACCGTATCGGGATTAGAGCGAAGGAAAGTAGGGAAGATCGGGGAAGAATGGTCGAATTGATAGCTCGTTGTCTCGTCTGCCAGTGGCGACAGAAATAAGCGGTGGCGTACACGTTAGAGAACGAAAATACGAGAATTCGGTGTCATTTGTCACACGAGCGTAACGCGCCTGCTAGACATAATTATGAACCGAAGGACCGCGAACGATCGCGATTTCGTCGGCGATTTATAATATAGATACGCTTGTAAATGTCAGCTAACGCATTCCGGCTAACGTTCCGCGAAACACGAAACGCTCGCGTCCTCAACAAGCTACGATCGTTGCCATAATTCTATCCGTCATCGGTGTTCCGTTTTTACGATATATCCGGATGTCTCTCGTTTTCATCCTAGTACCTGTTCAACCGGACAAGTATTCGTACATTCGAGTGGTCGGTCAAATTTTTCAAGTATCATAATTAGTATATTTTATCATAGTCGGAGAGGATGATCGTTAGTGTCGCAATTGGACGTGTTTTTACCAAGATGGCCAGCTTGGCCACCTACGACTTCGTTTCGGTCGAGATCCTATGAAAAACGGCAAATTGTTTCGGAGCCAGTGGTAACTCGGTCGCGGGTGCGTGATTAATGCACGACTGCTTATTCAATTTCACGCACAGACGGCGTACTATTAATCAGTTGCAAAATGTAAACTGTACACTGCGCGCTGCGAATGTTGCGAGTAGCTGTGCTCTTAACCGTTGTAACCGGTGCGGTGCGACGCGCAGACACCGAGGCTTCGTTCGCTACTAAAATTACGAACGGCGACAGCTTAATGCCCCGAATTTGTCAGAATCTCGGCGTATAACGCCGTTTAATCAGATGGAATACTAGTTACGTTGGGTAGATGACAGTTTTTCCTGGCCCGCCGCCCTTATTGTCCGCCATTGTGCGTGGACCAATCGGTGATGGCTCTTGGTGCGCACGAATCGCGTCTTTCGCGCTATTTCGCGAGTTGGACCGAGTTAATAGAAGTTGGTTTCATTGATGTTTTCGAGCTGTCGACTATATTTTTTCTTAATGAACTTTTGTAGATAAAAGTTATCTAATATGAGAAAGGTTCCGAATATGGGGTGATACGATGTTTGATTGAGAAAGATGTGCACTTTCTCATCTAACGTTATAACTGTATACAGTTTCGTTATTTTTCTTTATGTCCAAAATAATTTATGTTCGTACATTCTCTCTTTCTCCATTTCTCAATCTCTTTCACTCTGTCCAGGCATTCTCAGAAAATATTGAGTCGCACGATAATCTCGATCACTCGGTCCAAACACTCTTCATTCGCACCTCTATCGCACCAACCCAAACACTCTTCGTTCGCACATCTATCGTTCCAGACTAAACGTTCGCTTCAGTTTTACTATTCTCACAGTAGTATCGGAATGAATGCAAGCGAGAGAGGTGAGAGTGAATCGATCGTCCAAACGAGTATAGCGTGGCACGAAGTACGGTGTAAAATTAAATCTGCGTTTTTATTGAATACGTATATTTACTCACTAAATCATGAGTGTATTTATATTCCTCGTATTCAGAACCCTTCTGGTATTAGGCAACTTTCCTCTACTGTATTCTTGGACACGTAAACTCAACTGTGAATAAATTGTTCGATAATATTCGGCGAATTTTGCTCGGAAAGATAAAACATTTTCGTACTGTAATAACGAAGTCGTTAAAGGCAGTCAAACGTCAGAACGTGTCTCGAACAACGCTGTCCTAGGAAGTATTTCAGGCAGCCTTCTTTCTTTACATTCGGCCTTGCAACAACATCCAACATTCTCAAGCGGTTACGCGTATCGCGGCGCACCAATGAACGACGTTCTCTATCCTAGAATAGAATTAATTCATCGTTTCTGACATGGCATATAGAGGCGCGCTATGAGTTGGCAGGCTCGGTAAACAGAGTCGGTGCGTTTGCAGTGTGGTCGGACGTCACGGGGTTTCGAGTAATCGCGTGGAAACGCGACCGTTCGACATTTCACCCACGCGACGGCACGCGTGATGTGCCAGAATGGGTTTTCGCGAGAAAATGCTGCTCGCGCGACGCGATGCTGCGATCGACCGGCTGTCGAGATATTTCCGACTTCATTTCCTTCGCCTACGATTGTCTCAAGCTCGTGGGATAACGATGCGCTCAAGTTCAAGTGCTAGATTCTAAACGAAAGGAAAATGTGCTCACGTTTACACGTTGCAACTATCTCGAGGTAAAATTCAATTTCTTTTTGGCGCCGATAAGGCAAATCTTATGCACGAAACGTGGTAAGATGATCGAGCGATTGTTGCAAGAGTGTGTTACGAAAATCTGAAAGCTTCATTGATGTAGAGCTTTCTATAAATACCTTCTATTCTTTTCGCTTGGTTTGCTGTTAGTCGGGTTTCCATGGAGATGCAAAATGTAGTTAGCAAGCTAATAAACGCGAGGAATAATTCGTTAGTTTACGAAGATAATTGTACGACGTTGCTTGAAGCTTGGCTGAAATCTTCATAAGGCTATCGGTCGGGCCACGGAGCCCTCGAAAATCTCGGGCTCAGCTAGACTGGCCTGTCCTTGCATTACGGATATTTCCGTCCGTAGTATTAGACGGTATAAAAGCAGCCATTCCCGGCATGGCCAGACGTTGGCAAACGCTATGTAAAGCTCTCCACGGAACCTTTCTGCCCCTTTTTTGCCTTTAAACGTCGCCGAGTACCGCCTCTCTTTCGTCACCAGACGCATATGCTCGCGCTCTAAATCAACCTATGTAACTCCTCTTGCTCTCGCTCTTTTACATTTTCCTCAATTTCATTTCACTGTACCGAGATGCATCTTCGAGATATCGGGAAACCAGCTTTAACGAGCTTCAATTCGTACCGCGAGGAAGATTCGCTCGAACGTTTACGATCCGCGATACGTGTTTGATCTCCTTGATTGAAAACCTACCTGTCGTGGCGTTGCGTTCCGGTTCCGAACGGTTTCCGGTTCAACGCGTACCTCGAACCGCACAGAAAATAAGAGAGGTTTGAAAGATTCGCGTTGTAGATGAAGGAAACTCTTCGGAGCTGAAAACATCGAGTCTGTGTTCAGTTTATCTTACGTGCTAATAACAAGTTGTTTACGTGTTTCGTCAAACGATATAATTTCCACCGCGAGACCTTCGAGGCATATTAAGATGCAGATCACGCTGATTATCGAGAACCGCCTTACGGAGTCGTATTAGAACGCATCGTTGAACCAACTGGAAGCGTCTCATCCCATTAGCCTGTTTCGAGAAATCGAGAAAGATTCGTGCAGTGTCGTTAAGCACCAGCAGCGTTATCGTCACTCTCGTTTTGGCAATATTTCGTTAGCGGTACCACTGTCAATACTTGATAACAATCAATTGGTAGTATCGCGAGTGGCGCACTTGTTTCGATTGGTCGGTCGCCGTTATCAAGCCAGGCATTATTTACGATAACCATTCCCTGGAGAAGGAATTCCGTTAAGCGTTCGATATCGGTAGACGGTCGAGTATGTTGTTAGTGGCCTATTGCGCGGTTATATAGCGATCATCTTGGCCGGATCTTTTCGTGGAAGGTGCAAACTCGCGCGCGGTCCGCGTTCGCCTCCTAAACCTGTTCCAAGCCACGCAGTTAAGACGTTAAAGGTTCGTTTCTTGCCTCGAAGATATTCGATTAGCGCGGATGAACGCACCAGATGCTATAATATTCGTGTATATTTACGTAGCCGGGTGCACTATACGGATGAGAGTCAGGTTTTAACGAGGGTCTTGAGAATTATCGATGTCCCTTTGTACTTCTTGCTCTTTCTCCATTTCTTCTCTTCTTATTCACTGTATGTTTTATCTTTTTTTTTTTTCTTCGCCATTGATAACTTTGTTAAAGTAACACACCAGCTTCTGGTAGGGTGTCAGTAGTAATAGTTCGTGTATTGCCGTATTCATTGTAAACTGATCTCTCTCAGTACTCAGTGCTCGTTAACACAAGCAAATGCAAAAAAATGTTCATGTTTTCCACTTCAAGTACCAATACCTCACAACTCTTACTTTTAAGAAGGTTAATACATTAGCTAAATAAAACCGATTCAACTTTTGTCACTTTTAATTACCCTAAGGGCACGATAAGCGGGATACTTCATCGTATCTTCGATATTCCATCATCGACGACGCAGATCACAATCAGACAACGACTCGGACCGTGTTCGTGGCGAAAGAAACGATTGATTAATCCACAACAGGCGGCCGATGTCCACCGAGAAACCAGCACGCTTTCGTTCCGGGACCAGGGCGGCCATAAAGTTAACGATCGCGATCATCGATGCAGCTGACGTTTACAATTGCGTTTTTTCGAACGAACCGACCAGTGGGGAACGGCTCGGTCTGTTGTCGATAAAACGCATCATCGAGCGTTACCGCGACGCTCGTTCGCGGTAACCAGCTTCGAGAACGAAGAGCGTGAAAGCGTGTGCACCTTCGACTTCGAAGGAAGAAGAACTGTTAGGTGACACCGAGACGACGCCATAATCGTTTCTTTCTGCGTTTCTTCTGGCCTGCCAGTCATTTTCTTCGGGGACGTGTAATCTTGTCCGTGAATTTTATAACGAATCCACGCACTCGACCGTTTATCGCAATCACCAGCAGCTCTCGCTCGTTCTCTCGTTTCACCGGTCCAACGTCCCTGAGAAACAGTTTTTCAGGAAATTAATATTTACCCCCTTTTTTGGCAATTCGACCGTCTACGTTTTTATCGATTATCCGAGTATCCATTGCTGCCGGGTATCGTGGTTATTGCTTTAAGCTTGGTTCACATTGCGATTTTTGGAAACGATGGTGGGAAGTGTCGGCTTTGATTAGATTATAAAAATCTTGTGCTCGTTCGAGGAAAATTCTTGCTGTTCGTAACGTTAACACTTTGACGACTGCTGTCGAATACGCGTGATCTCTTCCGCCAGCAGTTTTTGACCGATATCGCGTAGATGGGACTTCTTACTTACAGTGACTATATTATTAATTGGTATCGTGTAAGTTATTTGGGAATTACGAATTACGATGTTCATGACAAAAGTGATAACACCTCATATTAGAAAACTAAATTTTCTTTCTTCCGCGTCCCGATCCTAACGAGCACATATTTACATAAGCAAAGAAGAACTATTTCTTTCCACCCTCCACGAGCAACTTCAACCTACGAAATCCTAAAAATCAGGATATAACTTCCCTTCCTTCCGTCATCCACCGATTCCAGCCATGGTGTGAATCCAGCCTTATCGGCGCCCATTTTATAGGTGGAGGCGAAGCGGGAAAAAGAGAGAGCCGATCGGTCTTCCCGTATGTAAATGTTGCGTCTATAGAAAGAGGTGGTGGCCGGTAATCACTGCAGGCCCTCCAGACAAACAGCTTTTTGGTAGAAGGTGCAAACGACTTTACTGGCTACTTAAACTCGTTTCAGATCGATGTGCAAACGACTCGGGCACCGGCCAGTTAAGACATTATCTTGACGGGGCTTTGCAAAAAAATTCGCCGTTACGAAACTGCGGCACGCTGCTCGTCCCTCGTTTCGGTTCAGCCTCCAAGTCGATGTAAACAGAAATCGATGCTGTAAAAGTTTCCATCGTTCTTCCGAGGCTCGTGCATCACCTGTTCCTTCGTCTGTAAAAATTTCTACGCTTTGGACCATTCGTTGCGTCGAATGTCAAATTTTGTCTCGATTTCGGTCGCGATAACTCGCAGGACACCTGTGCGGTAGATCCAGATTGCTTTTCTTTAACAGGCAATATTTCACCGTACTATTTTAATCGGCGGAACGTGTAATCTAGATTTATGAGTAGCCACAGAAAGATTCAGGATTAGTTATCTGGTAGATAGCGATGGTGAATGGCAATCGTGTAGTCAAGGCAATCTAGCTACCTTGTCGTTCTTTCTCGCCAACGTAATCCGTCTTCAACATCTCACCGAATGACAACAAACCCATTCGTACGTTTTCAACTTTCTAATAAAACTCTCTAATATGGGAACAATGACTTTCGAGCAAAAAGAGAGTCAAAGAGGAACAAGACACGCGGAAAAAGGAACGATAAAATCAAGGGAAAGAGATATTTTCACCGTGCTCTTCGAAATAGATCGGCCGAATCGTACACCGCGCGCTGTATATACGCGTGTCGGCATAAATTCGTAACTTTATGTTTTCCAACGTGACGCTCGCAGTATCCTGCGTTTCCCGCCATTCTCGAGCGCAAGTAGAAACATGGCGGATAGGTTTGCGAACGCGACAGGGTGTACGCGAGAAGAAACCGCGGAGCGTTTCTGCCGAGGATTCATCGCACGTTTCCGGAGAACGTGATACAGCGCGAGAAGAGATTGGTTCGGATCGAAATGTTACCGAATCGCACGTGTTCGATGACGTTCGCGGAATATCAAATCCGCGGAAACGTCAGGGAGAAAGTCGACGAAAGGTCGGACGAATATAAAAAGACCACCCCTTGCGATTCGAAATCGTTGTATTTCAAAATGTTTTTTTTTCTTTTTTTATCGCAGAAACGTCAACGAAGAACGCAAACGGTTGCGTCATCGTTGAACGTATAAAACGTGAAAAAATTGTCGCGATATATCGGGGGGAAAATATTTCTGACGTTATTTTCGGTGCACGCGAACGCGATTCCTCTTTACGAGGCGGACGAGCGTGGATCATTGTGGGCAGAGACCGACCGCTAAATATAAGCGAACGACGAACCAAGAAGTATACGCCGGTAAAACGCGGGATAGATATTAAAACTAGAAACCAGAGCCGAATGATGTATTACTACGAGGGTCGAAGTGCCAACCGACCTCATCCGCCCTCTTGTCGGCTGGCACCACTCCACATTTTCTAGAATGACTCACGATAAGCGGGTCGAGCATTCGGCCAGTCTGTCCCACTGTCTGTCGATGTTGGGTACCACGCGACCAGCCTTCTTTTCCCGCCCTGGGAAATTCGTGGAAATTATTGGACGGAAGACTGGCTGGTGTTGTCGAATAAAACGCTATAGTCAACTCGAGTTTGCTTCGAAAGGATGTTGAGAGGCTTCGGTATCGAATAGAAGGTGGTCCAAGGTGATTAACTAATATCAGGATGCTGTACGGTAGGGAGACGAGAAGTTGGCCGACTACCCACAAGCTGAAAAGTCACAAGGGCAAGGGGAATCGTCCACTCGCGGCACTCGTAAAGAATATAAGTGACGCCCAAATTCGAATAGATCGGCGTTATTGGTTGAGTAGCCGGTTATCTGAATTAGGACGTCATTGTTATTCTTTTTCTACCCAGTTGGCCAACTTCTTATCTCCCTATAGTACAACCGATACTTAACTTAACCGATGGACCCTTGGGTCTGGTGTCCGTCACTCGTCAAGAGACACAGGCCAAAAGATAAACCGACCCAAAATGCTTACAAATATTAATTGAGAGTTGTTTGGAAGATTTATTTGTATCGAATTATTTAATAGTCCATTTTTTAATTCCCTTGCGTTTCTCTTGCGTTGTGTATTTTTTCAAGTATCTATTACCGCGATTTCTTTGGTAGAAATAGGTATACTTTAATCGTCGGTAGTTTTAGCGTTAAGCTGTTCACTTTTTTCTTCGTTCTGAAATTAAATAAAAACGGAAGACGAGAACGCTACAAAGTAGTCCGTTTCTCGGAAGAGGCAGCAATAATCCCTCCCTCGAACTGGTTATACTTGGTACCGCTAATTCCAAACGGGCATAGCATCGATCATATAATAAAAATGTCGTCCTCGGTGCTTGGCTTCATTAAAGCGTCCCTCCAACGACCCTCTGGCTCCTCGCTTTTTTAGCGAGAACGATTCGAGAAGATTCCAAGGGATGTTCCCCCGAAGCCGTAACTTCTCAGCGGAGCGTATATCGGTGAATAAAGAAATCGTCGAATCGGGAGTGTTCCGTTTCTTTTGCCGCACCTGTCTTCCATAATTCCTCGGGGTGAGCCGCCCCGTGTTGCTCTCTATTAATCACCGTCCCCTTTTCCGCGCTGATTTCGCGTAATCACCGACGAACGGATCCAGTAAAGCACGCTAACGAGAGAGTAACTCCGGTAGATCCCACGAACGAAAGATCCCAGGGAAAATTATCACCGCCGAATAACGTGGCTTACGTGGGTGAGAAATTCCCCCTGTCGGATGGAACGACGCGTTTCGACTCGCTGCCACTCTGTTGCGTTGTTTTCCCGTGTAAAAAATCCGCAATCGCGAACGACGACGGAAAACGAGGACCGGCTGAGGATGAGTTGCGGCGGAAAAAGGAGCGCGGCGATGCGCGATGGCTGCGAACGTATTAGCGACAAAATGTCTCGAATGAAAATAAGGATCTGGGGTGAAATAACTCTATTTATATATTTATATATGGACATTGGTACCGCTGGATGCACTGATTTTAATATTGCTTTTCGATAAAGGGTAGTGGAATATTTGAGAAGATAAATAATTGTAAATAATATCTGTATCGTACTGGAATCAAGGGAAGGGATATTACGAGTCATAAACCGTGTTATAAACAAAAAGTGATTATTAGCAAACACAAAGGAGAAATATTATTTTTCTGCGGCACGAAAATCGTCCACATAAAAATAGTGAAAAAAGAAACAAAAATAACGCAAAGGAGGAAAAAGAGCTTCCACGGAAGCAATTGTATAAATTTCACGGCAAGATACTCGTTAAGAGGCAAAATGAGCGCGTTATTTGCCGCTTGTTTGCGACCAACCTGCCACATGGAAGGGAAATCTTTGTGTCAGCGGGTCGACGCGCTTGGCCGCGGCGATATAAAAATATATTAAAGTGCAGATGTAAAGATCGCGGGTAACCGTTCCCTGTACTCGCCCCTACGCCCCGCGAAACTGTGAAATGTTTGCTCGAGCTCTCGGTCTTCTCGCTTTCCTTTTACCATTTCCTCTCATTTTCCTTTTTCATCGAAACGGACTTACTCGCGAGCGTAATCCTCCGACGAATTCCACGCGTCCGCTCGTGAAGATGAGATCACGTTTCAGGATCACCAGGAATCAGGAATATAGCCATTGGAATACCTCAGCGAACGTTAACTTAGAAATACGGAACAGCGGTGGTGGAGATGATACCAATCGGTATCAAAATTTTTAAGGCATTACGAGAGCTAAGGGTTTAAGTTAGAATATCTTTGGATTAGAGTTAGCGGAATGTTGATGAATAGGGTACATGTCTTGCAAAGTTTGTTGCGTAAACGTACGAGTTGGAAATTGCGTGCCTATGTTTAGTCTAGGTACAGGTGAAATATTTTTTTTTTTTTCTTTTTATATGGAACTTAATTTTTTGCATCACCGAGTTAACCAATGTTATTAAAATTTCATTTCGTCCTATCGCTACCATTTTCCAATTTCTGATCATCTCCGCTATTAGAATCATCCTAGGGTCGATTATTTCTGGCGAACGCAAGGAAAGTTTCGTTGAACCAATAATTTTTCCCGTGCGCTCTGTCGACTTTCTCTCGTTCGAGGGTCGGTAGAAAAAGCTCTGCAAGCACTCGCGGCGCTGATTTCATAAACCTGTCGTCGACTAGCCAGATCCTGCATAACAGAGGCCACGGAGCCCCGGGTTCCCGGTTTGCTTTCTCTCCCTTTGCTCTTCTCTGGAAGAGCAAATATTGAATCAAGGAAAGCGGCAGAGGAAAGCCTGCTTCCACACCCTCGTCGGTTACTCGTTTTTTTCTAGTATTCGCAGGATCGTTCATTTTTAGTTGTAGAGCGATTCTCGTTTATGAGATCAACAAATCCTGGACAGGTGTCATTATTGGTAGGTTTGTTTATGATATCGTTGGAATTCTCGAAAATGTGCGAACGGATTCAACGAATCAACGATACGGTTCGCGAACACTCCTCGAGTTTTCGTTTCAAAGTTTAACCTTCTGGAAGCGTAGCGGAGACTTACTTTCGTGGAAACTGGTACGGGGTCGTGAACTCTGTATATTTTGCGGTGCACCGCAGGGTTGCATAGCTGAACCACTCCACTCTAAATCTTGCCAAATCTGCTCAACGAAATTACCGTACCTCCTAACTCGGCTGCAAGATAAGTAAACGCGTCTGCTATAACAGGAAACACGCGCACCACCTATGGTCCGCTCCAAAACGAGCCGTTGCGTTCCTCGTGTCATCTTCGAACCTCGCGCGAGGAAAAAAAGAAGAAAAAAATGAGACGAGTCTAACCTTTGTTTTATCGAACCGAGTGAAACGCGACCAGATAACGACAAAGGAGAACCGAGAAACGGACACGATTGTTCGTTAAAGGGTGTCGAGAGGATCCACGGAGAGAAAGAGGATGAAAGGTACGGTCAAACGAAGAAGTAGACGGTTGGTAAGCATGTGCTTGCTCCAACCCTCCCCTTTCTCTCCTCCTTTCTCGATCCGCCTCTGGCAAGCCCGTTAGGCTAACTTGGGAGTTCTATTTGCGTCTTGACTTCTTACGTCTTGTCCCCTCCATCCCCTCGGCCGGTCCGTTTCCCTCTTCAGCATCCCCCCGTGGAGAGGCTCGCCGTCTATCTAGCAACGGCCGGTCAGCAACGCGGTCAGACCTAATCCGAATTACCGATGCCATCGTGTGGAAAGCTTGGAAGGATTCCCGAACTTTCTGCCTCTCTGTTTACCGGTTCGAGACGCGATAACCGATGATACCGTGGAGCAGAAGTTCGCCCGAGAATCGCCATTTCCCTCTTCAGTGATTCGAGCGATTGGATCTGGATTAAGGGAATGGATCGCGTTGTTTCGGTGCGATGGAAAAGTTTCAAGTGGAGGGGATACGATGGTGGACGAATGTCAGGAAGATATTCTGGGAGGTGGAATATCGAGCTTGGAGAACTGTAGAGCAGTGGATGACCGGGGTGACCTAATTGAGTGGTTTAGGCTGGTTTAGGTGTGGGAATTGGCTTCGTTTCGATGGTTCTTGGTCTTTTTCTATGGGGTACAATTGTACAGGCTGTTTCAAAAGTAGACGGATGAATTTTAGAAATTTATTTTGAGTCGAGAATGAAACCGATTACGTAAGACGAGAACACTTGTTTTCCGAGATTTAAGTTCACTTGTTTACGCCAACGCGATGAAATAGATTGTTGGAATTTTCTGGTACCGTTAAAAATGATTCGAAATTCCTCTGTTATTTCGCCATTTTGTTCCACTTTGTTCCCGAGCTCGACCTTCGTTTTTGAAACGCCGTGAATAAAATACCCAATCCTGATTACGAACAATAGTTCCGATAATTGCGAATCAGTCACATTCGTTTACTTTTATCGACGATGTTGCATCGTAATGCGATAACGATAACGATTACACCTTAATATCTGTAGTAAAACATCACAGAGAACCATCTCAACCATCTTTTACTATCGCATCGAATTCAATCAGCATCGAATAACACCGATAACCCGATTTTCCACCATCATGAACGTAAAATAAGGAGTATAGCGAATAGCCAGCTGGCGTAATAATACATCAATAAACAGGGAGGCGTGCGATTAAGATGCAGCTGAGGCTGCCAATAAAAATGCTGGTAACGAGTAGGCGCCCGCGCGCGCACACAAGCGTGATTTTATCTGGAAACCACTTATCGAGAGTATTTCTTGCCATCTAATAGTGGCGATTATCAGTAGCGCTGCGTGCCAGCCTCGATAATTGCGAGACGAGCAGGCGAACACCGCCAGTAATGATCTCCGTAACGGCGATCGGAGGATTTGACGTTCGATTACGGCGACTGATCTCGATGTGTCTTGCTCGTTCGATCCGAATCGCGTGGAGAAACATTGACAAGCTGATTATGTTATAGGTAAGGTGTGCAATCTTATGAAATAAAACCAAAAAAAAAAGTCTCTCGAGTAATTGCGAAACAACCTAACCAAAAGTAGTCTAGCTAATGGAAGTATAGCTTATGCGATATAAAGCAAAATGAGAACAGATTCTTCGCGCAGCCCGGAAATGACCATGAAATATGGTTGTTAGCTTCAATTGTAGATACTTTTTTTCTGCATATTCGCAGAGTGCTCTTCGGTATTTGAATATAGGTTTTAGGACTTCTACTTGGATATAATTGGATCCCAGATTTTTATGGATTCATTGGAAAGTTAAAGACCCAAAATTGCACAGAATGCACGTAGCATAAAAAAGAACAAAATATTCAAATTACAGCGCTTTTGGTAACACCTGTCTCGTAAAATAATTTTCTATCTAAATTCGAATTTGTTTACTATATTCGCAAAAATTAGGATTTATCTCTTAAGGGTTTTAGGATAATTTATACCTCTCGCGTTATTTCTATGCGTAAAGACCGATATTATTAACAATGATTTCGAGGAAAGACTCGAGGGATCGATAAATCGAGTATTCGCCAATGTTAAACGTTGGTACGAGGAGAATAAACGGAATAACAAGCCGATTTCCGTCAGCCGGTTTCGTTCTCGGGGACATTGGCAGCCGCTGCGTTATTATTTTAACGTGAACATTCTGGCGATTCTCACCAAGATAAATAACAATGCTTATGCAACGACCGCGTAATGTCCGTGCTCCAAGGATACTGCGCTCGCGTTAGCGCGCCTCTGCCCCGAAATTTCGTAGCCGTGCATTTTATGCCCTCGTTCCCGCGCGACGCGATTTCGAGCTGATTGGTCCGTCCATTAAACAGCGCTTTTTCTTCTTTCTGTTTCAGGTAAGCGAATTTCCTGTGCTTTGTTCGCGATCAATGGACTACTAAGCTCTGGTAAATTGGTCGATTAATCGCAAGGTGGTACGAAGATGAGGGTTAATAGTTGATGAGTACAAAGGGGTATGCGCGGAATGATAAGTGTACTGCTTCGAGTAATTGGACGATGATGGCGGTAAATATTTTTTAAGAACCTTCTTCATCGAATGAAATTTAAATATATCGAACGTATCTCGTTTGCTTCGACGAGCAAGATCGAGGAGCGCGAAAGCAGGCTTAATCAGCGACGAATCAGAGAAAAGCGCATCCTTGGATGCGGTTGGTATGGCTGACGCGGCAAAAAACCGTAAGCCGATCGAGGGAGGAATTTCTTGAAAATTGACACGAATCCTGCCGAAGGTCCTTGAGCGTGGAATAGAGAAAAACCGTGACGACCCTATAATCGTTTCGCTAGGAATGTTAATTCCATCGTATCCCTCCGTACAGGGAAAAAATAATCGGGGTCGATTGAGAAATGTCGCAGAATCGCTTCGACGTTTCTAATCACAGCTCTTATTCGTTGCTTAAGCATTAGCCAGATGATTATCCTTCGTGTTCCACTTTCGATAAATTGATTTTTGTATAAAGGATGTTAAGGCATCTTTTTTAACAGTTAATTCAATTAATACTATTAATTCCATCGTGGATTAAAAAAAAAAACAATAGTAACGATAAATTTATATTGTCCTTAATTTTCAATTTCCGCTCTTTCAATTTCAATCTTCCACGACAGACGTTTAGTTGGCATTCTAGCAAAGATTGACGCCGCTTTAAACCGGAACCGAAGACGGCGTGACGAAAGTTTCAATGGCGCGGGACGGAACGCGTCCTTCTAGCGCCGTCGAACGGGACGCGCTGTCGTAAATAATCGAAAACCAGTAATCTCGTGCCTGCTCTTCGTACACTTGGATCCTTCGCGTCTCTTGGCGAACGTGTTCTCTCGACTCAACAATTTTCGTCATCGTCCCTCTGATCGACGAACCAATGGCGAGTAGCAGTCGATAGAGGTACCGCGTTTCCCTCTTAACGTCAACCGAGGACAGCGTCGAGAGTATATCTTAGACATCTGTCCGTCAGATTTTTCGTTTTTTTTTTATTTTCATGACACGAGACAAAGAGGCTCTGGACGCGGATACTTTCCAGCAGCTATTAACCGGTAACTAGCGCTCCTAAATTCGAGCGACACTTTCTATTTCGGTGTGCGTTCGAGCACAGAGCTCACTGACAACCGCACGAACGTCGCCTCGTTTGAGAACNGAGGACAGCGTCGAGAGTATATCTTAGACATCTGTCCGTCAGATTTTTGGTTTTTTTTTTTTTTTTTATTTTCATGACACGAGACAAAGAGGCTCTGGACGCGGATACTTTCCAGCAGCTATTAACCGGTAACTAGCGCTCCTAAATTCGAGCGACACTTTCTATTTCGGTGTGCGTTCGAGCACAGAGCTCACTGACAACCGCACGAACGTCGCCTCGTTTGAGAACGACCACGTGGGCGGAAGGGCTTCCGTATCTATCCCTAAGAGAACGAGGAGCGACGATAAAGGGTAGTTGTAAACGAGTTTTCTCGCGCATCGATTTCCTGGGTACGTGCTCCGAGGGGAATCCGTCGACCCAATTCTTCGCGATGTCAACAACGACGGGTTATTTTCGAGCGACTCTATTCTCAATTGAAAAAAGGATTTATTTTCGAACCACTCTGTTTTCGACTAAATGTTTCGAGTATGTTTCAAGTCTTTTATTGGGAGAAGTAAATGTTGATATTCTTTAATCACAATAGCATATGTTTTGTCTCATTGTCCAACCAATGAGATTTTCTTTTATCAGTTTTCGTAGTCCGATTACAGCGCTCTTTTTAAAAGCGTTTCGCTTCGCTTCAATTTTCTTCCAATTGAAAAGTACCTTACAAAGATTTAGCAATTTAAAATCTTATAATTATCTTCGCTACGAATGACTCGATTCGTTTGTACGATACGCGCGTCTGACTTGTGCACGTTGATCCAAGGAAAGCGTAATTGTTGACGCGACGCGTCTACTGCTGGCACAAATCTTCTCTCTTCCTTTCTATTCGCGTTTCCGTCGGCCGTTATGCAACCAATCCCCAAACGGGGTTTGCACTACCAAACATCCGAGGCATGTTGTCGCTGGTACATTCCTAACACCCGGTATGGCGTCCAGCTTTTAGGTTTGCTCGTCGCAAGCCCGCGAACGCGCTTCGCCAAAATTCGAACGGAATACCTCCTCGCGACCGTCCTAATTGTCCATCTAAAATCGTTTGCCCGTTCGCTATAATTAACTCGCGCCGGTGGAACTCGTGAAAAACTTGCCTGTCTTGTCTGTCTTGTCCGTCTTCTGCGTTATAGCCAAGTCGGTTGAAATTAAGGAGAATTATGACAGAGCGTGCTCGATGAGCGTGAAGCTGTTTTCGAATCGCGTGCCTACTTATCGGTTCCGCGCGGTCGTCTTCGCGAAAGACGTATAAATACGTCGAGATCGTCCCTGGACAGCGTTTGTTTAATCATGCACGGCCGGTTGTTGGCAGAACCGAGCTTATTAAGCTCCGGCCACGCCTGAACGTTACGGATCAAACTAGGGAACACGGTTTAATAAGGATGGTATTAATACACATCCTATTTTCTGGCGCGAAATATCATTCTAATGCTTCATCCACGGCCTTTTGCAATGACGACTATATCACTGCTGTGGACACGGTCTGCTCGGTCAATCTTGTTTCTAAATGAAGTTGGATCTTGCGATTCGAGAACTTTTGGAATCAAGATAAATTGTTTCGTCTCGTTATCCGGTAGTTTAGTCCTCTTATTATTATTTTGTCTCTGTCGTTTAAATATAGTTTATCTTCTTCGAACCAATCGTCCAGTTTTTCTCTTTTTTTGTATATTTCGATAAATATTTTTAACGGGAGATTCAAAACAATCTCTGCCACTTGAGGGTATCGGAAAGATCGCCTCGAGCGCGAGATGGTAGCAGGATCCTGATTCTAATTTCGCCTTTTAAGCTTTCGACGCGTTCACGCCCGCGTAATCAACTCTCGCTACGTATCGAGCGAATAAAACCAAAGGCCCTTCGGTTTTAAACACGACGGAGAGACGAAGACCAACGAAGGATGGGGGAAATGAGAAACGAAATAAAGGGGCAAGTGAAGAGAGAGAGAACGAGAGAGAAAGAGAGAAGGACGAGGAATGGCAGTTGAATTCTCTGGCGGAGAAAAAGAGGCGACGGTGTATTACGAGGCTTGCTTGAAATAATGAGCAGCGAGGAGTCAGCGAATTTTCGAGAGAGCTCAATCAACCGGCATAATGCCGTTACATGCACGCCATCAGCCCACCGCCGGAATATTAATTACTCGGTCGGCTAACGCGCCCTTATCTTCTCCCTTTCGCTGACCATTATCTCTCACTCTTTCTTTCCCTCTCTCTTTCTCTCTGTTGAACACGATTGACGTAATTATTAAATGAACTCGACGAGACCGACTCGCGTTCGGTTCACCGAAATCGAACTACTTTTCCATCCGATAATCGAGTATCTCGCCAACTGTGCGCCTCGGCGACGTTTTTTGGGTTAGGTTTTGAGAACGCGTTCCTCGGGAAGACAGAACGGCCGTGCTCGATGGAGTATCGTCGCGACAATTATAAAGAGAGGTCATTTATTTCAGTTATTTACTTTGGGCGTACGCGGCCTGCTTGTCGTTACCTCCCACGATTTTGTTTACGCCCTGAAACCATTGTTGGGATTATGCACGCGTGACAAACGAGCCAGCCGTTCTGCCCGCGTTGCACGTCTCGCGGCCTCATATTTGTGTTCTAAGTCAAACTCTTGGGTTAAAATTACGACAGATCTGTTGAAAACGTTACTACGGTTTTGTTCGACGATTAGGAGGTACGGGATACGACGCGTGAAACATTAATCATCGATCGGAGTTACGAAATCAATGATACGATCCGTTGCAACGATTGTTCCTTCTTCGTTTGATCTACCAGATACAAGTAAGTTTCTCCGGATGATCGGTTACAGATAAACATCGATTCATCGTTCATACTTGCGAATCGAGTCCATTGACTAATTGGGTCGAGTGAATCAGCGAATTGACTTTGTCGCAATTGTGATTACCAACTTTCTATCCAATACCCCTTCCGAATTTTAAACACTTTTAATCAATGGAACCTTCTGCAAGAGGCTGGACGCTTCGTCAGAGTATTCACCTTCGAAACCAAATTCCAACTTCAGTGTCCTCGACAACATTCTCAAAATCCAGTCACAGTTGCGTCTTTCCAGCTCACAATACTCTGATACACGCACACTGTTACCAAACCAAGGGATCCCAAAAAATGATCAAAAGCATGATCGACGCGACGCGTTAAAAATTTCCACGGGTCCTTTCATCGCGGTGAGACGAGCGTGGGTAAATAAACGCTTGCGTGTCCGCGGCTTCCTTTAGATCGGTCCACGTGGGGCAGGATCGGTCAAAGGAGGCGAACGTTCGGCTGGACAGAAAAGGGGGAGACGGTGAGCAAAAGAGGGACAGGGTTTGCCTGGGATGCAACAATGCGCTTAATGAACCCCGCCCGGCTTATTACCGGCGTATCTCACGGTCCGTTGCTCTTCTCCCTCTTACTCGATCCTCATTGTTCGATCCGCGGGGAGGATCGAGCGAAGTTCGGCACGGTGAATCAGCCGTGGCTGGTAATAATCGCGCTAACGAGCAGCTTTCGCGAATTCGTCGGCGAATCTCGCCGAGGAATTTCGTGAACCAAAGCTAACGTTTCGTTTCGTTGCGTCAATGCATTTGTTGACCGATGACATTAACGATTCCGTTGCGCTTTTAGAATTGCGACACCGCAAATTGCTTTATAATTGTTAGAAAGCTGTGATTTATTGGTCTCGCGGGTAATAGGAAGCTGGACGTATGTGCGAGATACGGAGTGGTGTTTGTGAATGGTACGTGGAGGGTTTAGGAGTGTTCGAGAATGTGGGGTCGGGGAAAGTGCATGCTAGGTCTCTGAAAAGAAGTTCGGAAAATTGTTTACAGTGGGCAATTTAATAAGCCAAATCGATTCGTGCTTCGGAGGCAGAGACATTCAGCGTCGGATAGAAAGTTTGTAAGCAACAGTTGAGATTGGGCGCCGGAACATTGTTTTCACGGTAATATTTTATCTATGAAGTAGGGGAAGATAGGGTAATTGCGAACAGCTGTTCGGGCAAGACCGAACGACTCGGGCTAATTACCAATCGTTTGAGGCCATATAAATAATAACAAAATTTGATTGCAAACAAAAACTATATCAAATCCTATGAAATATATTTGAACCGATCTCATCTTGAAAAGCATGCGGAATCTCCTAAATCGAACAAGGCGACGATATTGAACATAGAAGAGGATATCGTGTACGCGTTGTTAAACGGAAGATGGAGACCGGGAACGCGGAAATGTGACGTCGTTTGAATTTACCCCGCATTCGCAATTACCCCATCTTCACCACGCTAGAATTTACTCTCCGATTCTCTCTGGACGTAGAATAATTCTCGCCGTTTCCCCGCTCAACCCTCTGTCTGTTCGTAATTATCGTTAAGGAGTCGAAGCATGCGTACCAACCAAACCTTCCACCTGAAAACCACTCGAGATTATTTGTTTTGCAAATTCCAGAGCGAACCTTAACGATCCCCGACGAACCATCTCTCGACCGATTTTATACCGATCGTCCAACGGCTTAGCGCGAATGCAAACGAGGCGAGAAGATTTTTTATTTACCGCGTTACGAAAGATCGGGCGAACCCGTTCCGCGGGACCGATATGAGTTAGTGCTTAATTAAGAGATTCTTACGATTGCCAACCGTGCGAGTACATCGATTACGGAACGGCCCGGACAAGCCGCAAAAATCTTTAATTATGATTTAATTATTGCTCGCGGTCTCGAGTGTGCGCCTGTTGCTGTACTGGATTACCATTCGACTCCCTAATTCAAATTCGAGACGGTTTACAAACTCGTTGCCCTGTTCGACGTATCAATCTTGGTAATTTAATTTTCTCCGGTGCTTTCGCTGGATTTACGAGAGAATCAATTAAAGGAGATGCGGCCCGTTGGTTGTGGGATGCTTGTTATTGCTTGCTCGATTGCCATGCTTCTTTTTTCTTTTTAATCAACGATACGAACATCGATTTTAATTCCACCTCTGGGCTCGTGCAGTTTTGGTTTTTATTTTGACAACGATGAGAAATATGAAGTTCGTCCTTGGTGTTAATAACATGGCCGCGTCACGAACGCCTCGAAGCACTTTATACTTCTCCGTACTTGAAGACGCAGGTATAAGCGGTTCATAATAGAAGCTTTGCGACTTCGTATTTTAATATATTAATATTTTAACGAAACAAGTGCATCGGACATTTCCTCGAATCCTTCCCCGACAAATCACAGAAGAGTCGCATCGTTGCTCGAAAGCGTCGCGAAGAAAAAGCACGATGCGCTCGAAGAGGAAGAGGGGAAGCAGCGTCGATCTGTGTCAAGCGAGCGGTGGGACTTTCGCCGGGCGAGGATGAGCGGGCGCGTTTTATTTCGTCACGGATGAGGAACGTTTCGAGGGCCGTGGTCGCGGCCTAGTGCCAAGACGGAGCGGGATCGTTATTCCGCTTATTCGAACGCAGCCCTCTCGCTCTGTCGTACGCACGACAGAATTCTGAGTTCGGTTCGCCGACAGACGCGAGACGGTGTCTGTCTGCTCCTTCCCTTCGATCAGCATTTTAACGGCCGAATTATTGAAATAAACCGCGTCCCCTGTCCTGTATATCGCGCCTATTTGTAGCGGGAAGTTCGATCAGCTGACTTTGAATATTTTCGATGGCCGACCGCGTTCTTCCCTCGTGAAATAGCAACCTGTCTGGATTGGAAACGACCGGGGTTCAAATTGTTGCGCTATAACTTAGAAGTTTCATTTCTTTTCGTTACGTTGTTCAGGAAACCTTTTGGAATCGTTGCGGCGAACTAAATTCTTTTTTAGAAACAAGGAGCCGTCAGACTTTTCAGAATTAGGATACGAATGGTTTCAATCGAACATTGAAGATGTATACGCTTAATTCTGATCGAATAAGCTAATTCGGTGGCTCGTTTGAATCCCGTTGAACGCAAAACAGAATCGAGAAACATTTTCATCCATGAGTCAAAAAGAAAACTCGCGAGCAATTGGCAGAGCCAGATGAAATCTCGGCTCGTCTTTGACTCGTGCCGTGCGTACGCGGAACTCCCAGCGAAGCTAGCCTGAATCAGTTAGGAGGATGCGCGATGAAGTTACGGCTCAGCTACGGGAATAATCGTAAAACGCTTCGTGCCTGCGGCAAACGCGAGTTCGTTTCATACTCGAGGATATGCAGGCTTGCGCGTGTCAGGGCCGGTGTATTAAATTCGGTGGAAAATTTAATTTCAAACTATGTATCAAACTATCAACCTAACACTTTCGATTCTTGACAATTCCAAAGATCTTGGAATAAATTGAAAAAGCTATTCCGCTGTTTGAAACATCCTACTACCCCGCGGATTCGCAGAATCTTGTATCATTCGTAGCCAATAACGCTTTACCGTCCCACTTTAGAGACAGCTTCTAAGCGTACTGCTCCATCGCCAGTAATATCCATAAGAAATATCGTCGTTTACGATAACGTCATCGGGGAACCCGTAACGGTAGAACTCCAGCATTTTTAACAATTTCACCCACGAGCGAAACGCGTTCAACCAGTTTCCCTCTACAAACTTATTAGGCTCCGAAACGAGCGGTTGTTCCAGCAACGGAAACCAGAAAAATGATCCGCGAAGGCAGACAGGTCTCTACCTTCGGGAGAATCTGTTCGCCAAGGGAAGATAAAGTCGGTCGAGGCGGCCCTGACGCGGCTTCGCTTCACTCGGCTGCATTACGCATGCAACCTGCACGTTATTATGCGTGGTACGAGCTAATAAAATTTTTTTCGCGTTCACCCTGCTGCATCAGACGGACGGGTTAACGTTGCTTCCAGCGGCCCGTTTTCCGACTTCTTTATTTCCACGGTCACGCTCGTTCCAGCGAGTTTCCGTCGCCGATTTTTCTCCCTCGCCTCGCGTGGGCTCGTTTATTCCCCATTATCTTCTTGCCGTGCCCTCGCGCGCGTTTTTCGTCGAATCCCGGCTGTACACTTTTCGAAACGAGTTTCTCGTGGATCCGGTACGCGTCGCTCGTGCGAGAGAAATATCGGTTGCTCTGTTCGTGTCGTTAAACGTTATTAGAGCGAGGGTCACGATCGATGATTGCGCGTACTTGTTCATCGTTTGCATATTTTGGCGATCGGGTCAGCAAGTTTATCGACAGAGACTCGATTTTTGCTTCTTCTGCTTCTTTTGCTTGCTTTCGTATTTCATAAGTTGTGCCGGCTCTAGAAATGTTTGAGAATTCTGTAGATAATCGTGGCGCTTGGGACTTTGCGTGGCCAAGTAGAAACGTCCTGTACCTGATCAGACATTGACCGGTAGGTCGTACCTTGAGACACCGCTTTCGTTAAGGTTCTCGTATGCATTTTTCCGTACGATTTTTGAAAGATCGACGGAGAATTTTTGCGCGTCCTCGATGTCAAAATGTTGTTTAAAAAAAATAAGAAAAAAAAAAACAATAATCTGCTATCTTTCGTAACCATCTCTTCGCCGATAATTGATTAAAGCTCGTCGACGTCGCTGTTTACTCATTCCCCTCGACTTTTCTTATTATTCTACCGTTGCGCCAACAATTCCTCAATTTTTCCCCGTACTCGACTTCCTCGAAATCTTCAGAACGAAACAAAACAGTCGTTCCCTCGCGAAGGACGCCAAACGCAAACAGACGCGAATTCTTTGGTAAACTAGCGATCACTTCGTTTACGATCGCGATCTCGGCGCTTTTCGCGATTCCAGCCAAGGCCTGGTTGCGTCATTCGGTTTAGGCCGTAAAGATGTTTTATGCGAAAAGTCCACGGCACAATGGCGTGGTCGACTGGTTTTAAAGGTTCTCGGCTCTCTCTCTCTCTCTATCTTTCTTGGGTCGGGGGATGCGTTCGTTTTTCTCTTGGTAGCCTCGCAGTCCTGGACACAATGGAGCAATTATAACGAGCAGACGAATACCGGGTAAACGAGGCGTAGTAATGAATTCGGTGTAGCGGCAATAAAAGCGCTCGGTGGCCTGTTCGCGAACCGCTCGCCCTGGCCACGCTCAACGGGTTGCATAAATCTGCGCTCTGTCGTCGTAAATGCTAAATAATTCCACGTTAACGCGCATTTTTTCTTTCTTTCTTGCCTTCTATCAGTTGCTCGCGGATCGATGTTATTTCGATGACTCGTCGAGGCAATGGGACTCGTTTTGCACTTTAATGGTTCCTTAACGCGTCAAGTCGCTGCGCAGATGTTGGCCAATTTTTCGTTAGATTGTGTATTGTGATACGAATTCAAAAACATTTGGTCGAAAAATAGCCAAGAATTTAAGAAGAAAATTGTGAAAACCTGCAAAATGAAATCCCATCTTTGTTTAACGTATTAGGTTGGCCAAAAATTTCGTTCGGGTTTTAACGCGTAAGTAAATTTTTATTAAGTAACGTATCGTCCATTTGAACCGCTAAGTCACCTTTTGTTTTTAAGATTCGAACCGAATTTAGTTGCGTTTCAAAGCGCTGGAAGATAATTATCGCATTATAATTGACACAGTCGATTCTTAAGAACCAATGACGCCTAAGCGAAAAGTTCAGTTTGACGGCTCTTGACGTGTTAACGAGTGTATTTAAGTGCTACGAAATAAAGTAGAGTCACTTCCTGATTCGAGGGATAGGACCGTTTAAAAATATTCCTACAATTCCTGTAGACCCTTATTATTTATTCAGCCANCGCTCGCCCTGGCCACGCTCAACGGGTTGCATAAATCTGCGCTCTGTCGTCGTAAATGCTAAATAATTCCACGTTAACGCGCATTTTTTCTTTCTTTCTTGCCTTCTATCAGTTGCTCGCGGATCGATGTTATTTCGATGACTCGTCGAGGCAATGGGACTCGTTTTGCACTTTAATGGTTCCTTAACGCGTCAAGTCGCTGCGCAGATGTTGGCCAATTTTTCGTTAGATTGTGTATTGTGATACGAATTCAAAAACATTTGGTCGAAAAATAGCCAAGAATTTAAGAAGAAAATTGTGAAAACCTGCAAAATGAAATCCCATCTTTGTTTAACGTATTAGGTTGGCCAAAAATTTCGTTCGGGTTTTAACGCGTAAGTAAATTTTTATTAAGTAACGTATCGTCCATTTGAACCGCTAAGTCACCTTTTGTTTTTAAGATTCGAACCGAATTTAGTTGCGTTTCAAAGCGCTGGAAGATAATTATCGCATTATAATTGACACAGTCGATTCTTAAGAACCAATGACGCCTAAGCGAAAAGTTCAGTTTGACGGCTCTTGACGTGTTAACGAGTGTATTTAAGTGCTACGAAATAAAGTAGAGTCACTTCCTGATTCGAGGGATAGGACCGTTTAAAAATATTCCTACAATTCCTGTAGACCCTTATTATTTATTCAGCCAATCTTCCGTGGTGCCTGGTTAGCCAAATTTCAGAGCCCAGTGCCAAAATTCTTCGTATCATTTGTTCCGCTCTCAGTTTCTGTCTTCGCGGTGTAGAAACAGTGACTAATGAACTGTTGCACGTGCGAGGAGCACGTTGTTCGCGTGACTGTTCCCACGAAAACTTCACGATTCTTCTATCTTTTTACTATGCTTCGTTTCAAAGGAGTCTAAAATACGTTGGATCGCCCAAGAGGCTCCATTCATGATTTTTTAGTAAAGAAACAGAAAAGTAAATCCAGGAACGGAGCGTCTAGTCGAGCACGTCGGAGGAATTTATTATATATGTTAACAAATGAATCGAGAGAGGAAAAAGAAAAAGACGCGTAAGAATAGATTCTTTCAGCTCGCTTCCTCGTTACAAATGGGGTAATTTAGAACGCAAACAAGCGCGCATTCTTTCAACCGTTTCTCATCGTTGCGTTTCGACCGTTTAAGAGGCGAGGGTAGCGAAACAGTTCTGAATACGCAGCACTGCTCGCACTTCGTTCCCGTCCGTTTAATTTATGCGGGAATCGTTCGCGTGATCGTTGAAAGGCGTTTCCTTCCCAACTGTTTTTCCGTGGCCGCACGGGAGCTTGGTAACTTTCTAAGCGGCCGAGGAAGACAATGGTGTCTGGTGAAGCGAAAGCGCTGTTGCGACGAGACGGTAATCCTTTATCTGTTGTGTGTTGCACGGGTTACGGTTTACAGCTTTTCTTTGAAAACAGAAAAATCAACTTCAAATCTAAATATTGCTGACCCTCCGAAAATTTTTATAGCAGACTTCTTAGGTTTTTTTTTTGTTTGTAATTTTGCATTGTCGATGTTTATTACGACCAAGTTCTGAAGTTCGGTGGAGAATCGTAGACATTTTATATTTTTGATATCGAAGCGTGAAATTTGTTATTTTACCGCATCGTGTCGTTCCTGAACTTCTCCATTGAGCCACTCCAAGTTGTGCATATTAATACACTACTATTCAGATGCGGTTGCTCAATGGGTTCTGCGTACCAGATGTGGCCGGCTTCAAAGTGCGAAATCGCAATTTATCATAGCGGCGTGAAGTGATTCAGCTTCATTAATTTCAAACGGCCAGTGGTCACTGTGATGAACGTCCAGTCGATCGGTCAAACTCCTCGCTGTTTTCGATGATGAGAAACGACTGCACCGGTCTAAAATTTCATACATCCAAAGCACGAGTTTAAGCGTAAAGAAATCACGTAGACCGTGGATGTCTACATAATATTCTCAAACGTAGATCACCAAAAAAAGAAAAAAAAGAAACTCCCAACTAAAACCATCGGCACGATTTGATATCGCGGCGCGATATCATCGAAAGTCTCGCGATATCTTCATAGACGAGAGAGTCAGGCGCGTAGCGTCGGCGTTATGATTCACGGAGGCCGTAAATCAGTAGCCGAGATCTGCGAACGCCGACCGCGGATAACGCACGCCGTTGGATGCGATTTCACGCGCGAGATCGGTCTACCCGGCGCGGAATCTCGCGCGGAATGCAGCTTTTCTTTTTATCGCTGCGTCAGCCTCACCCAGAAACCGGGTCCCAGCTTCTTGCTTGTCTATTTCGCGAATGGTGTTCCGCTACGTGATATCCTTTTTTCCATCATCGACCACGTAAATACCGCGATAGTCAAACAACTTTGGGATTGAGGGAATCGCTACACGATCAATGATGTAGGGATTGGAAAGTTTTGCGATCAATGACGCGTGAGGTGATATAAAATATATTTAATTAAAATGTAACAATAACGACAATTTTTCGAATGTTGTCCCCGGAAAAACCGGAAAATCTATGCGATCGCATCG
>SMSQ01025863.1:230188-441585 GCA_019453375.1 Ctenoplectra terminalis | reverse complement strand
AAAAAAAAAAAAAAAAAAAAAAAATAGGCTCTTGAAATTTCAATGAACAGCAGGAATTGAATATGAAAGAGAACTACGGATAAAAAAGTTAAATTTTTGTTCAATTTTTGAATATGCAAATTTCCAAACTTTTACGTCTCTCGAGCCTTCTGCCGGTCCAATTACCATCCAAACACGCAACCATTATTTAGCACACCCGAACGTCTCGGTTCATCCAAGAGGCATTGAGAAACAGATTGAATCGGAGCATAATCGCGACGTGATTGCACCGCTAGCGTAAATCACGGCCAGCTTGTTTTCAGTGGATGGTTATTTGGTGGGGCTTTTGCACGGTCGATGTCCCTTAATTAATTCGACTTTACGACGCTAGTTCGTTCGTAATGCGTATCGTTATGCAAATGAGAAGCAAAGGGACGATGATGCGCGCACGGTCAAACAGCAACCGCTCGAGAGGATGAATCAAGCCCGCGGCTATACGCTCCCGTACGATGTTATACGCGGCGTGCATTCCATGTAAATCGAAGCAGCGAAAAACACATAAAATTACGTAATTGGTAATCATTACGTTGATGTTTATAAATGCAGGCATTCATGAAATTATACGGGCCGTGTTAAAGGTTCCATGCGTATCGCTAAAACTTGCCAATCACTTTAATTAGATGTCACGCGTACGTGAAACGCGCGCACGCGTAATTACGGTCCTCTGGCTGATTCTTATCGACGCAGACATTTTTCACGAACCGCTCGCGGCTTCCTCTCTTACGCTTTTCCTTCCTCGTTAATTTGTCACTGCCCTTCCATTGATATTCGATAACATTGAAACTTTTATCGACGCGTTCTCAATATCAATTATTCCATATTTCAAACGTAACGATTTACTGTGTCAAAGTTAAAGCAAACTTAAACCAAAGTTAAATTCATGAAATTCCCTATCCATGAGTTATTTAAAACTGTTCTCCTTTTACGTTTCGCTAAAGATTAATCGCTCCAAGATTAATTACCGATTGAATATCGAAGCACGCCTTAAACCTTGAAGCAACTCGGCTCACAGCCCTCTGCCTCGCATACGTAATCCCAGAGACGTAAAAGTGTACCCTCGACGCGATGAAAACACAAGCGGAACCCCGTTAAAGCTTCGAACCAGCTTCGAACCAGCGCGATTCCTTCCAACTTTAACGACTCGTGGAATCGTCGTAGACTTTTCAGGCGTACGGATATCTCGTGTTTCCTGGTCGGACAAGAGTTACAAATCAAGCCTCGCGTTTTCGAAAAGCATTAAGGCCAGATAAGATGCTCGTCGCGAAATTCTTGAGCGTGAAGAAACGACGCGCGAGCTATTCGTATCGTAAATAACACGGCTCGCAGGGCTCGTTCATCAAATCGACGGTAGCGTAGCAAATCCGTGAAACGGAGAACCTGAAAAACCAGAACGCCCGAGTCGAGCTCGACCGAACGAATATCCCGGTCCCATTAATTGATCGTTCCTATCGTTCCTCTCGTTCCCGGAACGGCGAGCTCGTTAATTTGCGCGAGATAAACACCTGGAAATCCGCGGAAACATGGCCACCGTCAGCGTGGACGTGATCGCGAAGGCACGTCCGAGAAGAACGGTGCGTCTTAATGATAACTATGTTCGCTGCAAGTATTTGCGTTACAATTTTAATACATTGTGCGGTGGCAACTTTGATAAAAACGGGTTTCGAGTCTAATACAGTGGATTCTCGATAAAGAGAATTTCAACGCACAGAATCATTAATTGAGATCCTGGTTAATCGGGTTAGGTTCGGGTTAGGTTTATCCCGATTAACCGGGATCTCAGTCAACCGGAATCCACAGTATATATATATATGTAATTAGTAAACTTATGTTAATTATAAATACATGTTTGTTTCGCCATGTTTCATACTACTTTCCTCTTCCCAGGGAACAAGAAAAAAAAAGACTCTTCAACTCGATCGATAATTATCGATTATTCTTGCAATCTTTTGCAATTCCCATTTTCCCCTTCTTTTTTGTGTCGTTTTTTTTCAAGTCAAAGGGTGGAATAAAATTAAAAAATTTTTAAGTGTCGTTGTAACATAAAAAATATGATTTCGATGAAAAAAAAAGGAGCAACGGTAGATTTGATTTATTGCCGCGAACAAGAGTGATAGATTCATACAATTGTGGTGTTTAAATTTATTTAACGGAGAAATTTATCGACAGGTTTGCCTGATTTGAATAGCTTCATGGAAAGAGTTTGCCAAAGTCTTTTAATTCCAACGTGCAACAACTGCACGAAACAGAACCACCGAGACTGGCGCACGTGCGTTGAATCGTGTTTACTTTGTAAACTCGTTGCCTCGAGAAGCATCCCGTGTTTCGCGCTCTCGACCGTATCGATCGCTCGATCCGTTCCGTGGAATCGATTGTTCACGAGTTTTCTTGCCGGTTACGAGGAAAGATCGGGACAGCCAGAGAGGTATCCATGGCACGATCGTTTTTTCCCACTCGCTTTCCAATTGCCCCGGCTCGTTCGAGGGAATTATCGAGCGTCGTTCGGCCACGGCACCGACCGGAAATGGATCAGAGGACCGACGCAATTTCACGGCTATGCGATTTACTTCGATCCCGATGTCGTTCATTATTGTTTTATCGCGGTTTCCGTAACGATAGAAATATTCTTTTTATCGGCAAACGTTCTCGTACGAGAGAGGAACTCGTGAACTCGATGCTACCGTACGAAACGTAACGATTCGTGAACGAAAGTTAATTCCTTTGAAAATAATACTTAAAAGAGGCAAATGTTTCTTTTTTATTTAAGATCGTTTGAATTATCTTACAATTTGTTTTATCAATCGTACGATGAAGCATCCGCTCAGTTCTCTTATCAAATAAACATTTCTTTGCCGAATCCAACCCAATTTTCAAGAAACAATTTCCTCGAAAGACCCAAAGTCCATCGGGAACGTTTAAACGCGATCACTGGTAAGAACGACCGAATTGCATCATCGTGATTTGTTCCTGGCGTTATCGTATCGCAATCGCCGCATAATCGGCATAGTTTGGGATCGAGTCGCGGGAGAGCAACAATCGCGTGAAAGCGCAAACATTACTTTTTATTATGTTTCGCGTTAAACGGCATTGCACGGCCAACCGCCGCGAATTGTGCGCGGCTAAGACGGAACGTGGACTATTAAAATACCAGGTTAATATCGCGAGGACCGGTAACCGGTATACCAACGGCGATCTGCGTACACACAAGGTGTGTCGCGAATATTTCTGGGCTGCATCGTGAAATCGTCGTACGAATCGTAGGCTCGTAATCGGTTGGTTGAATGGCTGCCGTTATGTAACACTGGTGTGGAACACAGGGTTGTCCGGAGATTGAAATTGGACGATGGAGGAATAGATTACGCTGAGAGGCGGAATTGGTTTGAACGGATAAGTGAAATAGAAGCATTGTGTATTTTGAAAGAATGATATAGAGTTTCGAAGGATAAACAGCTCGGCGATGGATTTGTGGTCTCCTTTAGTGGGTCACAACTGATTTTCCAATGAGTCGACGTATCTCGCTATACTATTTTGGTATATTTAAACAGGCGTTGCTTTATTTTCGGAATGTACGTGTAATTATTGCAATCATTAATATTCAGATATGTACAGACTCGTAAGTTCTTCTTTTGTTCTTTAAGAAATAATGTAGCATCTATTGGGGCAAGTCCGGGATAGTTCGACCACAGGGAGAGATCGGCCAGTATTGATATCTCAAAATAAAACAAATAAATTGAATTATGAGTATTCTCGTACCGACAATTGTCACAAAACCGTTCGTACACGTATATTATGAATCACATTTGAAGCTTTGTCCATACTAGAAAATAAAACTAAAAAAAACTATTTCGAAATTTGCGCAAATTCGGATTGCGTCAAATGTGTAAGGTGTGGACTCTAGGCATGGTAACATTTATGATTTATGTGGAACATTTTGATATTTGAAACGGGTGTACGCACCAACCCGAACATGCGAGTGAGAGCGTCCATTTGCGATGTTGTTATTTCTTGATTTAAAAAAGAAATAAATATTTATATACATTTTAAATGATTAACACGCTGCTTTAATTTGTTCAACATTAACACTTTATCGTACGATCGAAGAAACGATCCCTTCTATCGCATTAATCATCGTACACTTGATCGTAAACCTTAATTTTACGCTTCAACATCTTTTTCACGCTATTAATTCTCCTCCATCATCAATCTATCTCAAAACGTATAATCTAAGCCTAAAAAATTCAAGAGCTATCATTCCGTCCCTCGCGGACATTCTTGTATAAAGTGAGAAAATTCGCGGTACTCAGGCTCGGGCAGCTTCTACGATTTGTCCGCGTCGCGATCAGTCGCGATGGGAACTGTTATCCCGGACGGAGGTGAGGTTCCAGCGATCACCTCGTTGCTTTATGGGAAACTCGGATTACCATGGCGAACATCGTCCGATTATTTTTACAGCCCCCTCTCGTTACGTCAGCTCTTCGTTTAAACGCTCAGAATTCACGCGACCCTCGATCGGTCGTTGAAAAATCATCGCGCGTCACACGCGAGCGTAAACCGTAATTTATGCGTAATTTGGCCGAACATCCTCCGCGTGTAAATTGCAATATCGTCGCCGTACGGACGAGTCAAAGGTTTAATTCGTCTCGGCGGTTTTTCGTCTCGAAACTCACTCGCTGCACGGTCTTTCACGGACTCGGCCTTGCGATCCAAGGAATTGGAGGTCGCGGCGACAAGTAGCGAGACGAATCGATGATGTTCGAAAGTGTACGATAAGTGTGCTGTTGGTAACGATGGGAAGAAGATCGTTCGGTGTTTTTTGTCGGTGGCGTTTCCAGGATTTTTTAGCCGGCAAATAACCAGTGACGAAACACGAAATTTTTTTCCTCTTTTATTATTTCATTTTTATTTTTATTACCATTTATGAGCGTCGTACTGTAATTCAGTGTATCGAGAACTCTTTTAGTTTCAATTCGATTCGGGCTACTCACAAGGGACATCGCTTCGGCGTAACACGCCAATTTTAATGAAATTTACATATGAGATAGCGTTTAAAAAATACTTGACTACGTGTAACATCCCTTGTTAGAAATGTTTTAAAACACCATCGCTCGAAGAATGATCCATCACTACTACCAATTTCACAATCTCCAAACGAAGAAACAATACGTTCGCCATACCAAAATTTCTCTCAGCTCCAAAACGAGAAAACGAAAAAAAAAAAGATTGCAATCTACATAACATAAAGATCTACGCATAACGCGAAACCACACCAACAGACATCGAAACGGCAACGTTGGATCGCTATCAGTAGTTATGTAATCCAGTAAACAGGATAACTTTCCGGGTAGACACGGTGAGAGGCGAGCATTGACAGGGATCCGATAATATTTGGAGAGATCTCGTAATCGACGAAATTACATGGTCATCGCGCGTGGGCGCCGGCCAGTGGTTTCCAAACAAACCGTACACGCCACCTATGGCGAATCTTCGGGATTATTTTTTCAAACGATCCCGATCGCGAGAAAGAATGCGGCTCCAACGCCTGGCAAATGTTACCGTATTCCGCCCGGTGACGTCATCCCCTTGTCTTTTTGCGATCGCGTCGATTGTTTTTCCAATGAGCCAGTCGCTTTGCCCTTGCCCGCGATCTATGGATCCCTGGGATCGATCGAAATCTATTTCCTGTCTTTTGAAGCGTTTCGAGCGTTTGTACATGGATTGAGCAGTCATTTGGATTGCCTTCGAGGGAGAGAAAATTGTTTGACGAACCAAGAAATTGTTTTTAAATCTTTGTTGCGTTTGTGGGAAAATGGAAATGGAGATACTCTGTTAAATGGTTAAATGGTTAACAGAGAATCGAGAAACAATTTTATCGATGCTACACGATTTCGAATCGATGATCGAACAGCCGAAGCTACTGTGTTCCGCGAACTAAGCATAAAATCGTTCGTACCTCATAAATGATTGCGTGAAAAATAATATTTATTGGCTTAAATATTATCATCGGAACTTCATTGAAATTGGCACGTAACCGCGTTTTATATAGTTCCCATAAAAATAAGTATACAAATAGAAATGTCGTTCGGAGTGTACATATTACCGTAATGACTTAATTCGGAGGCACTTAAAGTCATCCATAAAATCTTCGGCAAGAATAGAAAAAGCATAAAACCGAGTTTACAGGCGAGAGAACGACACGAACTAAAGTGATAAAAATCCAATCGAATGAAGTTGTTGATCGTCGGCGAGTAACGCGGCCTCGGCTTATTAACGAGCACCGGCGCGACTTGTACCTGCGACGTCTTAACGAGCTTGTAAGAACAGCTGAAATCACCGATATTTAACACCTCGACCGATCGAACACGCTAACGCGCGGAAACGATCTTATCGGTCCACCGCTGTGAACGCCGATCCCCGCGATTTCTGGTTCGTTGATTAAAGCGACATCGGAATTAATGTAGTCTCATTGCCGTGTGACGACGCTCGCGCACACGCGTACGCGCGCAGATCGTAGATAAACGCACCGATCCTTAATCCGCGTTACTCGTATCCTTCGCACTCGCTTCACGGCCACGCGTGTTCGCGATTCCTCGATACGATCGTCCAGCGTTTCTATTCAACATAGATTTCATGTTATCGGTTTTATCGGAGCACGAAACTTTTGGCGAAGAGCTGAAAACACGTGATTTCGAGTACACGAATCGAAGGATGGAGGATCCGGTCGATCCCGGCCGGTGGGCCGCAACAAGATCGCCCGGGGCGGCGTTGTAATAACGCGCGAGGGTTATATTTTAATCTTTGACGCCTCCTTTTAAATTATTATCCGGCAATTAAAAATCCTCCATGCGACCTGTCGCGCGAACGCACACGAGACATGCGCCGGCTGGCCTCCCCACGAGTTAAAACGCAATCGCCACGTCTTTATGCATATTCAAATTCCAGGCCGTGGATCCTCCTCGTGGCAAGGCGAGGAGGGACGAGCCGGGAATACGGGGTGGGGACCCTTTTAATTTTCCGCCACACCTTCGTGGAAGATCCCGATCTGCCTGTGGCGAGCTTACGAAATCGAAAATCACCGTCGGTGCCTGTCGCCTGGCTGCTCGATCGAACCCTTCTTTGTAACGGTGGGGGGATACCTCCTCTCTTTTAATAACTATACTTTGCGATTCGTTAAGCTGCTTCGTTACAGTGCGCGTTTAAAAGAGCCATCCTTGCCGAGCTGGCGGGAGGACGGAGATGGCGCTAGCGCAGCTTTCAAACGATCGACGAGGACGAAGAGGAATGAAAAAGATCGGTTTAACGGCGCGGAAGCTAGTTATCTCTCGGGACGAAACGTTCCCGTGGCCCTGTGGGAAGCGACCGTACCGATCGGCCACGCTCTCCCGCGATTCATCGTTCGAACGAAGCAACCAACGAGCGATCGATCGGTGGATCGGCAATTTCGAACGTCCCAGTCATGTGGCGGATCCGGCGACCGACTTCGCCGGTGTTGTTTCTCTGTCTCTCGGCTGCTGTCGCACCGTTCCAAGCGACAAAGGCGATTTACGATCATATTCCCAGTTAATTATAGCGATTGCCGATTCGTTACGATGCCGGCCACCACGGCGGCGACGCGCGCTCTCCTGACATTCGCGCTGCTCAAACCGGCCCACTTTGAAACGCACGCTCCTTCCTTTTAATATATGTGTGTCGTTGAACGTTGTATAGTGATTGTTTTGCATAGAATGTGGATTGTTACGAATGTCAATGTGCTAAACGATAGGGGTGATGATTGATGCTCTTAAGGAACAAAAATAACATTCTACAGAGTAGGTGGTATCGGTGGATAATTCTATTAAGCCGTCAAACATTATTTCAAAGTCAGTGATATGCAATATTTGACCTCGATCGACCACGATTCACCTTACACGATCCAGGAAATGTGACAAAGGCATTCTTTTTTTTTGCAAAATGTTTTTAAGCATATTCCAATAAATTTTCAACCTTAAATTTAGAACACTAACAAGGGACATCGCTTAAGGATGAAAAACGTATATTTTCCTCTAACTTTGAGAGCTGTTTTCACCTTCTAAATAGGGACGATGGCGCTTTTTAAACACTATTTAATATATAAATTTCATTAAAATCGGCGCGTTACACTTAAGCGATTGTGTCACGCTTAACCTTTGTAAAGAGGAACGTTGAAAAGTACCTCCGATTTAGAAGGAAGCAGCACGAAATCAGCCATAAATGATATCGTCGGCTGCTGGTAGAACAGTCGCCTCTGTCTTTCTCGCTCTCTTTTCCCTAAATTAACGATCACGTCTGAATCGAGGGGAGGCACTCGAGCGATCGTACATATATATTTATTCCCGTGTAGGGCGATCGTCGCTCATTGGCTCGGGCCCCTCTCGCGAGAGATATCGGCATCAGCGTGCCGGTTTCCACGGGTGTCCAGTATACTTCTTTCTCGCGCACAATAAGATATTTATCGTCCGCGTGGATGGAAGTCCGAGGCCGTGGCCCGAGTCCCCCGAAGTCACCATTGTATCTACCGGGAGTGATGTATGGCCGTGGAATTGGTAGGAATTGAAACTTGTTACCGCCGCGAAGAGGAGATACCGGCGAGATTTAAGCCCTGTCCTTGTGCCGCCGCCGTCCAGATAACAGCCCCCTTTTGCAAGCCCGCAATTGCTAACCCGCCGGGAGCACCGGCTGCTGAGCCGATTCTGCTTCTCCGCCTTCGTCGAGCCCTTGCGAGCCACGCCGATTCTTGCCCTCGTGAAAAATCCACCCTGAGCTGTTCCGCGATCTATCCTCGTCAACCCGTCCTTTGTAATTTCTTTTTTATGGATAGCGTTCTTTGACGGACAAGTGCATTTTTTGATTTTTCCGCTGGTGTAGAATTTTGTACCATAAACAATTGTATTCGTCGATCAATTTTTCATAGTCGTATCGAGGAAAGTATAAAGTTTCGAAAATTTTTGCGTTTATTTTTCCGACTGTTTACTAATGCGCGGAAGACTCGCATAGATTTCGCGTTCGCCAAAGATTGAACGAGATACTCGATAACGACTTCGCCGGCGAAGTTTAGACGTCGAACGAATCCGCGGCTGGAACACCGTGTCCTTCTGCCATCCCGGTATGCATGCTTGCAAAAACGCGTAGCCGGAAGTGGCGAGATTATCGTCGAATCGATAGGCCGAGAGTGCAGGCGGGTAACGATATCGGAGGCGGCTCGGGATAGATCGGGCTCGGCAAAAGTCGCCGATAAGAGAAACGTGACCGGTTGACAGAGATAATTGCTACGTAAGCCGGTTGATTTCTATCCAAAATCGTTTCTCTCTCCGCGGCGGAAATAAAATCCGATTGTACGGCGCACGGCGGAATAGAGGGTGGAAAGGGGATCCTGACAATTTATTAAGACGATCAGCGCCGATAAGCCGACCCATTCAATGGCCCCGCAGATCCTGCTCGATTTTCTTTTTCGTCCGCTTCGATTCCAAGGATTCGATAACGATCCCTCTCCTCCCTTCTCCTCTTCCTTTCTCCTTTTCTCTCTCCGACTTGGTCCTCGATGCCTCTCGAGTGGTTCGCGGCATTAAGGTCGAACCGAAGGAAATTTGTACGACCGGTCGTCGTTATAGATTCGAAACGAGACCCTTCTCCCCTCCACTCACCCTCTCCCGTTTGTTTTTCTTTTCCTTTTTTTCTTTTTTCTTTTTTTTTTTTTCGTCGATCTTCGAGGACCGCAGCCACGGCTCACGGAATAAAGATGGCCGCCCCGTTATCGAGCATCCGGATCACGACGAGAAATTAACATCGTAATTCGTCGCGCGTTTCGTTGGGGTAATGGGTTAATCTTCGTGACAACGCGTTCGACTTGGAACGTTTGTCACTGGATTGGTTTCAATTGTTATTTGCTTGTTTTTAAAAGTTCTCGAGTGTTCTTTTGCTACAGTCTTTTTCGTTGCGTCAACTTTGTAACGTTAAAAACATTCTTTTAAATGGCTCCAGTCCAATCCAAACAGTTGGAGTATAAAATTTAATTTCGTTTCGAAACTGTCAAAATAAATATCAGACGGAGTAATTCAACGAATGTCGTTCTTTCTCTTTCCGTGCTAGAGAAAAACATAATTGGCCACCGGTGCGTTACAACATCGTCGTTTCTTTATTTACGGCACAATCGTTCCACGGTACGTACGAAAAACGATCTACCGCGCTGAATTCCTTTCAACCCGTTATGAAAGTTGAACACCTATTTGCTGCTAATTTAAATAATAATTTATACGAATCAACCTCGGGCAGAGACACCACGGTGGGCGTGACGAGACTATAATAAACAGCCTCGTAAAAATTCCCGTTTCTAATCCGATTACCGGAACGGTTCGCAGTGCTTCGAAGGTAATCGAAATAGAAGCCAAGATGGTGGACAAACAAAATTCCTCCTCTGTAGAGTAAACATTAATATTTTCTTTAAAATTCTTGCTCGTAGCTGTACGCGACGAATTATCTTTTGCAAATTTTGATAAATTTAAAATAACGGTATTGGACGAACTTGGAAACAGTGATCGAATCAGAAATAAAATAATCAAAATTGGCTGCGCGGTTTATCCGTAGATGAAAATTGTCCGATACGGAGAACATTCCGAATATTAATAAATATTAATGGCAGCCATCGCGCGATTGTCTTTTCGCGCGTAAAGAAAAACGACGAAACTGTACTAGTTACAACGTTCACCCCATATTTGGAACCCCCTTCGTATCATAGACAACTTTCTTCCAAATATTTTTAATTCAACGTGGAAGTAGGAAATAGGGAAGGAAAGGCAAGTAAAATCTTAACGCGTAAAGGGTTAATCACCTTCACCCACACCATCTACTCGATCTTGCAACGCACTCACACAATCGCGTATACCCTCACACCAGTCTCCTTATTAATTGCAGACAGTAACTGCGGCCTCTCGTATCCTCTTATTTGTTTACCGGCTGAATAATTAGCGTGGTCGTTGGTCGGTAGTCGCAGCACGGCCCCGGGGTAGCCTTAAAGGCAGCAACAACAGCTGAAAGGACGGTTAATGTAATCGCGCGTAGGCAGGAGGCGTGGGTTCGTCCGCGTGGCGAGTCGAGGCGCCGGAACAACCCCTGAGGTGGCGGGACCGCGATTTACCCACGGCCTTCCGAGGCGGTCCGCTTAATTAGTAATAATTAGTAATTACCCGGCATCGGTCGGCCGGTGATCGGTGAGGGCAATTATCGCCGCTAGTCTACCGAACTAATCGGCCGTGCTCCCACCGCCGCCGCTACTGTTACTGCTTCTCCGTGCGCCCGCTCCGTCTTAGCGACTGACTAATTAATTAGAAACCCCCCTCGTTTCACCGGCAATTAGCGGGCCGCGATTAGTCATCGCGCCGATCAATTTGTCACGGACCCGCCGCTGCCTCCGGGGGCGTTTTTAACCGCCCTTGCTGCTGCTCCTGTTGCGCTTGCTGCTCGTGTTTGCGCGATTCGGACAAGCATTTTAGTGTTCTTCTTAACGAGGCACGTGTGTTCTTGTTTTTTTCAAATTTTTTTGCCTATTCAATTCTGAAGCAGTGGTTTCGGGTAGGGGTGCTGGAATTATTTTTGGCTACGTTGTTCGAATTGTTATCGCGGCGAAGGAACCGTGCGGAGTACATATTAGAATACATATTAGGGTAGGATATTTTTAACTTTCTGTATTTTAAACAAGACATCAACGTTCAAGTCGATTTTGCAAGCAATAAAGAAACCATGCTTAAGGAATCGACCAAGTGTGTCCACTTAGGCCTGTGTCTCTTCTTTTCCTAGGACATTTCCGCCTCGCTCGTCAGCCTTCCTCACAATTTCAAAGAGCATCGCAAAGCTGTAGCACCGGACACATTAATCGAACCCAAATAACTATTCGTTACCGCGAGTGCTTTTTCTAAGCGAGCTATTCGCGTATCGCTCATAAATTCGCCGGCGAGATAAATATAAAATAAGAAGAAGTAGAAGAAGCAAAAGGAAAGGAAAAAAAGCATTTCGCTTATCGAACACCCGCCCCCGCTTGCGGTGGCATTTTTTCTCGGTCGCGCGTCGGTTCGCGACGGAACGAGCCGAAATTTATGTCTCATCGGGCCCGATTGTAAATAGAGGGAATTTATTCGCGTCCCGAAATTGCCGGGAATATAATATAGCCACGGTCAGATATCTTCGGTGTGGGTGGTGACATTTGTCACGCTTTAAGTGTGCGCCGCCGCGATAGGGACGTACTGTCGATCTCGCGCCTCGGGCCTGGGCAACTTTCAAGGCTCGTAAAATCACGATAAAAACACGTCGCGGCGATATTTTACTATTTTACTAGACGCTCTTGTCGGTTGGAACCCCCACGTGGAGACGGAAAGACCGAACGGGAGAATGCGACGTTGCGTTACCGTGAAAACTCATCGAGCGTAGCTCTCGAAGAACCTAGACCGGTCTTTTTCCACGATTCGCTGACGTTTTAATTAATCTTGGCGGTGCACGGTGAGAATCGTAACGTAAGGTGTCGTTCTAGGTTTCTGCTGCCAGATCGTGTCACAATATTGTCTGTTCTCTGCTGTTTCGCTATGACACGGTACTTTAATATTATTTTATTTTGGCGTCGCGTGACGATTAGTCACCTGGTAGGATTATCTATTCTTGGTTATTTATTCCGCTTAACTTGTCACGTATTTAAGCAGAAGGTTACTATTTTCGAAGATAAACAAATTTAGAGCGATCAAGTGTACTTAAAGCCCTCGCGTATCTCTACAAGGAATGTTCCCGTTACGATAACTACAAATAACTTCCACAGTTTTCGTAATCTTTGCAAGTCACATTTTTACATTTATAAAGATAAATCCGTGAAGATTTGGTTCACGCTCGAGATCTTTACACCTCGAGCAACAACCTACTTTACTTACCACGCGACAAACTTAAAACAAAACCCCCTCCCTCAAAATGAATGGAGCAACGCGTTACAATGAAGGTGTTCCGTTTACGAAAACTTGTCGAGATAGCATCTCCCGATTCACGGGGCCCGCGACGTCCTTTTTTCGAGGCGGTCGGCCTCCGGATCGACGTATCGAGGGAAGCCGCGTGGTGTTCGGATCCGGCACACGTTCCACTCGAATCTCGAGGGCTTTCTCTCTTTTCGACGTGGTCGCGGTTCTCTCCGTCTGACAGCGTTAATAACGCGCGAACTTTTCGAGCCACCGACAGAACAAATTGGCGGTCGATCGACTCTCGGCAGATCTCGATTAATCAAAACTCGATCGCTGGGACGATCAACGTTCGTTCCTGCGGTTAATTCACTGTCACGAGCATTGGAACCAACTGTGCCTTCGTCGAATCCGACAGAAGCATGGTTCGATGCCTGTTTCGTTTCGATTCATCGACGCGAAGACTGCGGTTCCTTTCGTTTGTTGGGAATTGAACGGTTTTTTCTTTGCCACTTCGTGAATCGTCGGAGTGCATTGGTTGGTTTCTTTATTTTTGAGGACACAGGGAATCGAGTCGTGGTTGGTACTGAAACGAAACAGAGCGAGCGTCCTCGATGGTTCTTCTGTGTTCGCGATTGACCTCCTTCGGCCGAGGGTGACGCGAATTGCCTCGTTTCTCTATTAAACTCTATTTACTCTCCTTAGCTGCCTACAAATTACACAACTTTCACTCCTGACATTTCTAACCATAATCGTTGCAGCAAATTTCGCAGAGAACGCTCAGGGAAAGTCGAACGAATTTTTCAAAATTTCTCAACTTTCAAACCCCATCGTTGACGCGTGCAACACCTCCGATTCATATCTTAATAAAGATTCTATTTTATACCGTTTAAACGTCAACAACGCGTTAAATGTCCAGAAATTCAAACGACGATTCCTCGGGGTATATCTCTCCGCTGGATAGGAGAATTATCTCGACGTTTCGCTCGTAAACGAAGGATCGTTTTTCCACCTTCGTGGATCGAGATCCATCGTTGCTCGACCAGCATCTCTTCCACCCACGAGATCCTTCCTTTCTTTTTCTACCCGTTGCTCCTCCCCTTCTCCGAGAACCACCTTTCTCTGTCTCGGTCATGGTGCGTTCATAGTTACCCGAGATCTGATAACGCAAGAACAAATGTGTTAATAGGCTCGGTTAGGTACCGCGTTATTACCCGCGTGTCTCTATGGATCCATAAAGTAGCTGAAACGGCAGATAGCATCGCGGCGTACGCTTCTGGTGTATCGATGTACGAGCCAGAACAGATTAAATCGCGCACCGTTGTTACGCTCGGCCGTTCCACGCTTCTCCAACAACAGTTTCTTCAGCTTGTAATTGTAAACTCTGGCCACTGTTCTCGCTTTTTGCGAACAGTTTATTATTTTCCGTCTTTGGGCGTACCTTAGAGAGGCAGTAGTCTTTAATTCCATTTGGGTATCGGTTTAAGTATCTTTTAACGAATATATTTCACGAACTTGCCGAACAAAGTAAACGATAGCGTTTTTCTTACAAGCAGAAACACTTATCCTAAAGTACCTTAAAGTATTCTAAAATCTTTTAACCCTCGAATGGTCGCGTGTACGACAAGCGATACCAAGTATTCCAGTGTTCTGTTACAATTTTTTATTTCACTATGAAACATTTTTCTATTATTATACTTCCTCTGCGAAGATCTTTAAACGCATCAGAGTAACGTAATAAATAAAAAAAATAGCAACACCACCAAACTTCTTCGAGCACCTCGTACAGATTTCAATACTCTTCTCCGTCCGTAGCAACCATTTTATTTCACCGCTCCGATCATCCCCATCCTTCGATCTCTCTAAATTTTCCAATAAATATTCAACAGCCCGCCGCGAGTGGAAGGCATCGCCTGAACATACGTCACGTCGCCGTAGCCGGTTAATTGAACGCGCCGGTCGAAACAATTATCGAGTAGATCTCATCTGCGCGGACGCGTCTTCTCGGCCGGCGCTAGGCGCGTAAACGCGTCTCGCGAACGGACGCTCGCCTCCCTGGACGATTACGTTTATTTACAGGCTGCGGTCCTCCGGCTTATCGGCGGGATCTTCCTCTGGCCTAAACAACTTCTCGCGGTGCTCGCCTGTAAACGTAGTTACCTGCAACTCAATTATCCGCCGACGAAGCCCNTCCACTCCTACGTAAACAGTGAAATAGCGATGGATTCGATCGCACGCATAGACAGCGAAACNTTTCGCGGAGTAATTTCGTTCGCCACGAAATACCGACTGATTTACGTAGACACGGTTACCCGAGAAAATAATTGAGAACGNCTCTCTTTCTTACTCTTTCTCACTTTTTCGCTCTTTCTTTTTGTTGTTTTTTTTTTCGAGTTGCACGCATTGTTTTACGCTCGAACGTTTTCGCGGAGTAATTTCGTTCGCCACGAAATACCGACTGATTTACGTAGACACGGTTACCCGAGAAAATAATTGAGAACGGTGAACGTGGTCGATGTTAGTTGGATTTTTTTTTTTTTTTTTTTTTTTTTTCGTCCCGAAAATTAAATGGATTTTAAAATTATCGTACGCGTCGTAAACTTCGAATAAAATGGAATTTGGCATTTAAAACGTCGAAAATTCAGATGGAGCAGAGCAACAACGCGATACGCAAATTAAGAAACTGCTTTCAACGGATCGTTGTACAGCCTCGATCTCTTTAATCTCTCATCTATACGCGGTGCGGTGTACACGGACAACGCTGTTGGCCGTTCGACCGTTTTTTCCATGGCGTGTAAACGGCAATCGCTCAAGTACGAAGCGAAGCCGAAATCCGGCGGTCTTTTGTCGGCACGCTTTCATTTTCGCGCCATTTTTGGCGAGGCCGCTTTCGCCGGTTATTAGTTTAATTCGAGATATAAAGCTGATGTAACTTGCTTGCAATTAGCTACCGGCTTTATCGATTGCTGTTTACGAGTCGCGCGAAGGCCAGCCGCGCGGGACTTTCGAAAATTGATACGCCGCCATTGCCGACGCTCCGTCGCGAGGTCTGGGTTAATTGCGTCCGCGACTTCGTAACGAACGTGAAAAATTGGATCGCGAAAGGGAATATCGATTCTCTGTTATTTTTTCTTTTTGTTTCTGTTGCGCGCTACGGAGTCTCGAGCTCGAATCACGAAGGTAGGCCGAGACGCGATAAAGTATTTCTTGCTTTACCGATAAATGTAAATGTGTAGGAGAAAAGAAGGCGTTGAATATTCTAACGATTTCCCAATTTTTATCCTATTTGTGAAAAATATTTTTCCGCGTTGCTAACTTTCTCCCATGCATGAAAAGTAAAATTTCCCCTCGGGGGATGCAAAATTACCCTGGTACCACTTTTAAGATCTCTATAAAATCTAAGTTAATGACAATTTTAATTCGCAGCGCTCGATATTCTCAAAAATAGTGTCACAAACATTCGATCCAGATCGTAAACTTAGTTCCAGCGCTGGTCCTTGGCACGTTATTATAAAACAACCTGGTACTTTGTTCGGCGATATTAAGCGAGGTAATGACTACCTGTTTCCATGGCTTTTCCAAAGACGCGTATTAACGATATTAGCAGCGAGCCGCGCAGCGTGATTTACGAGGCGCTTTCGCAAGGGACTCGCGTGTCGCCGTTGACTCGGCGAGCCGGACGATTTTCGTTCCCCGTGAAAAGCACGTATAACTTGTTTCCACCGGAGCATGGTTGCAACAAATTTACGGTTACTTTAATTACGGCCAGCCACGGACACGGTTCATTAGGAGAATTTAACTCGCCTCGAGTGGCGCTGCCAATTGCCGCAGTGGATCGGACAGTCGATTAACATCGATGGTAGCCATTTTGAACACCGCTAGATCCGAGTTCTTGCTCGTCAGTCCCACCGATTGCTTCGTTATTCTAGTACGGTCACAGTTATTGAAATTTGTTGGGTGTCGTTGGCGACGACTTGTAAAGTCGTTCGATAACTCGTTGTTGGAACGCAACAGAATTAAAGGCTCGTGTTTCTGGTGCAGCTATAGAATTCTGAATTAGTCAGAGATGAAATCATTGGAAGGTTTTAGGATGGATAGAAAACAGGAAGTCGGATAGCTATTGCTAACAGATGATGGAGCAGAAGCCGGATATCTACGAGTAACTTACAGTAGTGGTCACAGAAATTGCACCACCTTTCATCACCGTGTGAATTGTTGATAAAGAGCCACGACCACAAGGTGCGAATGCTTTTCCAAAACTGACGATCGTACATAACTGTGAAACAATCGATGTATTAGGTTGATCAACAAGTTCCAAAAATGCTTCCTTTTATGATAAAAAAAAATCGCTTTTTATTTACATGCTAAAACCAGCAGGAACTTCTATCTAATATTCTAAATATTCGACCAACTGCGTTCTTCAGAAACGGTGCAACTTTTATTGATCGCTACTGTAAGGTATACAACAGAATAAACTACGAAGAATATCTTCCAACTTGAAATACATCCACGGAGAAAGTTAGAAATCGGGCGACCACTGAGAAGAACATTTCCAGAATCTTCCTCGGATCATTTGATACACGCTTCTCGCGTGTCTTTCTGAAATTTCTAACCACGAATCAGGGGGATGCAGCCGGTGTCCGATGACACGGGAGAATATATGTGTAACGAGAAAAGTCTGTAAAAGACAGAGTGCAACTGACTGGCGTGAAATTGAACGGGCGAGTTGGCTGGCGCGAATCGTTATTCACACGATGTTTATCTACGTCAGAGGGAGACGTTTATTTCCATGAGAGCGCGAAGCGGCGTCGCGCGCGATTTCCTAGCGTTTAACAGCTAGTCGCCGGTTGCACAACGCGTATCAACGCGGTCTAATGTGAAATAACGCTGTTAAATGATCGTTATCGAGCCTTGGACAAACCGTTTCGACAACCTGCATGGCAATTATGCCCGAAACGCGTACCTATCAGGCCGATGTTTGATTTGTTGCGCCTCGAATTACACTTGATGCCACGCTTTCAACGTGTCTTCCTTGGTTTTTTCTTTTTTCTTTTTCTTTTCTTTATCGGGTGTAACGTGAGAGATATTTCGAGGAAAATGATGTACGACGATGATCACGGGGGATAAAGAAAAGTTATGGGATTGGAGAAAGTTGTTGAGCTCGTGTCGAGGATTGTTGCAAGATTTTTTTTTATCGATAAAATTGTTACTTTGATTTAAAAAAAAAAATTTAATTCAGCAAAGAAAGCGTACGAGTGTCCTCTTACAGTTTACGCAAACTCCATTCTTCAGCAACGCACCATACCCAGGATTATTCATGCTTTTGCGGCACAGACCTTAAAGGTATCAAGGCAAGCCGTAAAAAAGACGCGAAAAAGAAAAAAGAGACAGCGTTCACCGTTGCGACCGGGAACAAAGTGCGAAACGACGAGCTTGTTCGGCGACAAATTTCGCTCTCTAATTTGCATACGTGCAATTTGCAAACCGTCGTGTTACATCCGCGCAAGCAGGCCGGCGAACAGGAGGGAATCCGTGCCTTTTTGCGTTGTTATCGGTTTACTCGCATTAATCTGCTCGCCGTGGCGGAAGCGAAGCCGCGATTATCTGCACGACCATTATTAAGAGGCGGTTATTAATGAAATGCCCAACGACCATCGGAACAGCTGACGTAATGGCGGCCTTTTCGAGATAATCGCAGCCACTCTAAGCCTTGCGTCTCGAAAGCGGAAAAGAGGGACGAGGGGGCTGTGCAAAGGTGTCGCCGCTGGAATGCAGTATTACCATATCCAAACCTGACGTAACTTTCGTTGGCCAGTGACCTAGAGACGATCCTTTCGCGTGCAACCGTGTCTCGTTTACGACGACAAGCGTTATCTCTCTCTCTCTCTCTCTCTCTCTTTCTCTCTTCGCTCGTTTCTGTCCTTTTCTCTGATGCTGTCATTTACACCTAGCGCGACGATCTTGCTGTGAACTGGATCGTTTGTGAGCGAGTAGACTCGTTTTTTGTCGATCGATCGCGGTAGAAAAGTGTTTGCGTGCACTTTAACGCGTTAAACGCTATGTCAGTCCCTGCGGACTGACGCTGAACTTTTCGTTCAAACGTTGTTGGTTTCTGAGAGTCAACGGTATCGATTAAAAAAATAATAATATCTTACAATTCAATAATGGGTGTTAGAAAAGAGTGTTTTTTCAGGCTTTTACAAATTTCTTCTTAAAATCTTCGCGATTTTTCGACCAATTGTTTTTGAATTCGCATCGTAGCATACGGTCCAATGGAAAGGGGACCAACAAATGGCGTAGCGCTTAACGCGTTACGTTTCATGTTAGGTTTGATACTTTGCTCCGTCACAAGTTCAACGTACTTTTGGAGCACCCAATATTATTTCTCTTTTGCTTAAAGTATTTGAATGAATTAAAAAAAAAAAAAGATCAGCAAAAGAAGATGAAAATGTACGTTGTAACATCTTTGTTAAAAATTGCAATATTAATAGCCTTGGTTCGGCGTCGATCTCGAAGATTCTAGTTGATCGGCAATGTAGGATTTTATGCGTTCATTACGCGACTCGTTTATTATGCGGATATATTATACTCCGCGTATAGCGGTAACGAAAGCATACATTTAATAATCTGTGCCGTTGGCTACGGTACGCCGGCGTAAATCCTTGCCTCATCAAATCGGAGACCTTGTTGTCACTAATAATATCAGCGTGCAGCCTATCGTGGATATTGCTTTTTATCCAGTTCGCTAACGAAACAGCTGGTTAGGTGACGTCACTCCACTCCTACGTAAACAGTGAAATAGCGATGGATTCGATCGCACGCACAGACAGCGAAATATTTATCAGCTTTTTCAAATTTCCTCGCATTTTTATAATAAACTTTCCTCCTTCAATTTTATTGATTCGTCTCGTTTAATTTTTCCAGTAAAACAATAGACGATTACAAAGTTAATAATACGATCACTTTTGCCTGTGAAAAGTGACCGATTCTTCGCGAAACTATACTTTATCTCGAAACAAAAAGAGTATACGTTTTAAACTCCGTTGAAACACAATTTACGATAAAAGTTGGAGACTCCGAAAGTGTCTAACACTTAACAAATCAAACAGAAGATCGGGTCGGTCGCTCTACGCCGTTACTATCGCCTCCGGCTAGCGGTATAAGAATTAACATTGGTTTGTTGTTAGAGAACGAGTGTTTGTCAGGCATCTTGGCAGCGAACGAGTGTTTGCGCAGCGTCGAGTGCGCTGGTTAATGCGCATACAGCTAGCAGCTCCGAGTAATTCTCTCGGTGCCTCTCTCCCGAGTCCTCTTCCCTTCCGTTTTCCTTCGTTCCCTCTTGCTCGGCGAATATAACGTTGTAACGCTTACCCGACGACGCTGATTTATGGGGAAATCGAGCGTGCTCCGTGTTACGCGCTCGCGGTATCTTTTTCTGAGATCACGATCGTCAGTCTCGACAGCGCAAGCTCTCCCCGCGTTCCTCTCGAACTTTCGCGAGCTACACGCGTGCTGACTTTGTGATGAAGCTTTTGAATGGGTTGTAGATCAGATGTTGATACACGACTCTTGCGTAACGCAATTATAATAAATTTAATACGAGTTTTTTTCCTGATATTGAGATCGAAAAAATTTGAACTCGGCAAGAGTTAGGAATTAATTATTTTTCAGCTCCAATTTATGAAGTATCTCCGATCGAGATAATCGCGAGATTCAAAATCGGTGTTATTTAATTTTTCCATCTTCCCGGTATCGTTCTCGCGTGGCAGTAAACATCCGATCGAGAGATCGATTCCGCTGGAGGTGTATCGGTGCGCGTGCCAGTTCTTCGAGGCGTCCCTTTTCTTCGCTCAAATAATAATTCGCGAGATCCTAATCGCGCGAATCGCTGCCCACTCGACACGCCATTGCCTCGGGCTTCCTCTTCTTCTTCTTTATCATCTCATTGTTGTACCCTTATCCGCGGCCATCTTGGACGCACGGAGGGCTCCGTAAGTGAAGACGGTCGAAAACATTGGCGCGAGATAAATCGTCGATTGACTCTCGAATTATGAAACAAGCGTAATCTCGCCAGGGGGATCGCGACCGCGCGCAGATAGAGATCTCGATCCCGTGGCGATCGCTATCGCGCAAGGTCTTCGTGTAAAAGCAAACGCTTCTTCGTCGCCGCGGTTTTTCCCGTTAGAAGTGGAGGAGATGAGTTTACGGATGATTTACTTTATTGCTTCATCCGGTCGAGGTTTTAGCGCGTGTACGATAGTCTTTGATTTATGCTTACTTGTTCAAGCAAAGGGGATACGAACAACGAAAATGTGTAGAAGGTTGCGTGATTTTTTCTGAAAATTAAAAAATACACTTTGCGTTTGTATTTGGAAAAATATTGTCATTCTACCATAAAATTAATTTTCTATTACAATCAGGTACGATAGTACCTGAACGTAAAGGACCAATTATTTCGCAAACCTTCGATATTAAAAAAGTTACATCGATCCGTTTCCTCGATTTTCAAAGTTCATCACACGCCACGATCTCCGCAACTAAAAAATAAAACACATCAAATTTCTCGAGTCATTCTTATTCCCCGGAGCCGATCATCTTTGCGCTACCAAACGCCAAGGGCCAACCCGTTAAACCAATAACGCTCTCCGGTAATCCCGATCGAGCACTCTGTCCGAGTGCTTTCACGAAGCGTGTTTTATCGTGGCCGTCGATCAGCCAGGTCGAAGGCAGGAGGCGGAGGATCGCGTCGATCCCGAAAGACGTTCGCGAACGCCAGCAGGACGCGAGCGTTGGAGCTCTGCAAAAGTGGTGGGGGTCAAAAAGGAACTCGAAGAAACTTCCTCCCTTTCGCGCGTTCCGCTCGCAAAGGCATCAGAGGAGCGATCAGATAGGGCGCCTCGGCCCCGCGGCCGGACTACAAAGTGATATCCGACGCAGATATTGTGTGTGCACACGCTGCTCGCCCGATTACGTAACTCCACGGCAAGCCGGCGCTGATTCACCGCACGAACCAGCGTCGCCCCTCCTCCTCGCGGACGCCGCAGTGGAATTCTTACCCCGCTCGATCGCCCACAGCGTCATTTGTTTCCCTCGATTCACGACTGATTGGAACCAAACTTTTGGACAGGATTTTCGAACGAGGTGCTTTGTTCTTGTCACTGTTTGCCGGAGCAGTCGGTGGAAATCGATAGGAGACGTGGGAAAAGTTTTGGGTAACGAGAGTTGTTTAAGGGATGACGAAGGACTTTGAGGTTTGATTCTTTCTAAGGTACCAGTGATAGAATCTGATATTGATCAGGAAATGCATTTGTAGGAATTGCGCTTGGAAGGCAATTCGTAGACAATGCAATCGCGAAATGAAGACTTTGATGATACGCTCCAAAATTTTTAATCCTACAAAATCGCAATCTCTTAAAATCCAATCATCGAGGAGCCGCGTGTCCTTAGATCATACCCTCTTTTCCATTTCAAAGACCCCAAAGAGAGATCTTCAATCTCGAACGTATCAAAAACGCCACCTGCGCGTGGCAAGGGTTATTTTTGCGACCGCATTGCTTCATAAAACGCGTCATCTTTCATCCGGAAGGTGAGGCCGCGCCACGGCGAACATCGTCGTAAGTCAGCGTTTCGCATCGGGAACATTTGAATAATAACTTCTGTACGACATACTCCCAACGGCCAAGAGCGATATTTTATCGAGATCGTAAATCGATACCGCGGACCCGCGGTAGCCTCGCGACACGTGGGCATCTTGTACGCTGTAACGACCCCCGTTGTCGTCTGTCATCTTTCTTGGCCGGGCTGCTGCCGTTTCTTCCAGTCGTGCGCGACTCGGTCGGTCCGCGACCAAGTCGTTTCGCTTCGTTCTCCCTTCGACCACTGGCGAATTACGTTTTCATGCGAGTTATTCGATCAGATGGCCGCGAATCTGTGGTCGTTGACCGTTTAATTCGACGATGTTCATGGACAAAGTCTGCTTCGCGGTTTTGTTTCTTTTTCTGGATTGTCACCGCATACAGATATTTAATAACGTGTACCGTGCAGAGCTGGAAAGATGATTAGCGGGACGGATTAACTTGTACAGGGGCGAGAGAAGCACTCCGGTCGCTCCGCCTAATCGCGTGTTTCTCATCTGTGATGCTAGAATACAGAGAAAACAAAGATACGTGTGCCCTGTCCTTGTAACTGTGTTAAAAGAAGGTGAATCCTGTTACGCTATAACCGATCAGGCCCGCATTCCTTCCGCTCTTCATCTTTTCAGCTCTGCACAGTATTTGTTACGCGGTACGAAAGGTAGAATGGAAGAAGCTTCGTTTCCAAGGCAGCGATTTAATTAGAGTGTCGCAATAGTCCTTCTCATTGGAAAGAACCAAAGCGTGCAAGAAAACGAAGACGGAAAATGTTAACGACACAGTGCGCACGATGCTCCATTTTAACTCTTCAACAAGAGCGTATCGTTTCGGCAAATGGCAGGCGAGAATCAAGAAATGCGCGCGTTACGAGGCGTGTCCTTTCCACTCTGACCAATTAGACTCGCATTCTTTCCAAGTGACTTCTCGAGTGACGCGAACAGTACTTCTCAAACATATTTCGATCGTTGCTACGTTCCAAGAAACAAACGCACCACGCATAATTTTGCTTCCAAAGATTCTTCGAATTCTGTCAACTTCGCGCCGGTCTTCGCGGGTCAACAACCTCTGGCATTTTCTCGCAAAAATATTTCGTCCGAATCGCCTCGTAGAGAACCTAGAAAAAAAATCTGTACGCGTGGGGGCAGCGAACGGAGCATACTTTCGCGCACGAGATCCTTCCGAGTGGCTCCGCCCGACACAGCCCTCGAATCACGAAGCTCGAGTCGGCGAACAGCGATCTTATCTCGAGCATATATGTATACGTACGAGTCCGTGTACACGCGATATCTCGATTGTGGCCTCATCTGCATGCCGCGGTAATAATTCGGCTCCAACGCATTATACCGGTCCACGCGGTGGCTCGAAAGAAACCAGGCCAGAGAATCGATCGTTCTCTCTTCGTCTCGCCAATTTTGTCTCCGCTTCGATCGGTCTCTTTTCTTCGTTTCAGCAGGCAGGAATCGGTGGGTATTCAATTACTCCGACAAAATCATCCGGATAGGGTAGGGTGGCGCTCTTACTTATTTTAATTCGTATCGGCGATCTTGGGCGTTAATAACGGACAGTCGGCGGAGATTGACGGCCCAAGAAAATTGGCTGAATTCGAAATTGGCCGTCTCGTTTGGTGGACGGCCGGTGACAACGCGCTTCCCACGCGCGAACAATCGCGAACAACCGCGAACGTGGATCGCGTCACGTTCGAGCTTTTATTTTCGCCTGGCTTGCCTCGAGGATACAGTCGGCTCGTATTTTTTTTTGTCGTCTTCGACGAGATTCGCTCGATCTTGATTCTTTGGACGGATTTCTAGTGTCAGATGTTGCAAAAACTGTGACGTCCCAGTTTCTTCGAGGCGACTTTAGAATTCGTATGTGAAATCACGTGGCGCGATATTTTTAATGCCATCGAATGCAGCTTCGAAACTGTTCGGAAGCATCAAAAAGTTACACCGCGCAAAAACCTTGGGACAAAAGGAGTAAAAACGTAGGAGAGAGAAAGAACAGAGCGTCGTAATGAATAACCAGGGCCGAAAAGTATTCGTGGCGGCTGCTCGACCCAAACGCTTGGTCATCCATCAAACGCCATGGTTTCTTTTAATACCCCGGCGTTAATGATCCTCGTATATTTGAAGAGGGGAAAGAAAGAGGCTCTCAGAAACGTAACTGTTCGGGATGGTACCGATGTGGCGCCTACTTGTCAACGGACGCGTAAAAGGTCACGGCCGTCACTACCTTCGACGTGGAGGTTTGCAGAGGCGGGATTGCAGAATTAATTATGCGCTGGGACATTGGCCTCGTCAGGGGAATATGAGTTCGTAATATCGTTTAGCGCGTATCCAGCCGCGCGTTTACGAGCTTTTTTATGCTTTCGACCACTGCTTGTCCTTTAACGTTCATTCTCGCGAACGGGGCTCGTTGGCGCTCGTTGCTGAGTTAAGTTCACGCATCGCGTATTCGGTTGCGTTACTCGAAGGGTTCTCCGAAACGTTTCTGAAACGTTTCGGAGGATTCTCGTGAATAGAAAAAGGGATAAGATAAGTTTCTTTTCATTTTCCTTTTACACGCGAAATTGCGCGTCGTATTTCGTATCTCGATGCAATGGAATAAACTCAATTTTCAGTAAATAAACGTATCAGCGTTTCCACCGCGGAACTGCTCGCAATTTTCTCCGCATAAATACGTCAGCCTGACTTTCGAGACAGACATCTTAACGTTTCAACGCGTGGGCAGCGGTTCCCAAAACTTTCAACGTTTCAACTTCACACGCAACGAGCACCTAATATCCCAAGACCCTCGGTAGTCCAAGAGCTAAAAAAACAAATTATCCGATCCCACGATCTATCCTCCGCCTCTCTTCGCGTCTCGACTCTCTTCGCTTAACAAGCTATCCGTTACATCTTCCATTTCCCCGGTTTCTTCCCGCTCGCGGCGATTTCCACGCGTGGGCGCGGCGGAAGAGGCTTTCCCAGGCGTTTCTTCATTCCGCTTTACGATCGTCCGCTGCCGAGAGGCTCGTAATTGCCAGTCGATTGCCTCTCCGCGGCTCGCCGCCTCGAAAGGACTATTGTAAATGAGCCGCGAGAGGGATACTCGTTAGAGGAAGCCGGCGCGATGGGAACAAGCGTGGAACAGAGACGAATGAAGAACGTGAGTTATCGATCCTGTGCACGTGGGCGCGTTCATTGATAATCCGATGGCTGACGGTGAGAGCGCATAACTAAAACGCAGCCTCGCGTAACTGCCTACCGGACTCGCCGCGCCGATGGATTCGACGCAGATCGGAGCCGGTCGCCTCGGGGATTGCGGGCCGCTGCCTCGTTCCGGCCACTAATGAATTACTTTTTCTTTCCTTTTGCCGAGAGAAGTATTCTGTAGCTTGTTTACTGCAGCAGCAAAAGTTGTAGAGAGCGAGAGAAAAAGAGAAAGAGAATTTAGTTGTAGTGCTTCAAGAGGGAAACGAACCATCTTATTGAATTTCCATCTTAAAATTGGGAGTATCTTTGAATAATATTGATTTAGAAACTACGAGTGTGTATTTCGATGGTTAAATAGATAGATTGTGACTAGATTTCAACGAGAAACGAGTTCGAGTATGGGAGATGCGTTATAATTTGAAGATACTCGGTGTCTGACCAGGTACGGGATAATCTACTTAGAGTTACTACTTGGATTTTATACTCGGATCGTTTGTGGCCCAAGTCTTTGGCAAATGATACGATTGTTTCGGTTATTTTAATCGTGGAAACATACAGAAAATGTTACTTGATTTTAAAATCAACTATTTTTTATACACGCGTTATTAATTAGAAGAAAATTAACTCAAGACTGTATTTTAAAATCATTTTCTATACACGCGTTCTAAATTGAGAAAAAAAATGCAAAACTATATTCGTATCGAGCGTTACTTTCTTATACTTGAACCTAACGAAATAACATTTCAAGCTATCTTATCTATCTTTACGTTCTACTACGCTCTAGAAATTCTAAAAAAAAAACCTGTTGCACCTGAAACTTCACCCTTCCACAATGGGAACTACGCGCAGCGTTCTTGCACATATTGGGAAATGATAAATCGATCGCGGAGAGGTAAAATCTATCGATGACGAAAAGCCAGGGGAACGCGGCGGCTCGATCGTTCGCGAGAGATGGCGATGCAACGAATCTCTGATCCGTGCACCGAGCACCGTTCACTTTCGCCTTAGCGAAGGTGGCGGCGGCGGTGCGGCGATTTGCATTCGTGAAATCTATTTTCTGGAGGCGTGCAGGAATTAAACGACCTTGCGCAGCCGGTCGAGAGGGAAAGGGGGAGAGGCTGTCGATCTCGAGCAGTCGTGCGTGGGCGCGTTCATTGATAGGCCGGTAGCCGATGCGTAACTGAGCGCAGCCAAGCGGCACACGACCCTGCCGCTTGTCGAAAGCCGCTTGAATTCCTCCTTGCTCGCACACCGGGTCGCCTTGATTCGATACACCCAGCTTGTACCGCGATTAATCTCGACCGAGAAACCGCGATCGCTGCTTCGTCCCTGGTGATAGGTTCCTGTTGTTGGATAACTTATTTTCTGATTCTTTTTTTTTTTTTAATTTTCTTTTAATCTGGAAGAAGGAACTATTACCGAATCTAGGATGATTTGCTGGTTGTTCGATACCATCATTCGAAGTCCGATCTACCGTGGCGACCAGAGTTGTTTGGCGTTTCACAAAGATTCCACAAAAATTTCATTATACGATACACCGTGTATATTCTATCTGTTGTAGATAACGAAAAGATCCATGGGGATTTTTGCCTAGCCTACAGACATAATAAACTTGACGACATAACACGCATTTCTTGTAGAAGTGCAAGCTTTATTTTATCTTTATTAATTCTTAAATAATTTCTTAAAATCAACGTATCGTAAACATCTCTTTTAATCCCCCTTCACAATTATCACGTCCACGGCCCATAAACTTCATAGAACGGTCTCGACGGGGCATTTCCGCGGAACATTCTTCCGTGCATCAGACAGAACACGCGTGCGAGGCAGCTCGTCGGATTTTGTACTTTAAACGGTCTTAAGCGGCCAAGATAAGCGAAACTGGTTCGTAAATCGCGGACGAGCTTCGAGCCGAGATAATGCTTATTAATCTACATTAGCGCGGCCTGGTCTGGACACGCGGTGCACGCCGCGCTGACATTGTCGAGCACGCTAACATTTTACGCGTTCTCCAGCACGTTGACGAGGGGTTAAGTGGCGAGATAAGAGGAATGCCAACGCGACCGGCCACGTCGAAGATAATGCTTGTAAATTAAGTCTTAATTCCGACGGAGCGCATCGAGGACCGGCTAAATAGCGAGTTATCCATTAACGGAAACGAGAGGAAAGGTGTTCGCCGCGGGAATAAATATCCTGGTGCTTTTGTGCTCGACCTCGAATCTCTCTTTCTCGCTTTCCTTTCCTCTTCTCTGCCTTTTGGTTCCTTTTATTTATGAAAGTTGCATCGCATAATATATTCTGTTGCAATTGTTGAAAAAATTTTAAGCGGTCCTTTTTTAAGCATAGTATGACGATACTTAAAATAGAGCTTGAAAGAAAAAAAATTAAACCAAATAAAATTAAAATTCGTTAAAAAAGGTATTATGAAGAGAAGAACGTACGAGAAGAAGAAATGAGAAGCAGAGAAGAGAGAGATGAAATTGAGAAAGGCAGAGGCGGAAAGGAGCCGAGGACAGGTGGTTTGCATACGCGTGCAGCGCGCGACGTGCATGGACGCGCGCGGGCTGAATGCTAATTTTCACTCGACTGGCATGATTAAGGGCCGCGTCGCGTTTTATGCGAGATCGTTCCGTTTCCGTGCGTGCTCTACCCTGTTCGGGGATCGAGGATATACCTGGAATCGCGTGCAGCCGCGGTAAACCGCGGAGCGAGGCCCGTTATAAGCACACGACTTTGCCACGGCTTCCCTCGAAGAATACCAAAAAACCGGAAAGGTCGCATCACGGGCTACGTCTCGTTTCGCGTGCACGTTCCTTCCGAGACAGCATCGTGCAACGGATTTTTTGTATGAAAGTTCTGTTGCGTATCGTTGTATCTTTTTTAGCTATTCGTCGCTAGAGCTAGTCTGACTCTTCCTAGGATAGCTCGGCAAGGGGTTAAGGTCGTCCACTCTCCCCATATCCAACCCTATATATATTTCAGCAGTTACAAATTTAGGGAGCATTGGAATTCTGTCACGAGTCCAAGCTGCATCTTTGCCAGTCCATTGTTAATCACGCGTCTTGAATAAATACTCCTTTGTGAAATATTAAAAGTGTTACGCTCGATTTCGCTACCCCGGAATTCAACGATCGATCCAACGCATTATTATCTAAAATTGAATTACTCGTCGAGCAAACAAAATACATTCCTTTCTCCAATGATATAATCCCAGGCTTACAAACAAGTTACATCAACGATTCATCGAATCGAGTTCCACCTTTCCAATTCAGAGGCGTTCAACCCCGATTCAAGGTCTCCGAAGCAAGACCGAGAGGGAGGATAGGAAGAGGAGGAGGGTAACGCGAGTGTCCTGCTTTTCCCCGAAAAAACATCCGATCAATCTGGACAGACCGGCCGCAGATCGGACATCTTAATTGCTCCGGTGAAATTAATTTCTTCCCGCTCGGCCTTCCGAGATATTGCTGTCAGATTAATCCCCGTGTCTCTCCCTCGGGGGCCAACGAGGTTTCGTAATTATTTCTTCTCGATCCTTCCCTTAATCCTATCTCTCGTGGATTGATCAGCCGTTTCGCTTCCCCTTGATCCTTTATGCGTGACGGACAGCAAGAGATCAGCGGTCGCGCACGACTCCTTGGCGCTCTCTCGATCGAGCGACTCGCGAACAAGCGCCCCCTTCGTCTCGAGATAATCGATTTGTATGAAACGGAACGAGCCGGAGAGCGGCGGCGCGGATTTTAATGCTGTGCAACAGTGCGGAAGAAATATGTCGAATGAATTATCACGGCGCGTTTCGAAACGGACGCGTTACTCCTTTACTATTTATAGTATAGCCGACCGAGCTCCGGCGTCCGTGGAACCTCTTCGAGGCTACGGGCTGCGTTTTTGATCGTACACTGGGGCTTTAATTTCCTTTTTCTTTATAGATCAAAGCGAACTTATTTGTACCAAAGAAATCGAAATGATAGGTATTTGAAAAAATATGGATTATTGTTCCATTTTAATTTTTTTTTTCTCAAATTTGATATCGTGGTATTGAAGTATCTCGATAGATGGAAATAATATGTATATATTCGTTTATTCCCCAAACTAGAAGCTATCCATTCGAATAGTTCAGACCGCGTCGCTAAAAGCTCCACCGAACCCGGACGCCGATAAAGCACTCGTATCGAACCCACCTAAGAGTCCCATATTTCACAACCGATAATGTTAAGTGTGCCCAGTTTTAAGTAATTCGTAATGAAATAATGGTCTTGCGAAAAACAGGAATTCAATGAAAATAAAGAATGATATCCGTCTTGCAACGCTAACATCCTGCTTCATCCAAAAGGACTAAATGCCTAGCCTCGTTTGCAGCAAAAAAAAAAAAAACAAAAAAAACAACAGTTTCTCGTTCCATCGAGGCTTAAGAACACTCCAACAGACTCAGACATGGACGGTTGTTGCGACAATGAACGCGTCTCGATACGGGAGTGTCGAAACGCGTGCATCTCCTCGCGAGAGGAAGCTCTCGACGCTCGAGCACGTCGGTCTTTCCAAGCTTCTTCTCTTTCGTTTCTTTTTCCTCCCTTTCTCTCTCTCTCTCTCTCTCTTTCTCTCCAAGCGTGTGCGAACGCCTCGTAAAAAGCGACGTCGATCGCCGCCTTTCGAATTATAATTAGCCAGCGGCGTGCATGAATGAAACGATCGGCTTGCGTAACGCTGGTCTCTACGAATGATTTACCGGCGAGATTGCAAGCGGATCGCCGACAGATTATCGTCCCGTTCTACGCTCGTTTAACGGCTGGGAATAAACGCGTTGCGATTTTTCGTCGCGATTACGATTATTGGCCCCTCGTAGGTGGCAGCGCCGCGGCTGTGAAAGAAAGGTAGCCTGTCGGTTCCGTTGATCCTGACCAGGAAGAAGTTTCAGAAACAAGTATTGAAATTACCCTTTCTTTTTCGCAGAGAATCGACTTAAATTTGCATATCTGTAAACGAGTTATATAAGCCTTCTTCGTAAACGTCCACTTCACGTTCTCTGGTATTTAGAGTCTGCATAAAGGTTCGCAAAATAAAAAAAGAAAAAACTCCGTTTCATTTGATAGATCAATCCTTTCTACGTCTATGCTCGTAAAACAATCCCAGTGTTTTCTTGTTGCAAAACAACGACGTTCCCAGCGTTCTGTTCGCGCATCGAACTAATATCACTTATGCATAAACATGCCTTCTCGCCTCTAACCATACAGAGAGAGAGAGTCGTAAAGCTTCGTGAAATTAACGGACACCGGCAAAAACTTAAGAAAGACCCAGTAGAGAACCGCGAGCAATCGCGAAAGAACAACTGCGCAACTGAAGGCTATTAATACCAATCACAGGCAAAGTTATCATTAGCCGCCGGTTTCCGCTCGCAAATCGTTAAGCGGCGGAGCAACAAAAATCGCGAGAAACGTCAGCTTCGCGTTCCAGCCGGGTACACGCGACCAACACCGTTCAGGTTCTCTCGATTTGTCGCGTGCTCGCCATTATCCGGCACGTTACGCTCGCGTAACCTGCGCTATGAATTATGCTTATTCGCAAGCGTCCACGCAACTGGTCGTTCATTGACGCCGCGAATGGGGCTTCTCCGTTGATTATCGACTTTTATCGCGTGGGTAATGAAGCCATTGTTCTCGCCTGATAAATGATCCGCGGGGAAAGACGCGTTGCCTGTCGTCGTTTTTCACCTCTCTTCTTGTCCGTGTCGCGCTGATCGAGCGTTCGGTTCGTGTTTCCATTACGTTATTACCGTGGATGAAGAGGTCTGTTAGGGAAATCACGATTATGGTTCGCGATTCTATTCCTAGTGGGGGTTTCGGAGTTGTTTTCGACAATTGAAAAAAATTTACGTATTAATTATATGTTGATAACATATTTTTGAGACATGCTACATAGTCCATATCCATCCTAGAGTATTCAGGGATATAGTTCTTGAGTGTTGCGGGAACATAAAAATCGGCTCACTCTTTATATAATACTATAGATTTGTTCGAGTAACGAATAGAAGAACATTTTTGCTTTTTACCAGCGATGCAATATTTTATCGAATATTTACGACTGCTATTTTTAAGATAAGAATCAAGAGTAACGTACAACAGAAGTAGGAGCCATTTTCGTGATTTTTCCTCGCACTCGGAGCGCTTGGCTCGTATTGGCTCGGAGCATTCGTGCTACAGTGCCAAATCGTCGCGAACACTTTTTTGCGAGCGTAAAATTTATACGAGGTACAGGTGATCGGCGCGATTGCCAAATATTGTATTGTTCGCGGGCTTCCGAAGATGAATGGCGAATTGCGAGTCGGAATTTAACGAGTGTTTCATTCCCTGTCGTTGTCCAAAGTCGTGTTTTTAAATAGGAGAGAGCTCGAAGAAGAGGTGGCGACAAGTCTGGCGAATCGCTTGCCGAAATGTCTGGTCATTGGCCGGGTTCTCGCGTTCCAAGGTCCGCCTACCTTCTCAAAGTGAATTTCGAATTTGCGAACGTGCCTTGCCGAACTGTTCGCGTCCAAGAAGCAACACGAAATAGGACAGTGTATTAAAATAGGGATCGAAAAATTGCCAGACAAGTGGTAAACTTTCTGAAAAATAGAGGAGAGAAGATTGATCGCTGATTGACATCTAAAAATAAATTACTTCATTTTGTCCTTTTCGAAAAAAAATGCATCACTTGTGAAATAACCTGGTATTATCACGCCAGCCCCCTACGAATTTCAATTAAAAATCTTTTACGTTCCTAATTAATCGATTCGAACCATTATGCTTCATATCTCGTTTACATATTCCCTCCGCTAAGGCTGGCACTTTCTACTTAATAAACCCTCCTCGTACCAAAAGAGACACTTCTCAAGCGAGATTGTCCGCTTCGATCAACGTGTCACGGGTACGAAAAATCATCGTATGTCACTCTTGTTCCCCTGCCAAGTGACTAGCACGGAGAGCGTGTCTAAAGATCGCGGAACGCGCGCACGAAGGATTTCGTTCCTACTTAGGATTTGTCGGGTGGATTGACAAATCGAGGCCAACAACGCTGTTGGCTCGCAGCGAGAGAGCCTTTGCTCTCCCGAAGCGGACACGCGTGCTAGCGGGGAGACGAAAGAAGAAGAAGAAGACGAAGAAGACGAAGAAGACGAAGAAGAAGAAGAAGAAGAAGAAGAAGAAGAAGAAGAGGGAGCAAACTCGAGGGGAACGATGGAGACGGACGATAGAGACGCGAGAAAAAGAGGCGTTGAAAACGGCAGTCGTTAGTGGAACGACGCGTAATTAATTCGAACTAACGAACGCGGAGACGGTCGCTTTCGAATTTTCCAACCTCCTTACGGCGCCTTTTGCGAGTCTGTCTTTTAGGAAATTAACAGGAAATTGCGCATAATTTATTTGCCGCTTGCTGCCACTTTTTTTTTTCTTTCTTCTTTTTATTCCAAGTGTTTGAGGAGTCGTGTAAAGCACGCGACAAGCGATGATAATTATCGATCGTTTGTCTCTTTGAGAAGTACAGGAAACTATTGGAACGGCGTTCTCGTTCTACCGTCGCCGCTGCGTAACGAGCATCGCGCGCGCGAATTAATTTGCAAGCGGTCTCGTGGCAGCGTGACATAAATTTCCTACTGGGTAATTGTTCCTCGTCGCGCCTTCGTGTTGCGCGATTATTTACGCGCTTGTCAGGATCCGCGATACACTCGTAACTTTGTCGACTCATTTTCGTCCGAAGGCACTTGTCGTGTTTTGTTTGATACCATAATTCTGTCATAATTTTGTCATCGACTTTCACTTCACGCACGTTATTTGTTTCATAGGAACTTTATTTTTAAAATATTACAGTTCTGAACGCCGGATAAAATTGTCCTGTTGTTCAGTGTCTGATCGGTAGCGTCGTATTCTACTTACGAGGCACAATTTACATCGCGAATTAGCCAGCGTTGTATAGGGAATATTTACGCGGACGTGTTACAGTCAACTACGTTGCTTGTCAAAATTACACGGTACTTCTCTCGAGTGAAATCGAAGACTGTAGTGACCGGCAGGCGAAGAGTTCGAACGTTTTCGATCGACAGATCAAGCGCTACGATGGAACATGTTTTGGCATAAGCTGTCTCATTAGCATTCGAGTGTCGAATTCGTTTACTCTTAACACGGGTACAAAATATCTACGCTATTATCCATTACTCATCTGACGTTCGACTTGGAGAAACAAATATCAACTTTTAATAACAGATCGATCTCTTAAAAGCTAGCAACTTAACGTTATCTCTCTCTCTCTCTCTCTCTCTTGAGAAAAATCGTGTAAACTCTTTCGAAGAAAATGTAATTCTCCAGCAACGTCTAATCTACCACGTTCGCGATAAAAGGAAAAAAAGAAAAAAACAGAAAACAGAAAGAAAAAAAGAAAAGATGAAGAAACCAACGAAACGAGTTTGTTCACGCGACAGCAACCAGTCAGTCGTCCCCTCAGTTTCTCGCGCGAACGTGCCGAGGAAAAAGAAGATCAATTGCTCGAAGGTGAGCCCGAAGGTTACGCCTTTCGTTTTTCGCCATAGCGGGACAGATCGTCTTGTCTATTTAAGGTGGAAAATTCACTCGAATCGTTACTATCGGCACCGCGCGCGCCATGTGCGTCGACGCTCGATCCTAGATCGAGGATCGAGGCGTGCACGCGTGTGTAAGTCCGCGCTGTGTTGCGCAACCGCACGCGTCTCTCTGCCTCCGAGATCGTAACAGTTACATTAACGACGCACGACCAACGGCCTACTCGTTATCTCGATCCGCCGACCGAACCAGCCCCGATCCGCCACTGATTAATTATTATTATCGTTTTACACGACTACGACACGCACGCGTTACGCATAGGTGCGTCGTGTCGGCTGGAATTCTTTCGGATGGATTTCACGCGTCTCGTTAACGAACCCTGGCCCAACAGAGGTTAAGGCTTTATCTTTCTTTCGAGGACGTTCCTTTGGCATTTTAATTGAGCACGAGTTTTGACCAGCTTCTTGGAAACTGGTTTAGGTTCGGATTTTCTTTGAGATTGTTGCTACTTTGATAAGATGCCTAGCTTTTGGCAGTCTTTTATTTAAATAAAAAGCTCGTAAAAGGTATTCTCTAGTTTTCAATTTTCTAATTATTGAAACAGACTTGGAACGAACCAACTGCGAATGTAAAAATAATTTATAATCGAAATTGAGTCATAAATTTGTTCCAATCACAGCGCTCAACAGATATGCTCTGTGCAACAACCCTTTGTCCCAAAAGAAAGAGAAAAAAAAAAGAAAAAGAAATGAAAAAAAACAAGGTAAATGACCCAAAAACGGTATTGAAAAAAGATAGCAAACAACGAAGCGTTCTAATCGTCGCATCCCACGTTCGCAGGCGCGTAGATCACGCAAAGTGCGTGTCTACGACACGCGAGACCGTGTGCGGTGTCCGCAAAAAGGAGGGAGTCGGTCTTGCCGAGCAGACGTCGTAAATTATCAGGAACTTTGTACATGCATTAAAAGCGTTTTGTAGAGTTGCTCTCGAGGAACCGCTTCGACGCCCTCTGCGCTATTTCTCGGCACCGGGACGCCTACGAACAGGTGAATCTTGGCTGGAAATAGTGCGAGCCGCATTAGTGGCATACGTTCCACCGCGATTGCACGGATGTTTGATTTCGCGTGCCCCGCACGCTGTCTAATAAATATAATTACGCTGGTTGCGTAAGGCGACCACGGATCGTCAGGTATTCCGCCACCTATTTTCTTGCTCGACTCGCCCTAAGGCTGCGCTTATGACCTAATCCATACTTGTCGGCCACCTAACGGAAGATGAGGACGCGTTCCTGTCGCCTCTGGAGACGAACGCGATCTCGTCCTTCGGATAAACCCGTGAGAAACGTTGGTTTTCATGCGCCAAGAATGTATCGTCGAGACGACTGGTGCGTTTGTTGGTGAAGCTCGATGGGAGATTGATTTTTGTTTCGATCTTGCGTACCGAGAATATATTTTCGTGAGTAAACCACGAAACGACGCGCGCTGTCGGCGGGACGAAGGCGAAGTTTTTTTTCCCGGTTACGCGCGCGACGAACAGTTTTGCAATCGATCACGCGAACACGCAAAATCATAAAATCAGTCGTCGTTGCTCTCTAAATAAAATTTGCATCGGCAAACAAAAAGTAGTGCTTATTTTACGTATACCACAGAGGATAATGTAAACTTGAAGCATGACACGTTCTACGAATGGTCACCGAGACAATGGTAATCGTTTTGCAAGATGACTTCGAACGTTCTACTTAAGTATCAGCCTTTTACTTTTTTTTCTTAGACTTCGATGATAACTTAGACGCGTTCAATGAAGAAACAAAGAACGAGTTGCTCGTTCTGTTAACAAAGTGTCGATTCGAACGTTTTCTACTTTCATCGCGTTAATCGAAAGAAAAGAATTCGAAGCACGTCTTCCTTGTCTCAACATTCTGACGCGTATTTTGTCCAAACCTCTAAGGAGAAGTCGGAGATTGTTCGTGGTTCGGTCGATCGACGGTAACAGCGACTTAAAACTGAGACGGACGAAGAAAGATACCCCCGGTGGTTGTCTCTGTGAACCACGGCGCGGCTGTCCGCCGCCATTTCGCTTGTGACGGCCGGATCAGCCTGTTTTTCTAACGTAATTGAATTTCGCCCCGCGAGCCGCCATTCCCCTTGTAATTGACCCCCGTCTCCGGGACCGTTCCGCGACGTAGCCGAGCTTACGTGCAGGAATCGGCAGCGAAGAAAAACTTGTTTGCCAAACTTTCCTCCAAAACTTTGCTTTTAAGCATCCTCCAGTTCGGACAAGAAGCGTTACGTGGCGCGCACTGCTTGCTGGGAGGTCTAAATTCCCTCGAAAAAAGGCGAAAGAGGGGCAAAAAAAGATTGCGATCGAATCATCTGTAATAGTCAATGGTATTTCAGGTTATTTTATGGTACTTATTCTCGGTATTTCTTCGGATAGGTCATCGCTTCGATATAAAAATCTTTGGTAAACAACGTTAAAAGATTTTAAACCCAAACGTTCCGTCTCGCTCAACGATATCTTCACCGCATCTACTCCAGATTCCTCTTCCCTCCTTACATTCCTCGTCGCAATCTTCTCATCTATTTCATCGAACGCTCCACGAACGTCACGAAGAACCTGCTAAAATTCAAATAACACCGCGTTCTTCGACCCTCGGACGATGCGCACAGATTAATACCAGCGTAGCGGCGCGCAGAAGAAGCGGGAAACTTTTCCGAGAGCGCGCAGCAGCAGCAGATGCCCGAGGCTGCTTTGATGTTAACGCGGCCGTATCATAAAGTGATTCGCATTCTGCAAGTGCGAGATCAGATAAGATAGACCGCGGCGATCCGGTAGGGGAGGCCGTGGCCGACCGTGGCTGCGTTTTTTTCTATCGGGACCGGCATCGCCAACCCTGTAATCTTCGGTACCGGATGATGAAGGTTGGCCTCGCGCATTCGGCCGCCATCTTGGTTCTTCGCTAGGCGAGGCCGCCGGCAGGTCGGGATGATTGTTTGTAGAAAGAATATACGCGACTTAAGTAGGTGCTACGTTGCGTTGCGCGTGCAAACGTTCACGTAATGCCCGTATCGAATCCGATTTATTGGCGAGCGCACTCAAAATATCGGCAACGTTTTTATGCGACCGATTTATGGGCCGCAGTTCTCGATAACTGCTGCGATTACATCTTCCGCGAACGTGATTCAGTATGTTTGTGATTTGTACGTCGACGTTGCGAAAATCGTGTAGGAGAAAGGCTCCGAATAAATTTTACAGCTTCTCTCGAATACAAAAGATTTGAATTTTGAATTTGTAATTTTGAGCAGAGCTCACTTTCCTATCTTCGATGCACTGTTGAGTATTCCGGTCTCGTTTATTGCTAATAATCAGAAAAGGCAATAAGACGGGAATCAATTCTCGTTTCGATCAACCTTTTATTTCCCTTTGTTCGATCTAACCCCTGTATTACATCGACTTCTGCAAATATCAATATGGAGATCGAGGTATTCCTGACTTAACTGAATTACGCGTTCGTATGTTCTATCAGCTGTTTATTTTCTTTAGTTAGGAGTCCGAAATCAATTCGCAATGTTCAAAATTGCTGCGTATGAAATGCCTTTTTTTCTATTCCGAAAAGTTTACATTTCTGCTGGTGCGAGTCTTCTCGAATTAACTTTGAACATGGAAAAGTAATTTTTTAAAATCGGAAACTTGAGATCCAGCAATCTTGGATCAATTGCCGAAGGTTTAAATTGCTAAAATTATTTTTAATCGCGATACCAGCAATTGTGCTATTATAAATTCATATTAGTCACTAAAGCGAATAAACAGGACATAAATTTTCCTAAACGTTTCATTACACTCGACGTTAAGAGATTTCAAAGTAACACCGATGACGCAACGAGACGTCGAGTTTAATTGCTGGTTTCTTTCTGTCGCAGGTAAGCATCGAACTTTCATCTGCATCCACTTGTTGCCAGCTCCCGAGAAACCGTAAGTGATTCACTGGACGCTGCGTACGTGTCTCCTCGTGCTTGTTTAGTTTTCGAGAAATCGCTTGGCGCCCTTGTTTCTATCGGGAGAACCTTGGTCGGACTCGTTCGCGACCAGCTGGCCTCACGGTGACGCAATTTCTACCACCTCTTGGCAATTATTACGAGTGGTTCTTCGCCGAGTCTAACCAGCGATATCTCGAACGCTCGACTACTTCGAGGCGAGATTAGAAATACTTGCAACGCGTTTATTCTCTGTTGAGAGAAACTTCCTTTGAATTTAACTAATTTTATTTGTCGAGAAATTTCTTATACTTCTTATGGTTCTTAAGTTTCGGTAATTCTAATTTATTTTTTTAACGAAGACAACCTTTTTTTTCCTTTTTTTTTCCTTTTTTTTTTTAATCGTATCGCTCACAAAAATCCGAAGAATTGGTATATGCTTGTTACTTGGAGCTTCATCGTAAAAGAAACTACATTGGCGAGAAAACAATTGCTCTGTGGTTCGACGAATTTCCACGCGGTCTTCGAAGTACCTGGAGAACCGGGTATAATTCACGGGCATTCGGGTCGAGACGCTGCTTAAAATACCGGCACTTAATTACGCGGTTTAAAGGGCTCGGCCATTTTTTAACGCCCTCCATAAACCTGTCCCCCGGTCCCGTCATCTCCGCGGTTGCATAATGTCCCGTCCCTTCGCGTTCGTTCTCACTTATCTTTCCGAGCACAGCCGGCTCGGTAGCTGGCAGCCGCTGATTGCGATTTATAATATCAACCGGTCGCCCTGCTAGCCCATTGTCAGCGCGATCGGTTTCGGTTTCCTCGCGGGAGAACGTATTCTCCATGGGATTTGGTTTCCTTTCCAAGTAATTTATTGTTACTGGTTTTTGGGTTTCTCGAGTATAGGCGTTTCATAAAATCTGTAATTCTATTATAAGCTCTTAAAGTTATAAATTACACCGATTATAGTAAGCAGAAAAAGAAAAAAAAATCAGGAAAAAATAGTTAAAGATTACAAATAGATTGTGAAAAAATAAAATAAAAAAAGAAAGAAAAAATCTCAGCGAAGAAATGTCCGGACAGAAGTGGAAGTTCACGAAACAGGATAAAGAGTGCAAAGAAGGACGATGAAAAATGAGTACCGAACATGAGCATAATGACAAAGAACGAGAACGAGACGAGGAGAGAAAAGCAGAGAGACACGAAGTACACAGAGAATCGAGAATCGAGAGAAACGTAACAAGAGGAAAGGAAAAGAGAGCATCGGAGAAAGAGAGAGGTCGTAAGAGCGGTCGGAAAGGGGGAGGAGAATAAATTAAAGAACGGGTTCTCCCTCACCGCAGGACCTCATTACGTCCAACTTCATTTGTTTCCATTTTAATCGGGCCCCGTCCAACGGCGGCGGACCAGAATCCAGTACCAGAAACCAGAACTGCAACGGATACCTGGCACCACCGAATGCTTCGGCCGGATTCTCTTCGCGGACGAGCCACGAGGATGTCTCGGGATGCCACCGTGCACAGACGTTTCCTTATGAGATCGTTTCAAGGATCACTGATTCGCGAAACGAAACTCTTTGGTTTCTTTATAGCTCTATATTTTCATCGGTCAAGAATTCCTTTTTTTTTTATTTACTTATTTTTAGATCAGCAAAAGTCTTAACGTTCGGAAACTTTGTTTATCGTTGTTTCATCGCGCCCCGGTAAACTTTATCCACCCCCGACAGAAACCGTGAATCTCTCTCGCAGAATTTTCTGGAGGCCCGTTTAAGCAACCGTGCGAGAGGGCAAGCATATTAAGCCAGCGAATGCCATTTTTATGGTCGGTGGGCCGATTCGGTGATCGTTTTACGAACACGGCCGACCGAACACGCTCTCTAAAATGACCCTTAACAGTGTCGGTAAACTTTTCCCGCGTGGCACGGGACACGGGGAACGCAGAGTTCAGAGCGAGAGGGAAACGAGCCAGAACGACGGGATAACGAGTCACGGAGTAACGAAAGAGGGGTGGCTGAAGAGGGGAAAAGAAGCAAGTACAAGAGGAGGAAGAGAAGGAGGAGGCGAGACAATGGGGCAAAGGCAAAGGTGGAAGCCGCCTTTATTACAGAGCACGGCCACGATGGACAGTCAAACGGACACCTTGTGCCTCTCTTTTATCTGTACGTTTCGTTTTATTACCGTGGCGAAATCGCGGCCCAAATTAAAGCGAGCTTCGCGAATTTTCGGACTCGGCGAATAGCGAGCGCGCTTAATTAGAGCACGCTTCGGTCTCCCGACGCTTTCGTAATCCGCTCGAAAGTCGAACTTGGATTCGCTTTCGCGTGGTCCGTTTCCTGGTCCCGATCGAGGAGTTGGACGAATTCGATCGACCGTGAGAGATTCGACCGAAGCTCGATGGAACGTTTCGTGTTCGAGTGTTTTCGTTGACGCAACACTGTCGTAAAGCGGAATCAAATTTTACCGTTAGGAAAACAGCTGGTGAGAAATATTATTTGTTGTCAGAGAAAGCAAATTCTTCGATTAAAATACGAGATACGAGAAGTATACTTTTTTAAAAGTTTCCGCGGTTATATCTCGGAAAGAAAAATAGATAGTAACATCTGAAGATTGAAGAAGACTTGCTTGAATTTTGTGGCGATAGATTCATCGACTCTTGAAAGTGCATACTTCGGAAACTTTAGTCATAACTTTAGTCGTTCCTCTCAATAATAATAATAATAATAATAATAAAAGATAATATTAAACCGTAATACGAAAGCTTCCTCGTGTACGTATTCCGCAGAACCGATACAGACGTAATAATCTGTACCACCGGCGAATATCTGTCGAATTCTGCTGCGCGCCAGTGAAACAGATATTCCCAGAATTCAACAAGAAGCAATATTTCCATCATTTTGGAGCGGCAGCCGCGTGTCGGGGCGCAAAAATTTGTCGCACTGGGAATTGTCGAATACAAAAGCGAAGATTGGCCGATAAGCTCGGCCAGAGGGACACGGCAGTTCCTCTTGGTTTCACGATCGATCAACGAGATAAATTCGGTCCCGTTTTTCTTTGCCGGCTCGTACGTCTTCGCGTGTCCCAAAGCCGTCCACCGTTCCGAACAAGAGATGCCTCTTACTCACAGCTGAATCATCCGGCGATTGACCTTGCCTACCTTAATCAGCGATTAATTCCGTGCAACGAAAGTGCTGCTCCGTGCACCGATCGATTGCGCGACGCTCGTACCTGGAAATCGCCTCGGAGAGCCGATCTCGTACGTGCGGCGAATTAATCGATCCGTTGCTCGATGAGATCCGAACGAACCTTGGAGCGTACAGTGCTGGAGAACATTAGATGGAGAAAAAAGGATGCGGAGGAATAATTCGTGCCCTTTGTTCGAACCACCGGTAATCCTGTGTTCAGCGAATCGATAAATATCGTTTTACTTTGCATTGTTCGTTAACGTTTGGAGCACATTGTTGCTATCGATGTACGTTGTTCGTCGATAAAAAATATTATCGAGTTGTTTGAAAAAGAGGAACGAATAAATTCAACGAGAGAATGCCAGCAATTCGTCAACTTATCGTTATCCCCACAGTGGATACAACTCTCGAGTCGCCAAACCCCTAACCACTTCTGAAGCGTTTCAAAGGACAAACAGGCAATTCTCAATAGTCTTCCAGGCTTCTAGTCACGACCAACTACTTTCACGTAATTTTCCACCATCGACGATCCATCGAACTTCCCGCTGGGAGTCGCGTTTTATCGATTCGAGGCATGTCTCTCCTCGCGAAAGCAACATTGTCGATCGACTCGGCCAGTTTTTCCAACCTTTTATCGCCTTATCAAACTTCGTCACGTCATAAGCCGGCCTTGTTACGGTCCCATCGGGCATTGTTTCCACCGGACGATCGACGCGGGAAAAAGTTTGTTGCTCGATTCGAACCAATCTGTCGCGCTTTTGCCTCCTCTCGAAGCGGCAGGTGTTCGAGCCGAGCGTAGCTAGGCCGCGAAAGCGGCTTCTAAGAAAGTTTTGTCATCGAGCACGAGCCTTTTCGTTTTTCCAGCTAATTTCCCAACCGTCTGCCCGTACCGGATAACCGGCGAGCATAGTCCGCAACCGTGAGATTCGCGAGAGTTTCCTTAATCGCGACTTTCATTGCGCAACGCGACGCGTTCTGGGAATGTTTCCGCCCGATTGTGTTCCTACGTTCCTTGTACTTGTTGGCCAACGGATGAAGTTTCGTAGAAGTTCTTCGTAGTTTCTTGAGCTTCATTGTCTTGGAAGATTGTTTGAATAGAGATATACCAGATTCGCTCGAGTCTATTATACTTTGCGAGATTTAGTGGGTTTTAAACGGGATACATATGCGAGCTGTTGGAAGCGGTATTTGAAACCCTAAATTTTCACCATTTTCAACGAAGAGACACATTTATTCCCGAACCGATACAACGATCTCGTTGACACCGGTCCTCGAGTATTTTTTCGGCATCGAAACGAAACCTTGACCCGAAACACCTCATCCCAACCCATCTCGGTGTAACCACCGATAAATCGCAGCCTCGTAAACAAAGCCTACCGACCAGGAGTAGTCCGCAGAAGACTTTCAGAGTGGCAACGAGGCGCTCGTAAATATCAAGAATTTTATTACGCTTCGTTCCGAGTCGAGGGGAGCGACGAAAAAGAAGGCGAAAAGCTGCATGCTAGCGTGTCACGCGTGTCTCAAGATACCGATCCAATAAAAAGAAGGAAAAAGGGGGACCCAGAAGCCCGAGGATTCGTGGTGGCGCGTACGTACGCGGCCTCTGTTCCTCGCGGACACGTTGCTTTATCGAAGGAGGCCGGCGTGGCTCGCGACAGGCAGTAAAATCAAGTGCTCCAGTTTTATGGTGTCGGATACACCGGCAGGAACACGTGTTTACACTCGCCACGGTCCACGGTCCGTTGGCCGCGTGACTGTGCCGCGATAAATCTCGCGAGATTCAGGCCCTTTTGACTTTTCGCCCGATAACGACGGCGCGAGCCCTCTCGCAGCCGCTCGCAACCGCTCGCTGACACGCGTCCTCCGTTCACCGATACCCGCCTATGGACGTACGAAGAAAACTTCCTGGATACGTAGCGCGAAAAGGTCCACGCTCCACTTACCGTTTATACAGATGGGATCTTAATTCGGGAATAAATCATCGCGGCGTGTCAATGGGGAATTAATACAGGAATGGGGTACGAAAAGTGCGCGATCGGTTTGCCTCGGTGTCCTCGTGACGGGACGCGATCCGTGAGAGACTCTGCCCGGGTAGAGCCATTTTTCAGCGAGCCAAAGATACGGATGAGATACGAGGAAGTTCAGCTCGAACTCTCCTGGGGAACCACGTGTTTTCTGCCTCCTCGCGATCGGATCGTCGAGCGAAACGCCGGTCGAGTGGGTTGCTCCTAACATAATCCTTAACACGGGTTCTGCAGCGTTTCGTCGTTCGGAGAAGGTTCGAGATAATCGACGGGGATCTTGTAGGGATCAAAAAGCTCGAGATTGCTTCGTCTTCTTCGAATCGATTCGCGTGGCTGCTGGATTCTTGCGTTGTTCGAGGGATATAGATAGCGTGGAGAAATATTTTGGCACAGAGTCGCTCGCAAAGGATCTCTCCCAACCGCAAAGGATCCTCGTTCCCAAAACTTCACCACCCAACACCAATTCCCGTCGATATTCACAATAAGCGCGGATCCATGCAAATTTTTCCACTCCTTTCCAACGCTTGCCCATTATGTAACAGCTTCGAGATTCACCTTCGTGGAATCCATGCAACGACAAATCGAATGTACGCGTCGAGCGACGAAAGAAAGTAAGGAAGACCCGCATGTTTCGTCGAGCGTCGAGTCGAAATCGGAGGAGTGTTTGGCGCACCACGTCATCAACTAGTTTTACACGAGCGAGCCGATTTTTTCCACGGCGCCTTTCCTCCTCCGCGGATCTCGATCTGCTCGCCCACGGCCTGCTAATCGCCGCTTCTAGAGGCTGTCCGATCCTATCCGATCCGGTGGACTACGTCATACAGGTGAATGCGTCGGCGTGCACGGGCTCTCTCGCAGTCAACAACGTGGCCGCGGTTTGCCGCCTTATAAACAGGTATCCTTGCGTCGAGCCACCGCGGCAAAATATTGCGATCTAACGGGTGACGCTTTAGTAATGATTCCACGCGTTTTGACCAAGTCGACAGAACGATCGCGGAACGCGTCGCAGGTGGAAAAATTAAATACGCGTAAAACGATGGGTCGGGTGCTTGCTTCTCTCGTTCATCGAACAACGCGAGTTGCTTGGTTCGTTCGACGTATTCTCAAGAAAGAAGGTTACACTTTGAGTCGTGTTATTGAGGAAATAATTTCGAGCGACTTCGGATATTTTAATTGACATGAAAAAAAGAGGGGGAAAAAACCATAAAACTCTGCGTACATTTTCAAGTACAAAATTTTACCTTGCTTCCACTTTGATCTTCAAATTGCTTTGACCATTGAAACTTCATCCGAGTCAATTTTGATCACCAAACTTTCTTCTGGTACCATCTCTGATCTCGTATTTGTTTCAATGCAACGCGCTGTTCTCCAAATCTACGATCCATCCGATCTTCTCCCGATTTCACGCGAGTCGAAGCGATCGCGGACATCCGTTAGAGACGGATTGCGGAGGCAGCACGCGGAGGCAGCGAGTCGTCGCGTGGGTCGCGGCTAGAGGTTGCCCGCGCCCTTCCCAATCTCGGAAGAATCGAGAGTCGCGATCCCTCTCGGGAGGTGCCACGCGATCGACAGTTCTCAACTGTCGTTCCTCTGTCCGTCAGAGCGAGAGAGAAACCGCTCGAGAACGCGGCCGTTGCGTTCTTGGCGCGATTCTCTTGCGTCGTCGCGAGGATTCTTCTCGATCGTTCGTTCGATCGGTTCGCGTGAAAATTCCCGTGGAACCAGAGGATCCGTACGAACAGAGGGAAAGAGGGAAAGAGAGAAAGAGATAAAGAGAGAAAAAGAGAGGGAAGTACACTCGGTGGTTCGCGAAGGATCATCCAATCGAAGGATCGGCCAACGCGATCGGGAGAGGGGATCATCGGCTACCTACACCCAACCTACCGGCGATAGCTTCAAGGTAACAAGGTACCCTACTCGCTAGCCACTGTCCTCTGTAAATGCACCTTTCGATCTTCGGCTCGACCCGACGTTTTTCCTCCTGCTTGTCGCTTTTTTTCTTTATTACTGGTCGCGCGTTGGCGGTTCCGTCCCGGTCGCTTGATCTATCGCGCCGATTCTCGACCTCTTTCGTCCGGCTGCCCATGGAACTCGGTTAACGAGCACGATCGAGCGACGCTCGAGTTTTTCGAGAAGATAGATGAAGTTCGTTTAATTGGCTGGGATCAAGTGGGAAGCTGAATGCGAGTCGGCGTGTCTCGAAGCTGAACCGTGGTTTTGGAATTAGAGGATAGATGAGAGGGATTCAATTTGCGTGATGTCGTTAAGAATAACTTCTCTGCGGGCTTCTTCATTTTTTGTTGCAAGTAATTCGCGTGAATAAATGAAACACTCGCACACCAATTGTCTCAAGCTATTGGAATTATTATTTTTTTCTTCGTACAAATATACAAATGTACTTAGCCTTGCGTTTGCTTGATCGTACGAAGAATCGCGTTCTCCCGTATGAAACGTTAAAAAAAAAAATTAAATACGAATTTAGAATTGCACGCAGAATCAAGATTGCACGTGGGAAGGCGTTAGAGGTTAGCACGTTGGTGAAAATCGATCAAGATGTTGCCACGACTCTCGTTAAGGGAGATTCCTTGTAAGATAGAGGGTTCGTGCAGGGTTCGTGGCGAGTTACATCTCAATTCCCAAATCTCCTGCCGGAATCCACGCCCATCGCGTGCCACTGGCTCGTTAAATCATTAGCGATCGCGACCGCGTGGCCCACAATCCGAAACTCATTCGCGTTGGCCATGTTAATTTCGTTCCGATCCAGACGTTTTCAGTCCATGTCGTTCTTATATAGCGAACAGTCCCCTGCTGTCAATTAATGATACGAAAAACGAATTTGGAAATCCAAAGAAACAGCTCCGATCGTGGAGAGTGTACGAAATCAATTTTTTAACCGAGAAAATTAATTTTATAGTAATTAGACGGTTAAACGTGTCTTTGAGTTTACTGTATTTTGATAAACGATATATTTAAATCCACAAAGTCGACCTTGAAGGGAACATGGTATCCGAGATTTAACGATTCGATCCTTTCAAAGCATAAATCGAACGCTACGATAAACTGTGCGCAGCGACAATAAAATCCAGCGGGACGGGCTCTCTATTCTGGGCGCGGAAAAAAAAAAAAAATCTGTGACAGCTAAAAGGTCGCGCGTAAATAGAAAGAAGAAGCTCGGCTAGCAGCGCGGCGCGGAAAGGTGCAAAAGGGAACGGGGACCGTGTGTGCGGCACAAAGAGCACTTTGTGTGCAAATTTATTGCACGGCCCACGGCGACGCGTTTATGCGGGAATTATTTAGACACCCGTTAGACGTTCCTCGATTAGGCAACCTGCTCGTGAATCCGAACGAGTTCCGACAGGGGTTATGGTTAGGGTCGTCAAGAAAATTTGTTCCTTGCAAATTTATTTGCCGACTTTATGCAGCGAGTGCAGTAGGGTATGATCGGTGGAATTCGTACTTGAACTTGGGTTATATCTACCGAGAAATGAAATTTTTTCCGTTCAATAAGTACCACTCTTATTTCTTTCTGTTTTTTCCTATCATTATTTTAGCAAAAAGAAAAAAAATGTTTTAGAATCTAAGCGAAGCCGACAAATTTAAACACCGATCGGGTTTTTTAATTTCTCGCTGTTCGTACGAAACAAATCGTAGTCCTCGCACTTCGGTAAAGCTCGGTCGCTGCGAACGATTCGATTTTCGCCAGCCAACGCGCGATGCTAATCGATATCGATTCCTCGAATGCCTGCCGGTACGTAGAAGGGAACGCAACCGATAAAATTAGACGGAAGCGGCCGGTTCGGAAAGTGGAATTCCGTTTAGCTCCTAAACTATATGCCGATAAATCGCCGATATAAAATTCCTGTACGCGGCTCGGCTCTCGAATTCTAATCGACTCGTTAAGCGGAATTCCCTCGATTTACCAGCGTGTGCGATTGCCCCTTAAAGGATAGTTTACGCGCCGGTCAGATTAAAATCCCAAGACGAAACACGTCGCGTGTACGTTTCGCGACAAAAGCGAGCTGCCCCTGTTTTCTCGAAAAACCGGCCGAGAAACGTTCACCTGCTGTTATCGATCGCCGATCGTTTCATTCTATTCGCTGCATGAATATTGATACGACGCAATTGAACGTAACGAATGGCACCGTAAATCTCACGGCGAAATTAATTAAGGGACGGACCTCGAACGAAACGTGGCCTCGAAATTGTTGTACGCTCACAAGTTACGGTGCGCTCACTTGCACGGGTAATTCTGCAAATCGTAATTGAATTCGAAACTGTTCCTCGTTCAGCGTTTCTCTTTGCGCCACGTTCGGGATCATTCGTCAAAGAAATGAATGGATCGAGAAACAGTTTTTGTCTCGCGAGAAACGGTTTTCGTACTCGGAGAAAAAAAGAGTCGGTGTAGTTAAATGGGAAGAAAGGCAGTTGCAAAAATTGATGTTTCATCGCGATTGAATTAACCGTGAAATTTGTAACGATTCGCGTGGTTTCTGCAACTAAAAGTTTGTAAAGATTATTCGAAAAAATGTCGCTCGCGATGCTATGGATATTATCGTAATACTTTCGCCGCGTTTAAGACGAAAATAACTAACAAAAAGTTGGTACATCAGGGTACGCTTCCATAAATTTTAATCTCCGTAAAAAATAAACGTATCTTAATTTCCATGGGTTCGAGATCAACAGCCAACAAGCGTCTCTTCTCACGCGACTACCGTTGACACAATACCACCCCGTGAAATCACAAGATGCATCAGCATCGATTCATCGTCGATCCGTGACGGTCCGTTCGCGAATTCGAGGAGTGATAAATTCGCGGACGGGCCATTAATTCCATTCGGTGGACGAATTATGCGACCGCGAGGTTCCGCCGGTCCGCTGTCACTCGGCCGGAGCGGCGCATAAAGCGGAGCCGGGAGCGCGGCGGACAGTCGCTGTCAGGCGTCGGTGGCGCGGCCCGAAAAACTTTCATTTGCATGGCTCGAAATTTTAATGGGGCCCGACATATTGTGCCCTCGTTGGTAATTCCTGTCGGATTTAAAGGGGAGAAGAGGCCCGTCGCGAGACGATGGGTCCCATTGGCCGGAACATCGGTCTGCCACGAGATAAAGTCAATCTTCCTGGCACCATGACCGGTGCTCGCGTCGCTGCCGACCGATACGTCCGCGATTTGATCTCGAAATAAGGCAAAATCGACCCGCTCTCCGTGCCCCTCCGCCCTTGCGCTGCTTTTAAATTACTCGTCCCGCGTTCGTTCATCGTAACCCTTTTTCCTTCGACGTTGCCTCTTCCTGTTGGCCTCGTGGACGATGGAATTGTCGGACCTCCTGTTGGCGAGAGGTTTCGAGGAATGCTTGACGCGGTCTGCATTTTGTTCGATACTTTCTGTTCTTCGCGAAGTGGTTGGTTGATCGATGCGGTTGAAGCAAAGCTGGAATTAAGAAGTTGAGCGTGCAACGAGGGAGGAGAAATTAGGTTAGGCTCTCTTTACGATCTTTTCTTACGTTTCATCGTTTCAAGCAGGTTGACGGTGACCTATCTAACAGTTTTCAATTTGCCATTGCTGAGAAATTAATTATCGGCGACCTGAGCCGGTTCTCGGGAAGAAGGGACGCGGAAGAAGATCGGTAGACGCGTAATAGACTTATCGGTAAAGGTTCTTAATAGATCCGTGACCTGTAAACGTACCAATACTTCGCGTCGACGAATTCAGAACTCCGCGATACTTTTTGTCCACGAAATTGACACGGAGAATCTATTAATCATCATTATCCAGTGCGGCCAAGCCGTTCGGAGCGAAATCTTGGCAATAATTTCGCGCGTTTATCCATGGTTAAGGGTTCGACGTTCAAATACAAGATTCGATAAGAGCAGCGGGTCTCTCCCAGGTCTCTCTCAAGCGATATATCCGATGCGCCGTAAATTCAGCGAAGTAACGAGGCGACTGTCGAAAGTGACTCGAAATAAAACGACAGCATCGCCTTTTCTCTTTCTCCCGTGCGAAGGGCCACGCACACCAGCGCGTTCCTCTCCATTTCCTCCGGAGCCAGTCTTTCCGTTCCGCTGCCTCGAGGGTCGGATCGTAAATCAAAAAGCGCGAGACTCTCCCGAAAACTCGCGGCGAGAACGAAAGGAAAAAAGAGTAAGCCACAGGGATAAGGGTGAAGGGACAGACGGCCGAATCGGAGACGGAAGTAACGCCGCCGCGGGATAAATCATGGACGGTGTAAATTAAAGCGATTGCCCGCCTTCGCAACCCTTCGCCTCTTCTCTGTTCCCTTCGCGGTCCACGTCGTGCTTCTTTTTCCGAGACTTATCGAGGAGCTGAAGCCGGCTTCTCGGAAGCGTCCGCGGTATGATAAATAAAGCTGGTCCCCGGACAAATTGTATCGGGCAATAAAGCAAAGAGTCTCTGGACCGGCGACGAGATTGCCACGGTGTGGCGAAGCCGCGCATCGCCGCCCCGTGCGGACACGAGATTACCGCGGGGAAATAACGAGGCGACTTAATTCAATTACCGCGCCGCCGAGATAAGGATAAGAAGGGACCAAGGACCAGCGGCGGCTCGGTAATCCTCCAGCGCTGATTTCGAGTTAAGACTGTGTTGCAAGGTGTTTGTGTATCGCTGGTTCGTGGGTGATGTTTGATCGAAGATGTTTTTGTTCCGCGTACGATATTCGCCTCGCGCAAAATCATTACCAGATAAGTACTAACAGGACGAGCACGTGATCCATGGATTTGAAATTCCGACCGCGCGCGGATCAATCTCCCGACTGGTCCCATAACAAATAATAGGAGGGGACACGCCGATTTCGCGTAAATAGAGAAACCTGGTCGTGGTTCGTCGTGGTCGACCGGGAATGGGAGCGCGATCTTCCCACGCGGCCAGATGTGTCCCTGCGCAGCGCGTTGCACCGCGATCAACACAAACAACGATCCGCGCGCCGTGTACGCGGTGACGCGAGTCTCCGTGTTCGTTCCCTCTCCTCTTCGTTCTTCTATCTGGCTCTTCCTCTCCTCACCTTGCGTCGTCGATCGCCTATCGGCTAGTTCTCCTCGTTGTCCTCCTCTCGCGTCGTTTTTTGTTCGGCCTCCTGGTTCGCGGAGCCTCTTAGACCGAGTGGGGGTTTATAGGTGAAATTTTGTTGCCTCTGCGTTCGATTGGAGGTATGGTTTCGCGTTGGGGGGACTGTGGGAGTACTTGAGCTCTGTTAAGCTAGTTTCATACTCTCGTAAATATACAACCCGAATTAATTATGTTTCTTATTATTTTATCACTATATGCTTGAAATAATGAAACTCGTAGTGTGGCCCTCGGTGGAAAACATATTAGTTACGTAACGAGACGCGTATTTAAATATTGAAATACGCTGGTACTAAAAATTGGAGTATCGGCTTATCGTTTACCGATATTCTGTTAATAAAAATATTTCCTTTTCTAATCAAAAAAACCGCTTTTCATTTACGTGTTGAAACCCGCGCGAACTTTGTGGCGAACCCAATAAAATCCAACTGAAGCAATATAATGCAACCTTATCGCATCAGATTATTGAAAACTGTTAAAAGACCACGTTAATACAATTTAGTACGACTACAAAGTTTGCAACGTATCTGAAAATATTCGACACACCGTGTTCTTCAAAACTGGTGCAATTTTATCGACCACTGCTGTACAACCGGTATACTTTTCTCCTTATTTCACCTATTATTCTTACCCAATCGCAAACGAAGATTGACATCCCAATACCTCGACCAGAATCACAGAACCCCCATCTTTCTCCATTCATCGCGTCCAATTCCTGCTTCTGAACGAACCCTGCTAGATTCCTCGAGTCCCCTCGAGACACAGGTGTGTCCGTGAAACAGCGCGGGCTTTCTCGGCCAGGATCTCGCGATTGAAACACCATCGGGTTAGCCTATTAATCAGCATCGAGAGATTTTTCAAAAGGCCCGCCGGTACAAATGCCAGCCGGTATATATACCTGTCGATACAAAGGACAGCGGCGCGAGACCGCGTAAGAATAAAGATCAAAGCGAGAGTCGCGCATCTGCATTCCGCGCGGATATAAGGTCGGTTCTGTTCGACGCGGGAGCGCGAGCACGCAGGTGTCTCTAATTGGTTATTTATAAGCGATCCTTAACCCGTCGTTGATTTACTGCGTTTTAGAGCCGAGCGCACGCGATAGGTTTTGCGCGAGCCAATTACAATCGACCGATGCCGCGTAATCTTAGTCATCGGTCAGCTGGACGGGACCGCGAACGATCGACGGGGATCGAAACACCGATCGAGCACACGCGCGTCGGAGAAACGCGGCGTCCTCGCCGACAAGGTCGATTCGCGATTTTGAAACACGCCTCGCGCGAACCCGGCTCTGCTCCTTTTAAACCCTTCTTGCTCGCCTCTGTTGGTTGTGCGAAGCGTCTTGTTTAGGGAGGTTGATTCGATTCGATCGATCGAATCGCGAAGACTGTTGATTAAACGTGGAAAGAAAGATTTCAGAGTGCGTTTCGTAAACGATCGTTTTAATTCTATGTCCAGGTTTGACAAAATATATATATATATAATTCATGCTCGAATACGCTGTAACATCGTCTATCGAGCCTTCGGTACCCTATAGTAATTCCGTAACACAGATCCACCGGATTGTCATCCACCTTCCACTAAATCAGCATCGAAACATGTCAGCTTTCGAACACGTACAAAGAACATCGCATCGCAGACAACACAGTATGCCTGTGCCCGAGAAAAATATTCATAAATCAAGCTCGCGACGCCTTCCGTGTCACCGTTCACCGCGTCGACCAGGCCAGACGCAGAAGATCGATGATCGAACCAGCGAACGGACCCCGAAGAAGCATCCTAGAAAGTCTACGACATCCTGACCGAGAATCGTTACCATGCTTTATGTTCGATTTCGACGTGTTCCACGCAGCGTCGCTGGCTGGCAAGAAATCGGTCGATTTACTAGAAACGCATTCCCACGCACAAGCGTGCGTCCCTCTTCGCCCCTTTAGTTTATCTCTCTCCCTCTCTCCCTCTATTTCTCGATGTGCTCGTACAATGTAAAATTTTTTTGTCCTCGCGCGATATCTACGCGTTGGTTCACGGTAAGATAATTATCGTACGTCTGAGAAAATGCATTTTTCTCAGCGTAAATGTTTCTAGACCCGCTTATTCAAATCGCGCGATTCGCCGATGAACGTAGCATACGTATATGGCGATACAGTGTCCGCACCGTTTCCAGTGTAAACAGAGTCTCTAAACGGTGACAGACGCGTGCGTCAAAGACGCGTTCTCGGTTGAAGGAGGCTCTATTTGATCGCGCGTTCATTAAGAGTCTTATCAATCGATGCTTTTACGCGACGGATATTTGAACGACCGTAAATAGCGGTTACGCGTTTCGAAATACGTAAAAGAGAGTACAGAAATAGGTGGAATGATCCGTATTAGCCTGAATCCTTGGTTGGTTCGTTGGCTGGAAACTCAATTGCGTTCTCACGATTGTCTCCTCTGCGTTTGGCAGTCGGAACGAGGTCTAATAACATCGGTTGACCGGCTGTAAACGATAATCGTTGCGTTTCGTCTGGTCAGGAAATCGTAAATCGTCTAGGTAGGGATTCGTTCGATCGCGGTTCTACCGTGGGTTCGTCGCTCTCTTTGTCGATCCCTCGAATTCTACGATGGTCTAAGCACATCGCGAAAATTCGTTCTTGACCGAATATCTCGCGACGGAACATTCAGGTCGGTGAGAATTCCTGAAACGTTGAAGTGGACGATTTCTTAGGCAGTAATCGAGGCACTTGGCGTCAGAAAACGACGCAGAACAACGCCGTGGATAACAAACGACCGAGGCTAGCGCAGCTATTGCCACCTGTGCTGACCTAGTACGTCTTTCAACGGTGGAACACACCTGATCGCACGAACCGTTGTCACGAGTATAAATAACGCGTCGATAACCTACGCGATACGTCGACGATGGGAGTCGAAACGTGTTTACGCTTGTGATTTCGTCGGTGTTTATTTTATACCGAGGTTCGTACGGTGTGTAGCTACTAAGACGAATCACCTACGTTTAAAGTAAACTTATCTGTACCAAAGAAATAAAAATGATAGGTATCTGGAAAAATACCAGTAACGAGAGTAACAATTCTTTGTGCATATTTTTACTAGAAATCCCGAAAAATACGTCATTGTAAATTTATAAATCTAGCGTTAATCGCTGTCGATACATTCGCAAAAACACTGAAGCGACAACAGTATTTTTCCGGATAAGCGTTGCGGAGCAACGTTAAAATCTTAAAGCCTCCAGTCGTATCGGTTCCACCGAAACCGTCCCATCGCCTCGGTTCGATCCAAAATATTCAGTCGCATCGATTCGCGACGACGAATCCAAAAATTCCGCCTTTCGTACACCTCAAACCCTGCTCTCGTACGTTAGAAAATCTCGTGCAGCGTGGGACCGTGGACGGAAACAGAAGCGTTGTATCCGCGACGCGCGAAATAAATTGTGAGTAGCTTTAAAGGGGCAGACCTCTGCGGAGTCCCTCTCGAATTGCGCTGCTCGGTCCAAGGATCTGTTGCGCGCTTTCCAGAGCCGTCGGCCACGCACGGCACAAGAGAGCCGCTGATCAATAGCTATTGGTCGGCGGGGAGCCGTCGTGTCGCCGGCGCGGTGGCGATGTCGTCAATTTTTTTATTACGAACCCGGACACGCACGCGGCCAGCCACGCACACGCACTCGCACTCGCACTCTCGCGTATTCCGGCGAGCGCACACCGCGAAGACGAGGGCAGAAAGAGAACCGGTGACTGCGTGGCTGCGGTTCGATCGCATTAGATTTCACGGGTCGCGGGATGTCCTCGCTCGCCGACCGCTCTCGGCCTTTAATTGGTCCAGGCCATGTCGCCGCTCGAGTAATTGCCACTGTATTTTAGCCTTCGATGTTCTTGCCTGCCGGGCATCGGTTTCTGAAATTCCGAACCGCGCCAATTTTACGCGAATGGCAACCACCGATCGTCAAGTATCGCTCGTTCCATTTTCGTGGAAATCGTGATTTATTTTTGTCGAGTTTGTTAGAAGAATATTAGTCGTTGTGGAAATAGAATTCTATATCCAGGTTAATTTTTAAATTCGTTCGACAACTGCACATTCAGCAGTTACACATTTTTTTCTCGGTCGAGAGAATGTTATCAACGAACCCAGCCACGCGATATCCGGGCGAGCAGAAGCAGGCAGTCCAGGCGCGTTCCTCATCACCGGCATCTCTCTGTTCCGGCGAACTCACCTTTTAACGAGCGGGCGTATACCTCTGGAGAGATACCCGCGGCCCCCTGCTCGTCCTCGCCTCTTTCTTCGGGGAACAATAGGCCCCGGCAGGGGAGTTAATCTACATACGCAAATTCCAACGATAGATCTTGAGCGGCGAGAGAGAAGGCGGCTGCGTATTGCCGGACGTACACGCGTACGTCTTCAACAATGGGCTACCCCTCGCTTGGCCCTGGCCGGGCATCCCTGAAGGAAGGACAATAAGCTCCGCTTGATAGTTATTGTGGTGCCTAGTCCAGCTCGCGTCTCTCCCACCGCGAAAGAAGGAAGAGTGCTCTTCTCGGTGAATAAAAGTCACCGTTCAGTGGACGCCCCGAGGAGAAGGCATGCGTTACTGTTTCGCTAAATAATTGCTCCGATGTACGTGTAATTTAAGCGGATTTAACTAGCGGCCCTGTTTCGCGCGCTCGCGCCACAACGCTGATCAACCGGAGAAATAATTCCTTTAAAAGTCTTGGGCGATATTTATTACCCCGGAGTGTTGGTTAACGCCTCTGAAAGCGCAAAACGAGCAAACGGAAGATGGTCGACAGAGTCGACCGAGGAACGCGTTATTGCGATATCGGTGAAGTAACTCCTTCGAGGTGTCTACTATTTCAGCAAACGTATCTACGTTCTGTCAGGGTGAAACTGCTCCCACTTGGCGCTCGATCGTCGTAGAAACGGGTCCCGCGAAAGTGTTTCAGGCTTCCTCTCGTTAGCAGTCTCGTCGCGGCATCTTTTCCATCGCTGGGAAGTTGAAACGAGCGAGAATACAGGGCGTTCTTGCAGTGGAACGCTAGAATTTATAAACACCTTTGCGCTTACACCTTTGGCGCGTTCGATCAACAGTCTCTCCAGGATTCAAGTGTTCAGAGACGATCCTAAAAGCTCGCGATCTCCAACGAAGCTTCCTTAACTCCGACGCTCCCAGAGCTCGGCAGGTGTCGGCACACGTGGCCGAAGGGATACCTTTTTGCCAAGCAGGTCCGGCGCGATCGTAACGGAAGCGGAGGATCGGACTGCTTTTCCGTCTACCGTGGATGGCACGACGACCTTTGAGGTCGATGCACCTCGGCTGACTCGGCGTCAAAACAAGACCGGCCGATAGGACGCGTCGGGTTCGCTTCGTCCGCCGGGAAAGGTTCCCACCGTCTAGTCACCCTACGGCTCATCCATCCGCTCTCCTCTTCGCCCCGTTGGCCGTAGCTCGCGCTTTTCTCCGCACCGCGAGGCAAGCGTCTCCTTTCTTCCCGTGTGCACCGATTCCTGGAAGCTCGCGAAGGCGCAGCGCAGTCTGGCCGAGTCGGGACTGCTCGTCTGCACCGAGTCACAAATACCTACAAAGCCGCTGGCGCAACGCTTGGAATGAGAACCAGCGCGAGATCGGAGAGGCCAGCAGGAGGAGGAGAACGAAGAAGAAGAAGAAGAAGAAGAAGTACAACAGCAACAGCAGAAGCTGAAGCAGAAGCAGAAGCAGAAGCGGTAGAAGGAGGAGGAATAAGAATCGCGGAGAGAAAGAGAAAGAGAGATGCCGGCAGGAGGATGCAGTAGCTGAAGCAGCAGGGACGAACGAGTAAAACCAGGCTGGCTCACCCGGCTACCTTGCCCGGTAGAGATGCCTACGGTATAAAAGCCACCGAGAGAGAAGAGCCGCTTCTAAGTAGCTACGTGATCAGCGATAATAACGCGACTTGGAAACGTGGAAGATCGTTCCTCTTCGCCTCCCCCTTTTTCTATCAGCGACGCGTACAGGCTATATTGTCGGTCGTTTGGGTTACTGCCGCACGGCTCTCCAGCGGTTTAGGTACTATCCTAGCCTGCCTGGACACAAGGTTGCTTGCCTGGCTTTTCTCTCTCTTCTCTCTGTCTTTCTCTCTCTCTCTCAATTCCCGGAAACGGGGAGGTAACGGCCGCCGCGTCGGTCTCTACCGTCCACCTGTTCTTCTTCTTCGACGTTGATCGCCTCGCTTGCACAACGATTCGTTTACAATATCGTACCCAGCTCCGCGAACGCGTACGATGTTGACTCGTTCACGGGTCTGATGCGTTCTTGTCCCATTCTCCCTCGGGAACTATGAACTCCCATACGGCTGGATGGTACGGTTCTACTCGTGGGACACGGATTTTAATCTAAGGTTTATTGTTTACGACCAACCAGGCGGTTTTTGTGAGGTAACTAACGTTCGTGTTGGCTTCCACGCGATTCGTTGGAAAGTAGCAGTCCCAATCGAACAAGTGGCAATAAATTGAACAAAGTCGAAACAGCGTGCTTCGGGAGCAGTCACGTTTGGCTAATAAACCGTCTCGATTTCGCTACCGATATCTTCCTCCAATTACACCAGCCAGAAAAGCAACCTCTGATTAACCTCGACCAATAGAATCCTAAATCTCGACTAATCCGACAATGGTCGAGGCAGCTCGTGGAGCATCTTGGCGGCAGATCGATAATCAACCGGATCAAAGGTTACGGGTCGAGCTCACCGGGCTGAAACGACAATAATGGCGCGCGATTTGAAAGGAGCTTCCTTTGGAACCTAACCTTCCTCGCTTTGAATTATTCACGAATAGATTTATTCGAGTCATTCGTTTTCATCGCCGGCGTTAAATAGGCGCGCACCTGCGTACTCCCATAACAGCGTGTTCCGTTTTCAAGTACTGACAGATGAATTATTCCCAGATCGGGTTAGGCGATTTTTCTTGGCTACCGCTTAACGATAACGACTCGCGCGCGCGCTGAGTCGACGCTTTTAATATCATCGCGCAGACTGGATGAGAGATACCAGAGATCGCATATTAATTCGGACGGATCCGTCGGGCCTGAAGCGGCGCTTTTAGACGAATCATCCGCTGGCTCCGTCGCCGCTCCCTTAATGGGCCAACTTGGAAGCTTCACTAATCTCGCGACGGGGTGCTGCTCGCGTCTTCGATGCGCTCCGTTCGCGTGCACCACAACCGATCTTCTTCCTCTACCTACTAAGTTGTACCTTTAATGCGCCATTTTTCTTTCTTTTCTTTCTTTTCTTTCTTTTCTTTCTTTTCTTTCTTTTCTTTCTTTTCTTTCTTTTCTTTCTTTTCTTTCTTTTCTTTCTTTTCTTTCTTTTCTTTCTTTTCTTTCTTTTCTTTCTTTTCTTTCTTTTCTTTCTTTTCTTTCTTTTCTTTCTTTTCTTTCTTTTCTTTCTTTTCTTTCTTTTCTTTCTTTTCTTTCTTTTCTTTCTTTTCTTTCTTTTCTTTCTTTTCTTTCTTTTCTTTCTTTTCTTTCTTTTCTTTCTTTTCTTTCTTTTCTTTCTTTTCTTTCTTTTCTTTCTTTTCTTTCTTTTCTTTCTTTTCTTTCTTTTCTTTCTTTTCTTTCTTTTCTTTCTTTTCTTTCTTTTCTTTCTTTTCTTTCTTTTCTTTCTTTTCTTTCTTTTCTTTCTTTTCTTTCTTTTCTTTCTTTTCTTCCTTTCCTTCCTTTCCTGCCTCTGTTGTGACGTTTGTGTCGAGGGTTTTGCGGCGTTGAGCAAGATTTGTGTGATTTCACTCGAGGAGCTTGTTTCTTTGGAATCGATACTGACGAGGAAATTAAAAATTTCGTTGTATTTCGATTAACATTCATTTATCTGTAACGAATGAAGGTGATCATCGGTTCTTCGGTTTCGTCCAAAAATGATGAATTCATTCGCTTGCTGTCAACACTCGCCAAACACATCGAACGTATCACCTCCGCTTGTCATCGACGCACAAAACTGTAACGGGCACTTCATATTTGACACCTAACACAGATCCCAATTATTCGCAACCACCTTGAAAATCGAAAACAGATCTGGCCAATGTCATAACCGAGCAGAGGCAGTAAAACGCTCGAATCCTCGAACGAGTAGCCTTAAAGCGGCCAGTTCGCGTCGGTTTTAGAAGCCACGGATGATTTACTCGGTTGGGAAACGAACTTCGTCGCGGTCGCGTCGCCGCTAATGATATAGTGCTTAATTGGCCTCATTCCTCATTCCGTTACCGCGCACCGGAACGAAAGCACGAAAATAGAAGTCGCGGCCTATGACGAGGACTCGATGTCACGGCGCGCGACCGTTCGCGCCACTTCCTCAAAGCGTGCAATAATTGGACCGAACGGAACGCTAATTTGTTTCCACGAAACTCTCTCGTCTTTTGCGTTTGCTCTTAACAAATGTATGATTCGTTTCCAGAACGCTCGCGACCGTCCTCTCGGATCTTAATTAGACCCGGTGCTCGTTCCTCTTCGCGCTGCTGAATTTACTCCGCGGTAAATCACTCGTCCCGGTGACCCGTGACGTTCCGTAGCATAGGTAGAGTTCTGGAAAGGAGGACTCCGTGGCAAGGTCTGTTCCATTTTGGATCGATGAAATTCGTGTGGTTAACGCTAGATTTACGGAAACCGTCAATTTTTGACGTAGTTCAAATTTCGTGCTCAAGTTTGATTAATTGGGTGCGAAAAATGAAAGCTCAAAAATAAAATAGGGAGGGTTGTAAATTTGTCTATCTTTTATCATTTCGCTCGTGTTAAGTTGAATTCGAACGATGCATAATCAATCAGTCCCATTTCACAAATTCCTCGATAAAGTTTCATTCGATCGCATCAAAAATTTCTAATTCCCTGTGTATGAAATATTCTTGCCAAACCGTGTACCGTTCGTATCGTCATCCAAATACCGACAGAAGTTCGCGCTCGGCGCGTTTCCACGAGCGAGGCGGGCAACAGCGTCAGCATTCCCGGCAGAGGAACCAGTCTTGACAGGAATCCAGGTCCTGGCGGATGGAGCAGCGATATCGGTTCGCTGGCCGGTATTTCCAGCTCTATCGAAACGGCCTGTGACTGGTCTTAGGTGTACCGTGTCCGATACACACAATAGGGGCGGCGATCGTTTGTATCGGGGTCTGACCGGTCCAGGGAATATCTAACCGCGCGCGTTGCCGATTTAAACCGCGATTTTGCTCGTTGCGTGCTCGCGTCCGAGCAGAGTCCCGGGATTCCAGGAGCATCCATCAGGCCTCGTCAAACCAGCCGACGACGCATCAGTGGATCGGCATTCATTGGCCACGATCGAGGGAAAAAGAGAGGAGGGAGCGAAGAAAAGGGAGAACCGAGAGAAGAACACGGGGTCCTCGTTCGTCCTCCTGCGCAAAACCTCCGGTCTACCTTCGGTCGGCCGCCTCGCGTTTTACCCACACAGACACGCGTGTGTCCCCGTGGCAGAACCGGCAGCGCATCCCCCCCGGTGTAAGAAGTGGCTTGGTAAAAATTCGTTGGCGCAATCAGCTGACGGATCTGTCGGCGCGAGAAATGTTTTACGACGGTTGGGTCACGCCGCGGCGTCAAAATTAGATATTTTTCTGTTGGTCCCAGCTTTTTCTGGGTCGACTCGTTATTTTTTTCTCGATGTACGAATAAAGTGGAGCGTGAAGGTATAGCCAATTTTGAGAGAGAAGGATTTACTTTATTTTTACATTGCGCGTCGGAACGAGCACACTTATATTAATAGTTTCGACATTTGCACACGCGATTCCTTTGCTCCTAGCACGCCAATCGCCTTCTTCCCGTTGCGTAATCTCCGATAGGTCGCAAGATCCTTCGCAAGATCTCGATCCTTCGCCGCGTACCGTGACATTTCATTGGAAAAGCGAGTGTCCTAGATCTTGAGAGCATTTCGTAAGGTTCGGCGGAAAAGTTTCACGAAAGAATCGGCTCGAAGCGATCGGCGAAGAGCGGATACGCGGCATTAGGGCGCCGTGATGCGATGATAATGGGGCTGCGTCGCTGGGAGCGGTTGGGATCTACGATGACAGGTGGATCCGCTAATCGTTTGATGGGCCGTGCTCGGTGAGCGCCATTACGACCGGTCGTCCGTCACCCTCGTTTGCTCGAGCGTCGCTGACGAAACCGACTATGATAGCTGTAATCGTTCCTAACTGCTTGATGGCCGGTAAATGGATGATAATTGTGCCAGAGCGCCGAGTGGCTCGTCGGGGACAAGCTTTACAGGTGCTTCGTCATTCGCCGAGGCTTCTACCTCTACGCCGGAGAACGGCGATCGGTCGAGGAAGCGGAAAACACGCGCGTCTTTCGCACGACGATGGCGCCTCGTGTCCTTTTCAACCTTGTTCTATGGAGAACCGTTGCGGAAGATGTGCGTGACCTTTCAGGTTTTGGTAAACGATATTATCGGTGAGAGGAATGCGAGATTGCGGGGTACAAGGAATTTCATTGAACGAGAGACACAGACGTTGCGTCAGCGTTTGCCCGAAGGAATTTATAGACACGGTCTTTACAGGTGTCAAATTGAAATATATCCGTGTTTATCGAGTCAACAGAAACGCAGGTCGCTACTGACGCGTATGAAATTCTATCCGCGAGCGTTCTCCAATCGTTAAGCGCCGCGCAATACCGTTTTCGCGAATCGTGCAAATATCGGCGAAACTGGCGATCGCGCGAAGGTATTTTCCGATACGCGACAGGGTCGAGCGAGACTACCGTGATTTGCTATCTGCACGTGCAACGGAGAATCATCTTTTTCTGACAGCGCAGAGCTGCCTGCCAGTCTACTGCGAGCGAGGCGACGTGTACGAGACGGAGGAAAACAGAGGGCCAGAGCAGGACACCGAGAGTCGAGAGCAAGAGCAACAGCAGGAGGAGGAAGAGGCACAAAGCGTCATATCGAGGAGGAGCTGGTCCAGACGGCATAGCACTGCCGGTTAGTTGTCTCTCGAGGCACGTCTTAGCCGGCCCTACCAGGAATCGGCCGGACTACCTCGATGACTCGTTCCTCGTCCTCGTACCGATACACGAGGTGGCTCCTGGCCTCGGTTGCCCTCGCCGCCACCGGGTCTCCAGGGAGCCTGGCCAATGTCGTTAGTTTTGACGTGCTCTTTCTCTCTTTCTCTCTTTCTCTCTCCATCTTTCCGCGTTACTCCCTTCCTTCCTCGCTTCTCCTCCCTTGCTGTTCCCGCGAGATCGCTGTCGCGTTCCCTCTTGCCTTCTTCGCTGTCTCTTCTTCCCTTCTGCTCTCGTTCGAGCTCGCTCGCTCGCTACCACCGTGCTGGACGCGGGCGAATAATCGCCCAAGGATTCCGTGCGGTCTTCTTGCGCAACGCGTTATACAATCGAACGTTCGATGACAGATACGATCGGCGCGCGGTGCGTGCGTGTAACGCCGCGTGTGTAAGATAAGTTGCAGCGTCATCGGCTGCGAGGAACCGTGGGCCCTGTCGCGGTGGCTCGCAATGTCGTTGCACTTTCCGCTTCCCCGTCACGAGGCTCGTATCTTATCCCGACGGTCGGCCCGGCCCTTATTAATTCGCCGCGAAACCTTTTTACCGGCGTTCGGCCAGAGACACTCTCTTTCGCGCGATAAGCAAATTAGACCGTGCGACAAGCGACCCGATATCGGGCCGATACGCAACTGGGAGACCACTGAGCGACTTGGTTTTGCTCGACCGTTCGTTCGATATCGATATCGAGTCCGAGGTATTGTTGAAGCGATTGTACCAGGGAACACTCGTCGTCCTTGAGTGTTTCTATGCTCGTAAAATTACGAACGGACCACTCGCCAGAACACTTGCGATGGCGATAGGTCCGCTCCCGTGAAACAGATCTCTCCAACGGATCGCTCAATTCCAGAAACTTGACTGTTAAGCTCCTCGCTTGCCATCGAACGCAAGAGGACATCGCCTCCTTCGTAGATCGTTCCCAGACCACCGTGCATCTCGCGATTCCGATCGTCGCGTCAGTTCATAAGTCAGTTTCGCGGACGACACCCGTTAGATAGGATCTGGACGTGTATCGGTCGTCGATCCTCGCTGTCTCCCGGCTCGTAAATTCCGAGGGGGTACGGGCCAAGGGGACGCTGCTGGAGCATCGAGCATCGAGCAAACGGGAGTGGATCTTTTTCTGCTGGACGCGCATAACGACCACCGAGCAGTCCTCTTCTATCGACTTTCCCTTGCAAATCGATGCCTAAACTGCCATGTCCCGGTGCTGTACTCTCTCTCGGTCGTCCTTGCCCTGCTCGCGTCCACGCTGATCCCGCGGTACGGTGCATCGCGTTTCGAGCGAGTGGTCATGTTTTACCGAACGTTCGTTATGCCACTGCCCGCGGCTGTTCGCGTCACGGGATCCATGCTCGACGTTTCCAACCGATGCTTTACTGCCCTCTAAAGCCTCTTCTCTCTACGCGTTTCTGCCTTCGTGCGCCCCGCGGACGCTTTTTTCACGCGAACACTGGCGCTTTCGTTCGATCGTCGATGGTTGTCGTGGAAGTTCGGACGAAGCGGTCGAAGGAACGGGAATGCTTCTGCCAAGATATTGATCGATTTGTTTCTGGTCGTCCGTGGGAGTTCGGGCGATGAAGGGATTCGAAATTATTTTTCTTCGTTCGATCGGAAGGTTAAGATTCTTGGGATTTCAAGCTTTTGTCGCTGGTACGGAGATTTCTGAGTATCACTGTAAAATAACGCGAGAGAGATCGTTATCTCTCGTAATGACTGCGCGTGTCTCCGATAGAAAAGAAAATTTCAGGCACAGACAAATGGGACACGTCCATCGCTCACGCGGTTAACCGAATGACAATTATTTTAATGTCACCTAGTTTCTATTCAACGGTCATAACAGATCGAAATTATTTCAACTCCGAAGTTTTCTCCGGCGTCAACTCGTTTTACCTCAAGATATCTATCTTATCGTCAGGATTTATACCGACAGCTCATGGTTCTTCTAATTTAATGGTTTCGTTTAATATGCTCCTCGCTAAAAACCCGATGCATAGATACCGGCGTGGTAACAAGGCGGCTGAGTTATTGTCGAAAATACCAGAAACGCTATCGCCTAATGGATCTCGCGGACTGGACTTTCCATTAGATACCCAATACCCGTGTTCTCTGTCTAATTGATAGACCCGGCCTCGAGAAAATTATGAAAATGCGCAAAGTTCCATAAAAGATCTCGAGCAAGGTGATAAACTGTTCCTAAAAGTCCGCTGTGTAAACACTGTGCGTTCCAGTTCTCTTATTCTTTCGGAGAAGAAATAATCCAGCATGGCGCCTACTCTCAAACGCTACACCTATAAATGGAATATAAATTGATCTACGATTGATCATCGTAGAAATTGTAAATCAGAATACCGTAGGGATGAAGTAAAAGTAAAAAAATTTTCCAACTTTGGCCGGTTCCCGAAAGGTTCCTTTCGATCGTGAACAAAGTTATCCGATGGTTCGATGAATTTCGCGGCAATTTTTCAGAAGACGCGTTCCCTTCCCGTGGAAGATTAATCTTTGTAATCTTGACGTATCTTCGTACATAGTGGTTCGCGATGCGACGTGTACGCCTCGCCGACAGTTTTTCTGGTGAGCGCTTTCGTTCGGTATACGCCTTCGCGCGACGAGGAGGGACGGAAGACATGAGCCGAGCGGTCGATTTACTGCCCGCTCGTTCGACAGGAGCAACAGGAACCCGGGCGAGGGGGAAAACTCTCGGAGGTTATTGTACCAGCGATTGATTTCGCTGGGAACTTTCTTCTGTCGATGAGACGTCTTCTGAAAATTCTACATTTTTTTTCCTTCCAACGCAAACCGTATTTCTAGAGAGACAATTTTCTTCAAAAATTCCAAGCAAATTCTAAATCGACTTACAACCCTACAGGTAACAAGTGTTACCAATCGCGAATGGTAACCGGTAGCCCAACGTTCTCCCCAAAGTTAACGGCGATCGGGAAAAGAAACGGGTACCGTGAGATCGGCTGTCGAAGGAGAACCAAATATCGATCCCGATGGTGTTTTGTCGCGCTCGGCGCGTGACAGACGAGCAGCGAGCAACCAGACTGGCACGCATTCCAGGGCAGCACGGTAGTGGCAGATCGTTATCGGTGGTGTGGAGCGTCGCCGTGGAATCGCGAAGAGAAGCCCGGAAGAAGAGGTTCTTCTCGTCGGGGAAGGTCGAGCAACGAAACGAGTTTCTATATCGACGTTGGCCCCGAGGACAGAGGCGTATTTTTGAGGCGTATTTTCGAGGCGTTTTGGCCGGCGGCGGGTACGAGGATCGCTTACGAATCGTTGGTTCTTCGGGTTCGGCCTGGTAGAAGGCGGAGGCAGCCACCAGGAGGGAACTCGTTTGTTAGTTTTTGCCCGGCTACCCGAGCACCGACAACGCGGTCCCGCTCGGCGTGCTCGTCCCTCGCCAATCATCGATTTTTATAATTTTCCGTGTCGGTTTCTGCCTCTCGAACCGATCCTAATACGCGGGACTCACCATCGAGTTGGTCGGTTCCTCGACGACGCACGATCCGACGATCAGTCACGCCGTGTGAGCCGCCTGTTATACGCTAATTAAAGGGGACGCGATTCTCCGAGGAGATTCAGCGAGTGCCGCCGATTCCACGCGTACGCGGTTCTACCTCGAATCGGACCTCGATCACCTTTCCACGGGTGAGCGTACCGTCGTGCTTCTGCGGCTTTCCTCTATCATCCGTGACCTTTGGTAGCCGCTGCCTGTCACGTCTCTGTCACGACGGGGTCGCTTTCCGTGTACACCGAGGTGTTGCTTTCGACGCTGCATAGCGCGCTGCGATGCTGTGTCGCGACACCGGTAATTACGACCTGTTGTTAGGGGTCTGCTATTTTTCTGTGGCTTATTTGAAAATTTATGAACGTACAGGTCGTTTCAAAACGTTTGAAACAAAATTTCTAAAGGAATTTTATTAATTTTACTCTGTTAATTAAACACCTTAATCTTCGGTGAGGTTCTTTGTTCAAATTTTACAATAAAAAGATTGCGAAGAAGAATGTGTCCGCTTGCAAGCTTCGCGTTTGAAATGAAATTTTTCTTACAGAATCGTTCGCAACAATTGGAATCTCATTCCCGAAAGGAACCACGGTCCATTACTTATTCAACACTTGCGATACTGTCGAGATATTCCTCCGAGTTATTGGTCGAGATTACCAAAGAATCCGAGAAACGCGAGGAATTTTTCAACGGACGAGGAGATCCTCGATACGTCTCCTCCGAGGCTGCGTTCAACTCCGAGATAGTCCCACCACGCGTTCCCTTTGGAGATAACAAAATCATCGTTGGAGTGCGGCAATATTGGCAATTTAGATATCAGCCGAAACGAAACTCGCTCCATATAAACACCCATTGCTTTTATTAGTTATTACACGATTGTCCGATCACGCGATTCGACGTTCTTTCTCTTCGTACGCGAACTTTCATTCACGAAACACGTCTCGTTGCGAAATATCTTGCACGCGTTCGTCCGTGTAGACACTGGAATCGAACGGCGACGACGACGACGTCAGCTCGTTACGTTAATTCGAGGTCCGATGTAATTTCGATAGCGGTGTGTCAGCGCTGTAGGAACGCGCGTCCTCGTTGTACGTCGCATTACGCAGATTTTACGTCCGATAAATTATGTAAATCGCGCTCGGAGAAATTGGAAATTCGACCGTGCAAATTCGATTCGCGACGGAAATTCGCCGCGGCCTTTGCGCGGGCCGCGGCTCCCGTGAGCCAGTCCCTGCATCCTCTAATTACGCGAGTCTGCGACCGGTCGCGCATAACGGGCCGTCCTTGCGCTCGCGCGCGCGCGAAACTGCGCGAATTTGTCCGTTTTTTATTCGACCAGCTCGATCCTCGATCTTCCGGCTGTCCCTCGAAGGGAAACAGCAAGGGTGATCCTCGCGAACGCTGGAAGGAAGGTCTTCTCTACTCGGGGCAACGGTTAATTACAATTGGCAAGCGTGGTACTCGGTCACTCTGGCAAATTAGTCATGCTCGACAATGGCATTACGCCACGGCGGAGAATGATCGATAGCGGTGCCATCGGTGGATGTGAGAGGGACCGCTAGTAGATTGCTGCTCCGCTGTAATAATCCTTCCTTCCGCGAGAAGAAACCGTGATTAATATTATCGCGTTCATATTGCCGGGTGCGCGCGAGTGCGCACGAGTGAACCGACGTTGGCTGCGCGATCCATTATCCGTGAGATGCGATACCTTTGATTTCTTTTAGGTGCAGTATTGAAATTAAAGGATACAGAGTTTGATTCTTACAAGGGGAACACACGAAGCGTAACTCTCGGATTTTGATGAAACTTTGTAGATCGATAAAGAATCGAAAGATGTGCATCCACGTTCAATATTAGGCGTAGACGCTCAATATTTTATGAGATATTTAACAATAAAGATCGAATCTACGCGCCAGCGCGGTGGAAGTTGTTAAAATAGATGGCGAACAGGATGATTTTCGATAACAATGTTGAAATTGTTAAACTGAGTATAAAGGCAAATTTCTTCTTCGTTAAACTTCTTTCGATCCACTTTCTCCCTAGTGGCGCAGACGATTCGCGCACTCGCGAGTTAGCGGGTCGAGCGAAACAACGGAGGAAGGATCGAAAAGCAGCGTATACGCGAGGGAGCAACAGCAGCTCGGTTGGACGATAAAAGCGAGTAGCCCGAACGGAGCGAGCATTCGACGATCATTTAGGTCAGGCTGCTCGTGAGATGCCGCGTGAGGCCGAGCAAGAAAGTAGCCGGTCGACGAGATCGCGAACCCGGTGGACCGGCTCTCTCGACTCGGGCTGTTTTGCCAGCGAGCTCGCACAGCCTTGTAACCCGCCGTTTTATATCCTGGTCCACTGTAATAAAGCCCCCGTCGCCATTCCGACTTCCGTGTCGACGAATCCTCTCGCTCGATCGTCCCCGCCGCCCTTTTATTAGTTCTGATCGTCTGCTTCGCGCTTCTGATTACGCAATCGCAAGGAATTTCACCCAACGATCCGTCTTTATCCGCCAATTTGGATGCTTCGCGATGCTTCCAGCGTGGGTGGACTCTGTGCTCGAGAATTCGAATAAATATTTGGGAAACGAATATGAGTTGTTCTGGATGGAAAAAGACCAAAGAGCCGTAGCAGGAATAATGTAAAATAGTAAGTAATCGCGGTAATTACAAAAAAATATGCAAACGATTTGAGAACGGTCCTTTCGAACTATAGAAAACGTATTCCACAAAAGCCACGAGCTGGCTCGCCACACAACAACGCTTCGAGCATTATCGAAACATCGATACGGTGTTCTTCATCCTCGGGGTCAAGAATCGCAGTTGGCGCCAAGGTCGAGCGTGCTTTCCCCAGAAAACTCGAGCTCGTACGCTCCGAGAGTCCTTCCAGAGGCGGTCGGCTCGGCAAGAGGTAGCGATAAGAATGGGCTGGCACAAACGGAATAAAAAATAGGTCAGCCGGCGCGTATCGTCCTGACGAACAAGTCACTCTCACGAACTGTCTCCGAGGCACCTTGGACGGGTCCTCGGTTGCGCGATAGGTGGGTCAGCCTCAGCCAGTGTTCTTCGTCTCGGTGAGTCATTCCTGGGCCCCGCGGCGCTGCGGCCTGGCGCCAGCGTTACGCAACACACACCAGCGGCACCCTCGCGTCGCCCCGCGCCGAAGACGATACTCGCGACTGCAGATTCGCCGAGATACGGCGTTGTGACTGGTTTCGCGTTTCTTGATTTTGAAGTTGTAGGAAATAGAGAAGATAAAATGGAGCTCAGTGTTAGGGTGTTGTTGCTAGAAAGCTTCTGTAAAAGTGGGTTGATGACGAGAGTGTGGAACTTTTTAAATAGGTGTACGGGTGGAATGTTTTTTATGGCCGCAAATATGGTAAACTGTGCGCAATGCAAGTTTAAAAAAAAAAAGAAACGAATCCTTTAATAATCTGAAAAAAGTCCCACCAAATATTCCTCGTTCGATTCGTGAACTCTCGATTTGCGACAAAAATAGCTCTAGGCGGCGTATCGCCACGAAAGAGCGGATTTTGCACGCTCCTTGCCCGACAGAAGAGTTACCACGTGCGGTGCACGTTCTCGTAGGCGCTGTTCTTCGCGATTACGCCGCAAACACGCTGCTCTCGCGCGTAAAGGATCACCGTGTTCTCGCAGCTGGGAAAGATAGTGATTTGCAGACTCTCGAGAACGCTGCCCTCGTAATAGACGCTAAGATTACGAACGGGCTGTTTGGGTTCCTCGCAAGATCGATAACCATCGACGCATAATTTCGCTATGAACCGTGCTATTGTACCTCGCGATGATCGTTCAAATCTCGAGCCTCGTTCGGGAAATATCCTTATTTTTTCTGTTCTCCGACAAACAGCTGCAAATTCGTGATTTCGCGACCTCTAGCCCCCAGCCATTCGTGATCACAATTTTGGCACGAACATGAATATTACGAGCGAGATTCGTTGTGTCAAATTTGTAGAAAATGGTTAATGAAGATAAGGGCTAAAACCTAAACAGTCTTGGAAGTAGCGTTCGGCGAGCGTCTGCCGCTACACATTTGTCCCGAATTTTGGTCGGCTAAATGGTAGGGCAAGGGGTTAATCGGTTCAAGGAACCCCTAGGCTTTAGAGCGAGATGGAATCGATTCGGTGACTAGCGCGTTACGATCCACTGTTTTACGATCGAACCTAACCTTTACGTTCCGATAATATTACCGGGGATAAATCTTCGTGGCAAGGTTTAAAGGCGTACTGCACACGTGCACGCGCGCTTACACCAGGCGACGCTACGGACAGCGGGAGTTTCAGCTCTCACGCCTCCGCTTCGACCTCCTGAAATTTCGAGAGCCACGCGATCGCGTCGATGAGAAAGAAGGAGAGAAGAAGAACGTGTTGCGTTCAAATAACACTCTAATCTTATGGAATTTTTTTCTCTTTTTGTTTCAGGTAAGACGGTTCTCCTTTGCGCCATTTTTCTGGCCATGTGGTTCAATCTCGGTAAATATAAACGGACTTCAATAACTTTTTCTTTTAAATTATTCATCATCCCGATGTCAAAAATTTCTCGTCGTCGCGATATTGTTTTCATATAACTTTTGCACCGCGAATTAAGATAAGAAGAGTCGAAAGCACATTACGATTACGAAACGTGTGGGGTAGAGGTTTTCGAAAGACCCTAGGCTCGTTTGAAGCGTTTATCAGAATTTCGAGCGATGCACTCGGTCACGACCACCCAAGGGCTCGAAACTTCCTGGTGGTAATCGGCCAGCTAAATATGCGCCTTACGTTTCCCGAAGCATCGCCATTCATCGCCGCATAAATACCAACGTTTCGGTGAAACTGGTTGTTTCGAAACGGACCCGCGAGCGTACTGGACGAACGGAAGAATAAGCGCGAATTTCGACGATGTTTACCGCCTTGCAATCCTGACTATTGTGAAATAATACCTATTGAGTGCTGCGCGTCTGTCTTGTGTTCTACAAGTCATTGTACTTAACTTTGAAGAAAACAAACTGCACACATGGAAAACATAGATATTTTTTGTAGGAAGAAAAAATGTGAATATTTTAATTCGATTTAACTAAATAAGTTCTTCCTGAATATTAGGAAGGTCAGGTTTTACGCGACCACTATTAATCCTATAAAAATTTATTTCTGTTTCTCCAGACTCCTCGTCAATGCAATAAACACTTCTTAAGCATAAAGGGATCCCAATTTTCTCTTTCGAGAAAAAGAAGTCAGTTTGTCTCTCACGCGATGGAATTATCCATGAGTATCAACTAATTCTATCCCCACAAAATTTAATCGCTACATTTGCTTACCAACCTGCCTCGCCAGACACCTCATAATTTCTCCGGTGGAATTACTTTTCCTCAAATCCCGACGAAAAGTATAATTTGCCAGCGTTGATCACAGTGATCTGCGGCGATCAGCTGATAAAGATGCCTACTGATCGCTGGGTAGAACACGCGGTTCCACCTGTACCGTAATTTGAATAAAACATATTCCCCTGTCCGCGTTTACGATGTCGTAGCCCGCGGGCCCTTCTTCGACGGCTGATTAATTCGCAGTTCATTCGCTACACGCCAGTTTATCGGTAAACGCGTCAATTTACAACGTCGTTGCGCGCACGGCTTACTCTGTTGGCGAAGAGTAGCAGTGGCCACCCAGGCAAACGCAACCGCACTCCCAGGATTTCAGCGTATTCTCTGGATATTTCGGATTCGTGTACATAATGACTCGAGGATCGTTATTATCGTTATAAATAAAACGCGCCGCTGACCACGATTCGGCTCGTGCATCGCCTCGTTTGCATAACTAAATAGTCGCGCCAGTGGTGAACGTCGGGGACTGTTTTGGAAATTTATAATATGGGGGATGGATTAATTGTTTCGCGATTTCAAAAGACCAAACAAAAATTTTCTCCACTGCGCCCAAATTTCACGAGCCAATCTCAAACGAAGGAGAACAACCACCCCTTTCACAGTTCTCGAAGATCGTCGATCCCGCGGTCGCTAACGAGCGAGAGAAAACCAGGCTACCGCCACGGCGCAACTTCTTGGTTCCCGATAACGTAGAGCGTGTCGACTGTATCGCGAGACCAAGCTAGGCGTCTCGAAGAATAATCGGTATCGGCACGGCGGCCGATACGCCCTCGTCCATGAGAACCGGCCGAGATAAACTAATGACGAATCCATGCAACCGCGTGTAAAAGTGCGCGAGAATCAGGCTTTCTTGAGCACCCGACTCCCGGTGATACGATAAACGGATGATGCATCGCGCGCGCGCGCCACGGATCCTAAAGCTTCGATCGCAAGACGATCGTCGGTCGTGGGTGGATCGGCGGACGTGGATTGATGGCTCGTATCGCCGGCTGATATAGAAATTTCAGAACGGGTTCTCGTCGTGGAGTTCGTTGTTCGATGAACGTTTCGTGATAGGAAGTTGATTCTTTTATATCTGTGATTAGTCGATTCTGACTATAGGAGCTTTTCTATGGTATTCAATTGTTTGCGATTGGTTGGTTTTGCGAAACAAAATAGAGATTATTACCATTTGATAATCGCTTGGAACAAATCAGAGCGCGGTTCCGATCGAACAGTCGAATCTTGTTCGTTCTAGAGCGTGATTCGTGCGCGGCGTGTCGAGAGGAGGGCCGGTTCGACCACGAGCGGCAAAAGAACATCAGAAACGAGGCCCCAGGGTGGCGATCAGGGACTATAGGTGCTCGGAGATGCTCATAAATCTTGTCCTAACGCTCGGTTTATTACTTGTAATCAAGCAACCATGAATTCTGCTGAAATCACCTACGTTATAGTCAGCCACGCTACCTTCTACTTATCTTCCCTTTGCGCTTGCATCAACCCCCGGTCGATACTTGGCTACCAGCTCGAAACCTCTTCTCGATTCTTTCCGCCCTCCATTTTTCCACCTTTAAAACCTTTGTCCCTTCCCAAAGACTTGTTCGTAGCATCCTTTTCCAAACGTATTCGTAATTAAATCTTTCCAGTCACGATCTCTATCTGTACTAGATACAGCTCGTATAGCCTCGATATTTAATATTCTCCTTTGAATAAATAACGATCTTTAACCGGTGATGTTCAAACGAACCGACCCGTTTTTTTACCTATCGTCCGTCCTACGACGATCGCTAGCTTGCTTCGCCATTATCGACGCTTTAACGTCGTAATGACTTCGAAATGACGCTCGGAACCGGTGAGACGGGAAACTGATTCTACCCATTCATTAGCAGCGGTGATTTTTAATGAAACGTAAACCAAAGGGAGATTTCTCTCGGAACGAGCCGGTGTTCCTTTCGAATGAACTTGTCTTCGTTTTAATTACACAGGGTGTCGGGCAGAGGCGAGAAAAAAAGGTGTTATGTAAACATGTTTTTTAGAAACGGTGAAACATACTTTATTAAATGACTTGGATAGGAATTTAATACGTGAAAGAACGTACACTGGGAGTTTGTTTTTTGAAATTGTTGCGGGTAGTTGTGCAATACTGTTTCCATTTAGGTTAAACGTTTCGAGACCTATATTTCGATGATTAGAAAGTAGTCTGTTAGAAGGCTACGAATAGCCGTGAATTACGTTCACCGTAATTTTGATGTTTTATCAAAACACGTATACACTCTACTTAAAAAATTACAGCACCGTCACAATTTCAAGCCACGAACCGCCATTGCTACCCCCTGAGATCTGATTTCGAATGCAACCACTTATCGCGCTTCACCTTTTTATTCCGGTCTTCGTTGAACGATAATTGCCCCCGTCAAAGCCTGTTTAATACCGTACACGAAACTGTCCCTGTCCTCTCTCTACAAAATTCCACCTGGGATAACCTCGCTAACGGGGGTATAAACAATGCCCCTTCCAGGTAGTTTTTATCGTCGACTGGTTGGTCCCCCGGTGAAGTAAAACCGAGTAACGGGAGCACCTCCCGCGGAGTTTTGGAAATCGTACCAGACCCGGGCCGAGTTTTTTCCCCGTGGACGAGGTTCGGCGTGCTTCGATGGTCATTACCTTTACGATCAATCACACCGCTCATTATCTTTAAGAGCGCGGCGTTATGCGGTGGTCGTTACTCGTTACGACGGATCGGTTACGCGGCCGCGAAACCGACGCTCCATTATACGCAAATGACACGGCCCTTTTGTTACTTTGTTATTTTCTTTGCGTTATCAACGTTAGGGACCTTGTCGATAATTGTTCCTCTCGTTGACGTTAATTCGTTCGGTCGGAAAGAGTTCTTAACGTTTTGGAGATAATTAGTGTTAGAAGTCGAAAAGATTTAGGAGAAATATCTTCCTTTCGAAAACTCTGCAATATCGTAGTAGCCATTCGTGTACCGTTTAGTGGTCGCTAACGATTTTACTGTTAACAGGACCGTTTTAAAATAAGTTTGTTGTCAATACGTTTGTCAGTATACTTTCACCGACAAACTCCAAAACGATAATCGAGAACAAAACAAGCGTAAAGTAATTGGAGTCAACACACATTTTCACCTTCGTGATTTCTGCGTCCTCAAACGCACGCTCTTATAATTTACTCTCTCTTTCCATTAAGCACCTCCACGCGGCCATTTTCACGCCATTCGCTTCGCTTATCAATGATCGTATCTATCGCCGTTAAGCGTCTCAACTCTGTCAAAGTTATATACCTGTCTAACAACGAACCGTTTCACCTGTCACCCGCAATCAAGCGTAAAAACGAAATCAAAGAAGGTGGAGCGAGAGAGAGATAGCGCGAATGTTCGACCGACACGATCGGAAAACGAGCAGACTGCGAAGCGCCAAACAAATTTTCGGTGGCGTTCGTGAAACCGCGGTTACTCGTAAATCACCGAAAACGCGCGTGCACGGATCGCTTTCAGCCGTGATAGAGACACAATTAGCGGCTGTCCGTGATCAATTAATAACACCTTCGAGCTCGCACGGTCCTCTTGGCACTCGACGAGCTGTCGCTCATCAGATTCGCTAATTAATCCACGCGGATGGCCCTGACGATTAATCGTACCATTGCGTCGCGAGTCTCGAACGTCCTCTAGAAAATTCGTTTATTCGTCGATCGGTGTTGGTGTGATTTGTCGTTGCGGCGCCAAGAGATTTTATGGGGTCTTTGTTGCCATTGAGTTGCAAGTTATGGTTCGTTGGAAAATTTAATTTTTAAACGAAGAAAAATATTTATTCTCCTTAATTTTGATATACAATTTTGTATTGTCGCACTGTTGCGAAGAATTTCATTCACTTTCGATTTTCAGTTCTTTTTTCTGGTATAAATCAACCATTAAACTCCGAATATTAATTCTCAGCGATCGAAGAAACGTAGAGATATGCAAGCAACACAGAAAATACCTACGAGCCGTTGAACAGCCACGTCCGAGTATATACCTTCCGATCGAAACCGAGCGGCCACGATAATTACGGTGTTTCTCACTTTCCATCGCACGCCTCTTCCTTCTTCGCGCTTAGAAGCTCGCGCTGAAAATAATCGTAGGTTGTCACGAGGTTCACCTCGGCTGACCTCCTCCGTCGTATATTTCACTCGATGATAATTGTCGACGATAATTCATTTCCCCTGGCATATAGACGGTAAACGCGCGGATTTTCCTGAAACGTATCAATTAGAATCCTTCGCGAAGAATTTCTGCAGATTCTTTGGACACACCCTTGTAGCAGGTACTAATTTCATGCAAATTCGACGACCAATTAAATTCGACTTACGATTAGTCCTCGCGTTGATCTATTAAATTTTTATAATTTCTCTGCGCAGTTTTACGCGCAAAAAATTGATTCGTCATTCCTTCGCACGATCGGAATCAATTTGTATCGCGAGAGAATTCTAATTGACTCTAGCCTGCTCCGACCAGTAATTCAATTGCGAGCACACGCACGGCTTGCGGATGGACATTTACACGCGTGCATATTTTAGTTTTACTTAGAACCTTGAATCTCTCTCGGATATATTCCAACGCTGGAATAATGGAAATAAATTTCACGGTTTTTAAAAAAATAACAAAATATTGATCGACCAATTTTGACAACATTTCGCGTAAAACTCAAAGTTTTCTACGTTCTACAACTTTCGTATCTTAAAAAATATTTTTCTTTGTTTTCCAAGTCAAAAACAACGAAGACAAACAGAGCATCGCAGCCAGATCGCAAGGAAAAAAGTCGCTCGTCTGCATCGGGTCTTAAGATGAGCGTCTTCGAGTCTGGCGAGTATTTCTCGCGAATGGACATTCCGTTTGCGAGTAACTGTCCGAGAGCGTTGTCCGACTGTTATTCGCTTGTAATTTACCGCGAGAGTAAATATTCTCGAAACTGTTTTTAAATACGTACACACACGATTTGAGAGTATCGCGAGAGAAACACACTCAGGTTGCAAAACACACAGTCCTCTAATCTAAGAGTGCGATTCCTCGCGAGGTCGTCGCGCGAACGAAAGCGTCACCCGGCGTCCGAATGCTGGTAATGAGAAGACGAAAGGGAAATAATGGTGGACAGAGCTCGAGGCACGGTACCGTGGCACGTGATGTCCGACGAGTCACGAGCTGGCATTTCCGCAGCGGTTCCGCAGACGTGACGCGTTCTCTTCCAGCTTGTTTTACGTGCCTCCGATGTCTCCTCTCTCCCTGTCGCGCGCGTGCGACTGTTTTTCTTCCGTCCTCGTCGCGCCGCCGCTACCGCCGCCGCGAGGTCGGGCCACGTGATATTCGGCATTGGAAATGCGCGTCGCGAAACGCTCTCTGCAGGCGACTCACGCTCCATCGGCGACGATTTATAAACGTTAATGGGTTAATATCGCCGGTTCCTGGCGGATCGGAGCCACGGAACGTCCGATCACGTAGGCCCCGCCCGTCGTCCCTCAGCGACCGGGAAAAAAAGTGCAGATTGATGAGCGCAAACGAATAATCTATGGCTTCATATTCATCCCGAAGATCGGGCGTCGACTCTCCATCTAGTCGTTTTACCACGGTCGATCGTTTCGTTACCCGTGCAAAACACGAATTCTTCNTTTTTTTTTTTTTTTTAACGATACAGTGGTTCTATAAATTTATGAAAATTTATCGATACTTTGGGGAAACTATTTTTTCAACTTCTCTCAGATATTCAAAAGTAAAAAAAGAAGCCAATGAAAATGATACAAGATGTCTTATGCTCTTCACTGTTGTTCAAAAAGGCACTCTTTCGTTGAAAATAAAAAAAGAAATAAAAATGAAATAGTCATTGTGCAACGATCGTTCGGTTGTCAAAGAATCATGTACGATTTAACCTCGTATCGATTGCTCGTATAACCCGGAGATTAATTCTGGCCGCAGCAGCAGCGTAGATTGTTATAAGCTGCGCAACACAGAGAGAAATTACCGTTCGAGCCCTTGGAGCCCAGAGGAACAAGACGGAGAGAAAAACCGTGGAACGTGACCGGTCGAATTTTATGGCTGTCATATTTATGGCATGCGAGCGCGTTGTCGAAGAAAAACGCAGCACCGGGAATTAATAACCGTCGGTGACGAAATTCGTTTTGTCGCGGATCCCCAGGGGCTTTGATTCATTTCGGAACTCCGAGGTTTTATTGGTTGATCAGCTTCGCTCGAAGCCCGAGCTTTTACGATACGAAGGGATGGTAATATATATATACGCTGTTGCTTCTTCTGCGATGTTGATTGTCCTCGTGCAGGAATTCGAACCGAAAATATTTCTATTTGAAGATTAATTTTTTTTTTTTCAACATGTTTCAAGTTTGTTGTTTAAAATTTATCACGACACCTCTGACACTCGAATGCTCGAACTTGTTCACAAAACGAGTAAAACAGAAAGGGAAATCGAAGAGTGCGAACAGTGAACGCGATTTGCCAGGAAGAATCGTAAGGAGAACGCAGAAAGAGAAAAGAGAGGGTAACCACGTTGAGCGTTCAGCATAGCGGAGCGAGCGTACACGCAGGATCGACAGATCGGAGATAAACGCTCGATCCGACAGGAACATCTCCTCGTTTGCGCCGATCACGTCGGACAAACGCGACCGAGGGAGCGTAATACGCAACCGACTCGGTTGCGTGTGATCCATCTAGGTAGGATACGTTAACGACGGCATTAGCTATGCGACGAGTATCGATACACCGATCAATTAAAACAATTTTTTTAATCGATAACGAGTGACTTTAACCGAATCTATTACGTATTAGCGTTTCAGAATTTTCACGCAACTTTATATCCTATTATATTTTTTTTCTCTCAACTAATTAAAATCGTAGCTAAAAACCTGGCACGAAATAAAGTTAAATTTACTAAATTCTTCGATTCAGCTCACGGTCTCTAATTTCCGATAATCAAAAATCGTAGAGCTCCGGTAGGATCGCTCGGGTCGAAAGGAACCAACGTGAACTGATCGATGGCCCCTTGTAGTTACAACACGCGACTACACAGGCCCGATCCTTAACTTGTTAGCCGCGATTGCCGACCTGTGATTAAGGTAACGGTAGTCATCAATTCGGCCACGTGATCGTTAGCCTGTCAGTTGACGACCGACATTTAAGAGGTGGCCGCCGTGAAATCGGTCGACGTAATTTGCCACCGTGCGACGGCGATCTCGATGCGAGAACGACCTTTAAGCCTAACCCGAAATTTCGGTGTTACCTGGCTTTCTTTTGATTAACGAGAATATCGAATCTCGGACTCTATCGAATCGATGTTCTTCCATTTTCACACGCTGTTATTCGAAGGCGTATCGACCTAAAGTAATTCAGCAATTTACTCTAAGTTTATCCGTTCTCTTATCCAGAGACCACGATTCTCTTCTGCGAGTGCAGCGTTATCGTTTCGCTAACGAGCCGCTAACGAGATTCGATTTCGCCTATTTTTTGCTCCGCTTCGATCCGCCCTGTTCGCTGGGCAATTTGTTAGGTGTTAACGCGGCCTTTTTGCCACCGGTTATCTCGGCCTTGCTCGAGGCTAGGTTCCCGATATTTCGTGACAAATTGGCCAACGACGTACCGAAAAATATTACCAACGGGTCTTAGGTGTCGCGATAAAGTATCGTTCGGTGATTTTCATTCACCAGACGCGACCTTAAAAATCGCTTCTCAACTGTTCGTCGAGCGACCAAGTTGCTCTCGAAACCTAATTACGGCGTGCAACAGTCGTCGTTAATATTCAATTAATCATCGACTGGGCGTTACGCGTTTTCTCGATAATTGTCGGCCGACCGCGAGCACCACTCGACGCATCGTTTCGCCCCGATTCGTCGATTTCACATACACGATTGGCCGTTCTCCGCGACGCATCGTCCGTGATTCCTATCGTGTCTGGCCTCTTCCGTGGGTACACCGTAGAATCTTGTTTGACGCGCGTTCGCGTAATCGAGGAATTTGTCCGCGTTCGATTTCTATCGAGCGACCAGTCTCCAGTGGATCTGTTCAATTCCTTTTCTATATCGTTTCTTTTTTCTCGTAACGGGTGATTATTTTTATCGACTGCTTCATCGTACCGATCGGATAAACCCTTATTAGTTAATTATAAAAAGTTCTGTTTTCGCGTTCTATGTATGTACTTCCTGCATCGCGTTCCGCCTTTTCTTTATTTTATTTACCTTAACTGTTGACAAATTTCTGAAAATAGTCCATTGAATCAATTATGATTTAATTGAATTGCGGTGTATAAATTTCGTAGAACAATTAGAGGGGAAACAAAATTCTTGGTACTTCAATATTGACTCCTTGTTTTGTTATTTGTTGCTGTTTGGTACTTCGATTCTCGCGATCGGGAAGCTTACGATAGAAACATGAGTAACGCGATCGTTCACGGTCCTCGCTTTTTATAATTGGTTTATAGAGCGAAACGAGCATGCTCCGATCGATTATTCATCCGACGATCGACAACGAATATCGGGTTCGCGACTCGGCATCGTTAATCATCGATCGCGATTAATAGCAATTTGCGGAAGTACGAACAATATCTGGAAGTACAATGATGTCATGGGAATGATTAAGATAGCACGAATGCCCTTCAACTTCGAGGAGCGGGGATTTAAATTGAGTCTTCCCAGCGATGGTTTCGAATCGTCTGTAAACATATTTTATCGCGATTCATCGCGATCCATGCAAGTGTAAAACCCATGTTGAACGCAAAGATAAAGAATGAAATCATCGATATTTATAAATTAGATGTACCGAGTTCAAGGTTAAAGGATGTAAAAATCCAGCAGTTTACACGCAACGTCATCTATTAGAATATTAAACACGAATCTACGTATTACGGTTATCGAATAATACGCAGCGGTAGCTTAATAAGCGTTTAACACGAACATTCATCGTTTTCTCGAAATGTGATCTCACGTGAAACGATCGAATAAACATACAGCAATCTAGAACGAACACACCAGCGAACAACGTATAATTTACCGTCGTTGTAAAACGACAAGATTCGAAGGGTGAAACAATTATCCGACAGAGTCGTCAGCCGTTATTTCAGCGTGTCACCGACGCACGACAAGCTTTCGGTTCGTTCGTCACGCGAGCCTCGGAGCGAAGATAAATCCTCGACCTCGCTTCCATCGTTTCATGGGAAACGATGTTCTTCGGAGTCGAACGCGAGATTCGATCGGCTCGGTTCCAGCGGGGGGGCGTGTTCTTAAAGAGCCGCCTTCTTAAATTAACATCTGGCCGCGAGAACGATCGCGTGATCCTCGGTGATGGCCTACGGTGGACGCGTTTAGATGTCACCGCATAATGAGCGCGTTTGCAACCAGCCCGAAGGAATTTGCTTGCAACACTGCCACCTCGACTGTCGCTGTTAAGCCTCGTCCACAATCGTGTGTCCTTTCGTTGTTCCCTGTCGATTGATCGATCATTTTGACGGATGATTGAACGACGAGTGGAGCTTCGTGTCCGATCGCGAGCTACTTGTCCGGAGCTGCGAATTTTAATGAAGGATTGCGCAAAAATTTGAAGTACCCTTGTGAAATCAGGAGAGACGTGGGTGTTTTTCAGTTTAGAAATTTTTTTGTTCGATAATACACGTATTTATTTGCACGTTTCGTTATTACACGACACTGTAACGTAGTGTCTTATTTCCTTAGGTTCCATTCAATCGTATCACAGTTCTCATTATATCTTTCCAATTCAAATCTCTGTGGATCCAAATCCCAAGATGCACCGTCTCAATTAGCATCCAATTAATCGGTTTTAATTTCTCGTTACGACGAGCTAATTAGTCGACTGCACGAGCGTAGGAACCGACTTACAACGGTACAAAGCATCCTCGCGATTCGAGTAGGTGTGAACCGCGCCTAAGGACGGCGCAACGTCTCGCCACGATTTGTCTTGGGACACCGGGGCGATTATAGATTATGACGGGAGGGAACGGTTATGTCTTATGACAAATGTAATCTTCGCTGTGACAGCTCAATCTATCGTGAGCTCGTCCTCGAGAGCAAACATTGATACAAACATTGATACTCGAGTTTCTTCGGTCCGTCCGATTCCTTTGATTGGCTGCTATCTAAGTGGGCTATCCGGCTTTCAGTTCCTGGCCAGTGTTTCGTTTCAATTTGTCACTTCCACGATGGACCTTGATTTTTCTGTCCGATTCCGGGTGGATCCTCCTTTCTCTACCGTTACGATCATCAATTATAATTTAATTTCGTTCTCGTTACCGAATCAAATTTAACCACCTTTTACGTTTCTTATTTATTAACTCGCTTCTGATCGTAGTACTGTGCGTTGCTGGTAGAGTCGACAGACGAAAGGTATGCGGGTCTGATTGGTTGTAACGTAACAGATTCATCTTTTTTTAACACAATTATAAAGAAAAAGAGCACACATATTTTTGTTATTCGTCGAAACGATCATTATCTGCAAATCGGATCGCATAGTCTCGCATAACAGATGAGACACAAACGCTATTAGACGGAGCAAGCGGCGTATCCCTCTTGCCCCTGTGCCGTCACGACTGCCAACTAACCAGCACCGCACAATACTTATTCGCGATATTAAGTATCCGTGGTCGACAATAAATTGCAGCTTAGCGAGTTATTAAGAAACAAGGTCGAAGTGGACGCTTCGTGATTCGAAGCAAATGTCCACGTTCACGTATGGAATATGAGTAACAGGCAATAGGTGTGGCTATCGGTGGTATCGTTACGATCGAAGTAGCGTGAAATCTGGCATCGCTTGTCACACGAGATGGGTTCATCGATGAAGATAGGAAAGGTTAAGCCCGTAAGCGATGACTGTCCGTACCGTGTGAACCAATTCAAGTCAGACACTCCGCTACTACTTACGCTCGTGGCCGAACACGTTAGGCTGCTATTTAGCGTCTCGATCTACTCGCTCATCGATGTCGATTTTTTTTTCTGTTCGCACCTTACAAATGTATTCGTTCAAGCTCGCTACTGTTCGCGTCACACGAGAAGTGGCTTGGAAAGAATGCGGGTCTAATCGATCAGAGCGGAAGGAACACGTCTCGTGTCACGCGCGTTTGTTGATTCTCGCGCACTATTTGCCGAAACGGTCACGCATACCAATCGGATTCCGTAACACGTGCGAACCGAACAAAAGCCCCCTTGTTTCTGTCCCTGGGTGACTTCTCGTGTGACGCGGACAGTACTTCCTTTGCTTGGTAGAACTTCATCTCTCGTTATCCAATTTTTGAAATTGTGGAAACATCTTACGCAAGACCTCTGTATTGGGTTTCAGGAAAAATGTGAATCCGACGTTTCATCTAACCCTTTCCCTTCGCAGATCGGATTTCATATTCGCATTCTGTACACGTATCTCCTCTGCGCTTCCATCGATGAGAAGTTCGATCTATGTTCGATCTTCGTTACGAATCCGTTGATCGTTTCGCCGGATTCGATTTCTTCGCGGATTAATCTCGAACGATTGATACGGTCCGAAGCGTTTATTAATGCACAGTTTATCATCGATCCCGGGTGAAATTTAACCATTTTCCCGATACACCGATGGATAATGTCCTATTAAATAGTAATAAGTAGCTGAAGCTGCGCGACGATCAGGCTCCTTGGAATGATGTTTCATTCAACGAACCTGTAATTTACTCGGAACGTACGAAGCCCACTGCCAAATTACGCGTTGTATCGTGTACACTGCATCACCAACAAGAGACGAGATGTATCCACCTGTTGTGACGCGCATTATCCACATTCTTCTTCGTGTACCAACGAAATCGCCCATTTGCAACCTCGACGATAATTGGAGCAACCACTTTTATTTTTTATTTACGGTGTACCGAACTGATTAAACTTTCTGCGGTATTAAAATTTTGGAACCACAAACACCGAACATCGACTACCGTGTTCGATGTTGTAATTTACCAGAAACATTATAACCATCTTTGAATTTAAATAAAGTTGCGATGCTGGAAAAATCACGCATGCCAGCGCAAAGCTCGCAAAGTCCATTAAGAAGTACTTCGTTTACCCCGTACAGTTTTGCCACGCTACATTTATCGAGTACCATCGTTTCCCTTCGTAATTTGGTAACCCTCGTTTCTCCCAGTCGCCTCAAACGACATCGTTCGCAACGCTCATCAACAATGCATTAACACGCGGACCGAACGTGATACTGCAATCGTATCGAGCCAACCAGTATGTTGGGATACCGTTAAACCGGGCCCAAACGGAACGAAAGAACAGGCGCGAATGAATTGTCGCGGTCAGTCTCGCGATTTACGTTAACCCTCTTCCTCGACGGCCACGCCCGACTCGTTGGTCGCGAAATGATTTATTCGCAATTGCGTCGACGCGCTTTTGCTCCGCTTCGCGCGATACCGACCTTAATTATCGAGTCACCCCATAAATAATGCGAGTCTCTTTTCCTTTTTTCACGCCTCTGACGCGAGTAAGAACACTAGCTGTTGAACAAGTAGCACCTTATGGTGGTTCCAACGGAATTCCGAGGAATTAGGCAGAGAATTTTTAGATTTCTTGATTCGTTTAGTTTTTAGTTCACTGTGACAATTTCAAAAAAGTTTGTCGACGAAAGAAAATTTATTTACAGTTATCAATCAATCAATCGTACGTTTTTCCACGTTTTGTCACTTGTTTAACGACCACTCGGTCTTTCTTCGGGAATAACACAATATTTTTTTGAGCTCGTGGCGTAGATCGAGGGAGGCGTCTCTCGACAGCAAAGAGAAGAAGGCTGAAACAGCCGGCGAAGGGTGCAGCGAGCTAATTATGCGTCGTATACGAAGGAAGATTTATCGCGTTTGCATTTTCCACGGTGCGTGCGGTTCACCTACGTGAATACGCGTACCCACGTCCTCCCTTACCACCTCCCTTCTTCCTGGGAGCGTAGGTGTACCCTGACGACTTAATATCACGACTTCGAAAGATACCCGTTTTCGTGGAACCTACGGTGATGCGTCGTACCGAAATATACTAAATAATCGATGGAAGCTTTCGGTAAAAATTTCAAATTTCAAAGCGAGCAGAAATATTACTTTCTCATCAGCCAATCGGATTCACGGTCTATTAATTTTCATTAAAATCTATCGCTGTAGAAAGCGTTGCAAAAAGAGAGATAAAAAAAATGAAAATCGACCAACTCCGTGTTGTCGATAGCGGTCGAAGACGAGACTATCGAGTAACCTCAGTCTCGACGAGATTCAGGAATATCGCGGCAAGATAAACAATCTCTCCCACGCCGAGATCGTCGATCGATGCTAACGAAGGACCTCTCGAGCTGGTTTCTCCGAGGGTACGCTTCTCGCTTTGCGAACACACTGTTTTCTTCTCTCTTCCGGAGCAACAGCTTACCCTTTCCGATCCCTCCAGGTATAACGCGCAAAGCAAAGTACAAAGTTCAACGTCATTTCCGTTGCTTCTCCCTTCATTTACCTTCGCGTCTCCTCTTAAGGCTGTCGATCACCATTTTTCATCGCATTCTACCATTTTTCTGATCAATTATTCCAAGCCGTGTTTCCCGACCCGTATTTGCACAACGATTCTCACCAACACCGGCGTGCACAGAGAGGGCGCATGCCCGCACGACGAGGACTTGCAAATTGAACGGCGCCGTATTAGTCACGTTGAAACTAATCGATGAGCCTCGCGACAGTCGATCCCCGAGTGGCCCGGCGTAACTCGACGCGCGACCGTGAGAAATCGTTCTCGCTTCCCCGTCGTACATTCTACGGATATTTCGCCTCAGGATTCTTCTCCGATCTCCAGTGCCATATTTTTCCCGGCGCCTGGCATCTACGCTATTCCGCGTAACGCGCGGAGATTACCTTCTTGCCAGAAGCTGACTACCGTCCCGACTGCCGCCGGATGAGGCATTTTGTCCGGCACTCGGTCTATACGGTTAAACAGCTGCTATTCCGGAATTGCTTTTTCGATAAGACCGATGAGCAGCGATCTTGGTAACAAACTTGTTCTGCACCCTACATCTATCATCGAAAGTAAAATCCTTCTATGAATCGTTACACGATAAGCAAAACATAAATTTTGTATCAATGTTTTCGAAGATAAGTCGCATAGCTGGTAGAGAACGCGCAGCGTCGCATGTCCCGTTGTATATTTTAATATAATTTGAGTCAGGAGCCGACGAGGGAATAATCGGGACAGGATAAGACGCATGCTTCTTCATTGTACTGTACCATAGGAATCTGGCATGAGCCGGGTCGGGCTACACCGAGGCGGAGGAGGGAAGAAGAAGGGCTCCTTTGTGAAAGCAGCCTCAGGAAATCAGGATTGATATAGGGCTGCGGTAGGTTCGCTCGTAACTTTGTCCCGCGGTACCCGAGACGTGGCCTCGATCCATTAATCACCCTCGTACGAGGCCTGAACCCTGGGTGATTAGCAGGCGTGAACACCGACTCACCAGGGATATATATGCGATTGCTCGCCATTGTCGACCACCGTGGACGTTCCGCGCCGCCGATTGAGACGTCCGTCTTCTTCGACGATTCGAAAATCCCAAACACGGAATCGCAGGTCTTCGTCGCCGCTTCCGTCTCCTCTTTCGCTCGTGCTTTGGTTCGTCCAGCTATCCAAGGTCTCTTCCAATCGATTTCTCTTTTGCGAAGCTAATGTCGCAGCGGTTGACAATGTCGAAATACAGAAGTTTCGTGTTATTCCGTGGTACTAAATGTTTTGTGTCATTTTGATGTCACTGCGGCTACTTTCTGTTTTCGTGACACGAAACTGTGTACACGAATAGTCGCTCTAAACAGGACTGTTCTAAAATCAATCGTTCGTCCGATATTTTCTTTCTTGTCCTTAACGCTACGGACTTAGCGTTGTTCGCCACCGTGGTCGTCGTCCTTAAAAAATCACTTTCTTCCACGATAATTAATCGGAGAATCTCTCGTAACGAACGTGCAAACATTCTTCTGTCTCGTGGGTGCAAGTTACGAGGTAATCAACGTGACTGTAAATTACTAGTCAGCGTAGAGGACTGGCACGTCTCCAGGCTTCTCGATGCACCCTCGGGACTCCGAAGGATTTTCTGCGCGCGAGCGCGCGTCAGTTTCCTCTGGCACCTTTAGGCGCAATAAATAATTAAACCGTGCTGCGTGAGCGGAAGACGAGGCGCGAAAAGTAAAGCAACGGTCAGCCGCTACCGTGACTCTTTACGCGTAATAAATAACGCTCACCCTCTACAATGTGCGCGTAAATTTGACTACCTGCCTCCTTCGTGGGCTCTCGTTGATTCCCGACTCTCGGATCATCGACCGATGTCTACACTGTTGCACGTTGCGCTGTTGATATTCTCTTCGGAGAACGTCGAGTCATCGTAGCAACTGAAACGCTTTGCGAATTCCTTATGAATTTAGCTCGCGGTGGACAGCTAATGCCGCTTAAGGAGAATATTACAAAGACTTATATCTTTAGTAGTTTTAATTGCAATTTGTTTTCACGTCCGGTTCTTTTGAACCTTATATCTTTCTTTGTTATCCAAGTCAGAAACAACAAAGACAAACATATCGTTACACCCTTAAATATTTTCGTACATAATCTTAGATTTATTTGTGTATTCGGCTAGTCACAAATTTTCACCATTGCTGACACTTTTGTTTTTTACGCAACGTCGATCTTTAATTGCTCCGATTTAAGCGTTACCCCAATACCTGTTCTCAGTTTGGAGCAGCGAGATCGCGCGGACAAAATCCATCGGACTTAGATCCTCGAAACATCTCGAAGCGTTTCGTAGAAAACAAAGGAGTTGGAAGCACCCTGTAAAATGGTAAATCAATGGCGATTCGATCGCCGGTAGCTCGAGCAACGAACTAGGTCGAGGTACGCGGGAATTCGGGTAGTTAAAGCGCCGGTAGCTCTCCGCTAGCTTCGCGTCCATTTTCCTATTGGTTCGCTCGCGCCGGTTCGATTGCACGTTGGGAATGATAAACGGCGGGATAGCCGGTGCAGTAGTAAAAGCGGAGGCACCGGTATGCGTGGCAGTATCCAGGAATAATTTGCTACCGGCTCACAGCTCGCGTTGCCACGTCCTTTTCATTAAACTTCCGAAACGCCGCTAATATTCACAATTATTATCTTGTATTCCTGTGAGATAATTGAGCGGCTCGGTCGACTTCGAGAAATGGACCAGCCGCGAGAACCAGCCGCGAAGGGAAGCGAGAAAGAGGAGAAAAACGGACGGAGAACCGATGCAACCGGTGAAATACCGTGGAAAAGAGAGAGGAAGAAAGGAGAAACACGCGAGAGGAACGCATGAGCGGCGCCGTGGCGCGCGATGATGAACAGCCGTACGACGATTCGCTAATAACCTGCTATCAGTGCTGTAAAACGCTTTTTGCTTCTCTCCGGTTGCCGATACAGCGAGGATATTCGCACGATTTCCGCGCATTCCAGCCGGGACCAGCGGCAATTACACGGAAACACGCAGCAACGTCGCGCGAGCAAAACGCTGATCGAGTTTTGCGTAATCAACGAGAGCACTTCGAAAAAGAACAACCTGTCGATCCTCTAACGACCCGCGACGGGGTAAGCAGCCCCGTTCTCACGGCTTCTCCCGTGCGAAATAGGGAATGAAATAAGGGACGGGAAGAAGGGGAGCTGTAAACATTCTTCGACGCATTATTCCTTCGTGTACAGTCCTGAATAGGATATCCTCGTTGTTAAAACGTGGAAAGTTCATAGCTCCTTGGAACGCGAGATTTAAATGGTTGATAAATTTTATAGGAGAATTTGATATCGCCTCGATTTTATGTACAAGATCGAACAGATCGCGCGACCACGTTGGCGAGGATCGGGAAAAATTGTGCCGACCGATAGGATAGGCTCGTTGTCCAGATAAGGATGAAACACTGCACCGAGCTGACAGCGAAAACGAAGATGCTTCCACTGTTCATAGATTCTTAGCATCCCGTCGACTTCAGCTAGATAAATAAGGCGTTATGTGACGCGAATGCGATGGGTTATCGAGAGAACGACGCTATTGGTCTTCGTGATTGTCTCGAAGGGAAAGTAGGATCGATAGAGATCGACGTCATTATCGGGAAGCTTGGTAGGTTCTCGTGGAAGCTAGCAGCTTGTAATTGGAATCATTGATATCGAGATAGTTGGTGCTCGCATCGGGAGTTATTTAAATTAAAATGCAAATTGGATTATCGAGCGTTACCGGTTATTGCTTCCAGTATTCCTGACGTTACGCTTCGTCTCTGTGACTCGGATCGTTGGTTATGTCAGCAGTTACGTCCACGGAAGTCTTCCTTTTTTTAGTGCTGGACTTAACACGAGATCTGAAACCTGATTAACGGATCGAAAGTTGGATTCAGTTTTAGAATCTTGGGAAGTTGTTTTTTATTTTAAAGATGTAGTTATGTTTCCCTTGAGACAGGAAGCGATAAGCTTTCGCCATCGACAGATACGAAACGATCGATCTTCCTCTTCGTAACTATCAGGATTTGCTGCTCTAATTTGTATCAAATTTTCCAAATAGACGCCATTTCTCTTTTCGCTGTTTATAGCGCAAAAAATGGAAAAAGCACGTTTCTCTTTTCGAACGCTCGTGCTCGGCACGTCTGTGGACGCGAGATACGGGTGTCCCAGATTTTTTGAGAAACACCCGTTAGATGCGCGTCGGGACGTTGCACGACGAGCCCTACGGGGGTGGCGTGTGTGCTGTTGACCCGGCGTGGACCGGTTCGGGTCACTCCTTTTTTCACTGGCTGATCGAGGCCTTTTTTCTGCCCCCTCGTCCTCGCCTTCCCTGAAACCAGCGTCGATATAGCCAGGTGTGACGTCACCCGAGGAGGCGTGATAGGTTATACGCTCGTGCGTGTGTGGGCCCACGCGTGGTCCAGGTGTGTACCCGCGAGGCTCATCAGCCACGCTAACAGTTTCTCTCGATTTCGATCTCTCTGCCTGCGACGATCCGGATAAAAGTTGGAGAGGATTAGGGTGCCGTTAACGAAGGATCGATGATTTGGCGAGACGATAAACGTAACGTCGTTTATTGTCATTCGTATAGCCACCCTCGAAGGGGGTTGTAGCTGTTAATCGAGCATTGGATTAAGTATTCGAACCAAGAATCATAGATTTTATGCTTGAGAAAAGCAAGATTTCTAGTTTTTTCAATATCCTGTGTAAACATCGTTGCGTTAACCGAACTTAAAGAAAAACCTCCCCTTTTCTCTCCTTAAACGTATCTTATAGAGCACCGCGTTCGATCGTTCCATCCGAGCGTTTCTTTCTCGAAAATGAGCAGAGAATGCCGCTCGATCCGAGCAGTCTCGTTTTCATTGCTCGGACTAATTAAAACGGGCCGCGGAGGGGAGCGAAATAGAGGCGGGCAAAACCTTGGTCCCGCGGCCGATATGAAAGCGTCCGGTGGACGGTGAAGAAGTTGGTTAAACAATCGATATCGATGCGAATCCTGGAAGCGCGAGGAATGAAATTGCTAATGTTATATCCCCGAGGATTGGTCCTCTGTAAGAACTGGCTGATTAATAATTCCAGCGTATCCGTCGGTTTCGTCGTTAAAATCGAACGTGACGGTTCTTTCTGCCACCACCGTTTCCTCGAATCGCTGGCCCCAGCTCTAGATCCATCGAAACATCAGCGCGGCTGATCTGAAAAAAAAAGGAAATCGCCCTCTATTCGGCTGTCCCTCGGGGATAGAAGAAAGTTAGGAATGCGTGGCGAATGGACGTTACAGTTTCGTGGAAACGTGAATTCGATCCTGGTCTCCGGATGGCTCTTCTTCGTCGTTTTGCTACAAATGTACGAACCCTCTTCGTGCTCGTCACCTTTACGAAGCACCTTCACCAAAATACGAGACATCAATTCCGACACGGAAGATAGGTTAAGTTTCTCGACTCGAGATAGAAAAATTCCAAGGATACGCGCTCCAGTAGCGAACCATTAGCGAATCGGTGCAAGGCTGTTCGTCATCTCACGGTTGGCTAGTCGTGGCCAGGCGTAAGCTTGCTTTACCGACACGCGACCCACACGCGGCGTATTCTCCCTCTCTCCCTCTCTCGTTCTCTATCTGCCCCTTTCCTCTGCCTTTTCTCGCCGTCCTAACACTCTCTGTCCCGTCCTTTTCTCCGACTGCGCCCGTTCGTCCCGCCTGCGCTCCGTTTTCCTTCGACTCTCGGTACGCGCCAGTCTCGAGACCGGGCCGAGGCACACGGTGCAAGGGAACAAGACGGAAATAAGATACGACACAGCTGATACGCCTTCGTCCGCCGATTACGCGCTAGGTGTATGCCGGAGATTGCCGATGATGTCATTTCCAACTATAAACCGCCGCCAAGTGCAGCACCACCGACCGCCACTTATATGTCCGCGACGCGATTTTATTGGGGATACGGGAGGATGATAAGGCTCGCCGATTATCGGTTTTCGGCCACTTTTTCACCGGTGGACACGGGCACCGTGGGTCGTCAACGCGCCTCTTTTCCTCTCGGCTCGTATTTTTTCCAACCATCTTTATGCCCGACTCGTGCTCGCCTCGGTGTACGTGGGAATTATTTATTTCCACGTCGCGATAAACACTTATTTTGACCGCAACCCCGTGGTATTCTTCCACGGACGGCTCGGCGAATTCGTGCTCGAGAAGCGCGCGTCGATACCGTGTCTCTGGAGGAAGGTAAAACGTTGGACGTTACATCGTAATTGACTTTTATCCCTGCTGACCGGACGCGTCGTGTATCGGGCTTTGCAACGTGTCAGAGTACACGGCGAAGCAGTTTATCAGGCTGCTCGAACGGCGACGAACGCGGATAGTTTCGCTGGGCTGGGTTCCGATAACCGTGGAGAGAAATACGTCGGAACACATGCTCGCGGTGGACGCCGAACGAGGTGCATATTGTAATCTCGATGTCGCAACATATCTCGGTGAATGAGTTAGATCGTGATATCGGAGGTATAATACCGGTGTTCCAGGCTCGTATAAACTTCTGTCCTCTTGTATCAAATACCTAACTTAAGATATTAAACGTATAACGAGGAAAAGAGATTATTCAACAAGAATTTTTCCTTTTATCGTACGACATTCTGTTCTTTCATGGTATAATTATACGCTTCCCACAGTATTCAAAATTAACTCTTTGCACTCGAGTTTCGACTCTCGCTCGCCACTTGGATTAATGCAGCGACTCGAATGGTGACAACGAATTAACTATTTCATTTCAATTACTCGATCACTGTCTTCATTACTGTTATTTATATCACTGTATCACTACATCGAGTGCAAAGGGTTAATACCCGTTCCCCAGACAAAAAGCTTAAAGTCTACATCGTTGATACCAAAACCGCCCACGGTGCGTTTCACCGACTCCTCATCCTCCGTCCAACTATCGTGCAAACATTCGATCAACGGTCGCGCGCGACTGCCGCCGTTCGCCGATTTTTCCGGCAGCCGATTATTAATATCCCGGAGGCGGCCGCGGATCAGCATTCCCAACGACATTTCTCACGAACCGATCCGCGAGTCAAAAATGCTCGCTATCGACCGCTAGAAATTTATACGCGAGGGGCCCTTGCCCGATAAAACAAGGAATTCGAAGTCAGCGATGAAGTGAAGGGAGGTTTGTCCGGCTGGAGCGAGCTGCGCCCGCGACATCAATCATCCTGGCCGAGCAAGACTTTCACCGGCTGTTACGACGACGACGTCCACGTAGCTGCACGAAAGCCTCGTGGCTCCGGTGCGTTGCATTGCGTATCGACCGGCTCTCAGACTTCCATGCGATACGCGCTGCGAGTCTTTTTTCCGCATGGCAGACGAGCCTTCTGCGATTCTTTGTTTCGTCCTTTATTTACAATCTTTCGTGCTTCAAGCGGAGAAAAGAGTGGGTTAGAGTTTTAATTCGCGTTGGTGGAAGGCATGCAGGATTTTTTTTTTGTCCATCGTTGTCACTTGTAATATTAAACTGTAGGGTAGGTAGTTATTGTTCTCTCATCTTAGAAGGATTGAAAATTCTCTTCGAAAATTGAAAAAGACTCTTGCCAGCGTTCGCGTTTTCAAAACGAGACCGTCAGCCCAGTTATGACTCCTCGCGGAGCTGTCGTGATAAGTAGCAAACGATCTCCACTCGATTTGCAATCCGATACCCTTGGAGTACGAAGTTGCACGCACGATTTATGACCTGGAATCTTTCGACACGGTGAAATCGGTGCTTCGTCTTCCGAAATTCGACGTGGCTTCCTCGCTGTTTGCCAACACCGAACGCGAGAAATTGAAGCGCGCACGGGATAAAGAGGACGAATCGGGCCCGGTTTCGACCCGTTCGATTACCTTGCACTCGTAAAATCCTTGGGATTGGTCAATAATTCAGCGTCTCTCTTTACGGATTCGAAAACCAGAACCAAGAAGACGCGAATTTCGTTCGAAGGACCGACCGATTCGGGCCAGTAGCTACGAGACGCTCGAGGATGATTCAATCGAAACGATTCGCGTTCTTTTAGCAACGTCCCGCCCACGGACGATCCCGATCCACCTGGAAGAAACGAGACGAACAAAACGATTCCACTGTACGCGCTGGTAGGATCGGCTGTTCGACGATGATTCAGGCAAATCGATCTACGCCGCGGACTCTCTTTCGTCAGCTACATAATATTCCGCCCACGGACCATCGCGCCGCGGATCAAAAAAAAATAAAATTGAAGTCGTACGACGAGAAGGGACGCCTCAACACCGCATCGGTAGCATCGATCGACGATACACGGTTTTGTTTAATAACGATCATTCGTGCGCTTTATCGTTGCCTTTTGGACCAGCTTCTTTGCACCGATCGTACGGCTGGATCTTGATATTCTTGAACGCGGCGAACATTGATTCGAATTCTTGGTTCTGTCCGTTGAGAACCGACTGTAATCGGGGGCACTTTGTTATCCGCTCGAGAAGCTCGTATTCGTTGCAGCCCATGTGCTTTAAGATTAATCTGTACGGAGATTTACACCCTTCTCCGAGCAATATCAACTGCTTTACAATCGAGACTCAAAGAACGTTGCAAAGCTTAAGTGAAAACCTTACAGACGCTTCGTCTAGAATGCGATTTAGCATTCTGTTGAAAGTATTAGGTTGGCCAACAAGTTTGTGCGGTTTTTAGCTGATAATTGTCTTCCAGCGCTTTGAAATGCAACTAAATTCAAACATCAAAACCTACACGAATTTTTTGGCCAACCTAATACGTATCGAATCCTCTGGCAAATCACCTTGGCGGAGAATAAAATTCTCACTCTCGCAACCCTCGTCAAACATACCGAACCATGCCAATTACCACTTGTAAAAACTTCCGCAAACGTCAAGCTCGTCAGCACGATTTTAAGCAAGCAGGCCCCGGGGTTAAGACAGAGGAGTCGTTCGAACACCCAGCGAGTCCCACCCACGAGCGACGCGGAGGATGATCCGCGAGGGAAGCGAGCAGAAGCGCGCGGCAAGGGAATAGGGACCCGGTGAAAAGTACCATTGATCCAGCGCCATATTTCTTCGGCTGGATTTTATTGAGGAAGCGAGAAGAGAGTGAGAGAGAGAGAGAGAGAGAGAGTCAGGGGGGTTGGGGTGCAAGTATTGAATTCATCGGTGTACGCATTGTCGACAAGATATACGAAGCTGGGGGTTACGGGTTAAGTGGAGCCTGTACCTCCGGTAAATAAGTCTCCCCGCTCGCGCGGCTGTTACCTGTGTGTACGTGTGCGTTGTCTTGGCGGCCGTTACGCGTGTGGAAAGTGCACGCTGCCTGGCCGCACATAGGCCAAGCCACGCTTTCACGGGGCAATTTATAATCGTACCGGGTTCAATGGAACCCGGCCGTGTGGGACGGCCGAGAACAAAGGGACACCCCATGGAAGCTAGGTGGTTGTGCTCCGCGACGACCACCACCTCCGCGGCCGACGCTCGCTTAATCGATGATTAGTCGCTTGGGAGCCTCTTTGATTCCCGAAGTTGATGTATCTTCGCGTTGGGAGAAGCTTCTTTGAATCGTAGTTGGTTAAGCGGCGAAGTGGCGAAGTGGCGATGTGGCGAAGCGAAGGTGAAACGAGAGGTATTTTGCGAGTGGGAGTTGTGGACAAGTGGAAACGAACCCTCCTCTCTGCTATAGGTTTCTTAAAACGATGATGCTAGAGGCAGATACTTGATGGAGATTTTAAAGAAATTCAATCAATTCATCGATGCAATGGAAACGTTATGTTTTTAAGCAATATTTTGTTTCTTTCGATCCGATTCCATTCCACAAAGATATCCCACGTAAAGTGCAAGAATAGAGAACGCTCCAAAATGCGGGACGCCGTAAATTACACCGGATTACGCTAACCCGGAAGCAAATTTATCGCGACATGTCGATCCCGTTGCATATTTTGCTCTCGATTTGGCTCGACTACGCCCACGGTACGGTATACTTCTAGATAATAAAAGCTCCTTCATTAACGCCGCTGACTTTTGGACAAAGGATCGAACACGGACGGGCCGCGCTAGCTTTCGCGTACGAGCAGAAAAGGGGATCCTCCGTGCGTGGACATTGTTTGTACGTGAGTTACAGGAACGAGAGGCACAAAGCGCCGGTTCCAACCGACCTATGACCCCTCCTCTAATGAGCGGCAAAGCACGGCTATTGTGAGCGCACCTCCTCCTCCACGCTGGCTGCCTCTTTCGTTCTCTTCCTCGCTCGGCAGCCTCACCCTTCGTGCTCGAGCGTGGACTAGCACGATTATTTCAAAGGTACACGCTTGGTGCAGGGCGTACTTTGAATCACGATCGCGATTCCAAGTTACTTCTCCTGGAAATCTGCTTTCAATCGATAAAATTCTACGCCTTTTCTAATCGATTATCCCTGCTCAACCATCGCGATATATAAACAGTAGAGAATAAATAAAATCTATTGGAGATGGTTGATCGAGTAATAGTTCCTCTAATATATTTTAAAACAATTTTATTTGAACGGTTTCGAAAGAACGTCTGTGCACTACGAGAAACGACTACGAACTGAATCGACCTGGACACCCAAAAGAAAAAACTGGGGTTCCTTTATTCTTCTTAACCCCTTGCTTTACGATTTTTTCAGCATCAACAGTTCATACGATGGTGAAAGGTGGTGCAGTTTCTATGGTCGCTATTCTAATCCAACAAAATATTTATAACAGTACCACCGGTAATACGTTTGGAACAGAAACGTAAAGTGGTCAACGGAGAAACCGATGCTGGCACGTAACGATAATGAAGCAACCTTAAATAGAAATGGCAACAATCGCGTTGCCAGGTAGACTTATGATACAACGTAAGCAAATCGTGAACGAGTCAGCCGGTAGTATTGCCAAGATTTATCCAGCGCAACAGCGGTCGTTATAATTAGCCAGTCCAAATAACCGGCTCGGTTTCGAGGCGAAACATTGTCTCGACTAAGCGAACGAGCGTGAAAATAACAACGCGTGTGATCGATGCATCCTACAGCGACGGGCGAGCGGGTTGCGCGTAAGCATCGTTATCGGGGGAGGAAGAAGGAAGGATCGAAGAGAATAGAGAGAAAAAAGAAGACGGAGCGTTCGCGTTGGTCTCAACTGGGTCGATTTCGATGCTCTATAATCCTGCAATGCCGCCGACAAATGGAGTGCTAAATAATCTCTCGACGAGAGTGGAAAAACGAGCAACAGACCGCACGAGTCCCGGAGCAGAGCGTCGCTCGGGTAATAAGTCATCGAAGAGTATCGAAGACGATCCTCGAACACGTATCTTCTCCGAGATCCGGTTTGCCGGGGCAATTTTGGAAATTGCAACGATTAATTCTGAAAATTGCGAGCATTTTCTCTTCGAATCCTGATGGACGTCGATGGACAGCCTTTTTAGACACCTCTGTCGCGTGATTGCGTCAATTCCAATCCAATATCCGTGGAAGTAACAAGAAAAAAAAGAGAAAAAAAAAAGAAAACTCTTCGAATGGTGGTTCGGAGGATAAAACCAGAATCGAGAAACGACTTTTCCTCGAAGAGGATGGTTTCCCTGGCGCAACGGTCCGCGAACGAGCTCGCCGATAGTAGGAAGAGCCCTCGGCTCGCGGCGGTTCTCCGAAAGGGCCGCGAGTCGAGGAAAAAAGGAGAGAAGAAAGGGGGAAGCGAAATCCCGAGGCGAACCGTCGCCGTTCTTGTCGGCCAGGCAGACGGCAGCAAAGGGGAACACCCTGTACATGCCAACGACATTCCCGAAGTGCAGCGTGCAGTTTTTCGCGGCTACCAGTGCAGGCCCTGACGAGAGAGTGACTCACGGGCTCGGGAGTCGAACGCAAGGGCGAACACGCACGTGCTCTCTCTCTCTCCTGCACGCACATCGGTGAGCACGCACACGCGCCTCGCGGCCTACCTGTGCACGTGTACGATCCGTCTGTACAGGGTGTTTAATCGCGAATCGGTTATGGTTGGGAAAAGGGTTTGATAATCGTCTCGAAGTCGCGAAGTCTGAAGGTAGTTCGAGGAACGAAGGATAGGTTGAACGTTTCTTGCAGGGATAACGAGCTCGAGTGTTCCTAGGATTGCCAGTTGGAAAGGTAGATTGATTCAGACTTAAGATTTGTAATATCTGTACTCGCCTACAACTAGTTTACAAACCTTAAACCTCTTCGAAATTTAAAGGAACGCGTAAATACTGTGACAATGCATTTAACATCGCTGAAACGGTAAAACTTTCCAACCGAATGTATACGAAATTTTGTAACAAGTTTGAAAGAAACGATCGTTTTGGAGCGGTTAAATTTAGCAAAAGTTAGAAGAAACGTAGACTACAAAAAATTGACGAACTATCGATCTTCGCCCACCTAAAATGCCAAGGAATCGTCACGATCGAAAGCAAGCCACCCAGTATAAAACGTACTCGGATTCGTGTGGACGCGTACACGTGTACGTATACTCGCGAGCATGTTCCGCTGGACGGGCTCGTCAGTGTGCAAGTGGATCGAAGATCGAAGGATCACGAGCGAGAAGAAGAAGAAGAAGAAGAAGAGGAGGAGGAAGGAGAAGAAGAAGAAGAAGAAGAAGATGAAGAAGAAGAAGCAGAAGAAGAAGAAGACAACTACGACGACTGAAACGACTCCGAGGACGAGTGGAACGACGCGGAGCGGAGAGGTCCTCTCCGTAAGAGAGAGGGACGAAGAAGAGGAGAGAAGCGCGAGATTTATTTGCCCGAATTTCGACGGGCGGCCGATGCCGTGGTCGCTTCCAAGGAATGCATTTCGCATTCGGGATCTTCCACGGAATATGTTCCGAGACGGGGTTGAGGTTTCTGCTTCGATCGGCTAAACCAGTCACCGAGATTTGTTATTGTTTTCGAGGGCCACGGACCGTTCTTGCGATACGCTGTCTGTCCCCGTCCGATCCTTCTCCGGTGGACTTAGTCGATCGTGTCAACCACCACACCGAGAATGAGGCTTCCAGGATCCTGCGGTTCTCCATTTTTTCTCCCGCCAGGAGCAACAAGTCGATCGTTCTTCGCGCGGTCTGCGCGAAACCAGTAGTGGCAGCTTATTCGGATGATGTATGGCCAACGATACGTGGCGTAATTAGTATTCCACGAGGAGAAGATCCGAGTCGTGTATCTCCATATTATCGTAATTATGTTGAAAGAGGACTTTGGAGGATTCTCGGGGGGAACCAGTTGGGAATACGTATCTCGAACTGGCGTTAACGTAAGCGCCTTTTGCTTTCGTGTCGAACGCCATTTCGCGTCCCGGTATTAATCGAATCGATAAAATACAGCAGCCCGTGTGCATACATCGTCCAGACACGGTATCAGAGATGCAAAGGGTTCGAGTACCATCGAAAGCTGAATCGGTTTCACTCGATTACACCGTGAGCACGAGAGCACGATCGAACGAACGGTGCACGAGAGAATTGGAAGGTTCGCTGACGCAGCCGAGAAAGGTGTCTTTAACCGAAAGGAACAGTCGAACCGGCGAAGCTGTAGCGGAGTTATCCGATCGAGGGATCGGTGATCGGTCGGTGATGTATCGTTTCCGATCGGACTCCCCTCGAATCGGCGCTATTAGGCCGTTGGCATCGGTTTTTACGCTCGAACCGAGAGATTCCGAAGCACGGGCGGGCCTCGCGATGCGTGTCCCGTAAACGACGGCATGTACAGCGTTTAACTAATGTGTCCGGGACCGGTCGGGATCGCATTGATCACCGTTGGGAGACTAGATTTATGTCGACGAATGATTCACGACGTGATTTACAGCGAATTGTCCGACGCGCGCATACTGATTGACCATTTATTCCGCTCTCCCGGCATCGCGGCCCACTAATCACTTATTGGGTTAAGGTGAAATCTCCTCTTTGTCGATCGGGACACTGTACTGCTTCTCAGCTTTGCTCGCGTCAACCGACCTGTTTCAATTCCGACCGACCACCTGAGTCGAGAGGCGATTTCGCGTTGGAGGACTTCCTGTTTCGACGGACGTGAGGAACGGTCCCCTTCGCTGCAGCCAGAAAAAAGTATGGCGCGAACGATTTAATTGTGCAATATGGTTTGCAATGAAATCTTTCATTTGGTAAAATTACTTTTATCTCCTTTAAAGAAACAAAAAAAAAAAACGGCAATCTAGATTTGTGACAGCTACCAATTATCGAGCAATTTAAAATCAATGTAGAACCGCGTTGCACGAATCACAATTCTATGCGAATCTGATCGATAGTATCTCAATAAACAATAGACCGTATCCCACCTCGCAACCTCCTCGCTCGCATATACATAAGCCTGTCACGATTCCATCGTGTTGTCGCTTAAGTCCGCTTAACAAAGGCTCCCGTAGAAAATGGCGTTTTTCCGATCAGTTACTTAAGAGTCGAGAAGGAGAACGAGAACACGGACTGACTCGAACCCGTGTTTTCTGTCGGCGAGCAGTCCGAAAGTCCCGCGGGACCGCTCTTCCTCCTTTTTCCGATCTCCGTCTGCCCGATTCGTGGCTCGATCACGAAGGCAGGGCACGCGTCTCACCCGTAGAATGTCGTCGTAACGAGGTGTTCCACCCCTCCGTTCCCTCGAACGTCTCCCCACCTCGATGGCGAACGAAACCCGGTGCACAGGGACAGATTTCTCGTCCTTCGTCTGCTTCGTGTCCAGAGGTGATCCCTTCCAACGGCGGCCGGCAGGGACGAACGTTTAAATTAGGCAGGGAATCCCGTGGAATCCAAGAAAGAAACGGAGCGGTCGGCATTCCGCGAGGTTTTGATACGCCTTCGGGCTATTGGTCGTCGGGGTACCATTAGCCCTTATGCGGTGGGAATGACTCCTTAGGGCCCAACCGGTCAGCCTTCGCGCGGTGGGTCGTAACCGCTTGCACGCTCTAAATCCTATATTTAATCGCTGCGAATTCGTCCGGTGATCGATGAGGTCGCCGATCCGCGACGATCCGCGTTCGATAGAATTGCCAGAAAAACTCGGCCACTCGTTGCTGCTGTATAAGAGTATTTTATTGCCGCGTTGAGATAGAAGAAGATGCGTCTCGATTGGGATTATATCGACACCGATAGGATTTATGTCGTTGATTCTGTTCGTTGGAGTTCATGTTCTGCTCGATGATTCGATGCTGCCAAGTTGTAAAAAGGTTCGACCTATACAGTGGATTTTATTATCCTGGTTTTATTGGATAATCCTAAAAGTTGCCATAGTTCTTGTGCCACTCGTTATAAAAACAGTATACCTTGCTTGAAATTCAATATCTGTTGTTTTTTTTTTTAATAACCACCCACATTTTGGATACGTTTGTTTCTTTTTTTTTTTTTTAATCGAGATTCTATGAAATACGCTTGATGATTTTCCGCTGCAACAGATATCGAATTTATTTTATTCATTTTCTACGGAAGTTTCCGACAACGTTCGATTCTTGATTGTTTCAGAGTCTGGCCACAGGTTGGACAGCGGCTCCCCGTTCTGGAGGATTCAGCTCGATCAGGATCTTCTGGACACCATCAGCGCGATATACCCGGAGTGGTTTAAGGTAAGCTGCTTGTCCCTTCCCGTCCCCCCTGTCGCGATCGGTGGCCTTCGAGAGTCCTTGAACGAATCCCGGATAACGAGGTGCGCTCCTCGTGCAGGACTATACTAACACCCGAGCCTCGACCTCCTCTTCGTCGAGTACTTCCGGTGGTCAGTTGAACACTGAGGGCATCGTGGCCGCCGACACCAGCGCCGTCCTTGAACACAAGGTCACCAAAGGTGATTCCAAGTCGAAGTCCAAGGCGAAGAAGGCGGACAGCCTCAAGGACAAGGAGAGGGACAGGAAGGAAGCCAGACGCGAATCCAAAGACGAGAGGTGATTACTCTGTAAATGAATTCATGCGAGGATAATACTTAACTGTTTGCGTAAAGTAAAATTCGTCGAGTGACTGACCCCTCGAAATAAAAATTAAGATACTATTGTATCGTTGACACAAACCCAACGCGTACCAGTTTGACGGTTCACCGACTTATTTTCGTCGTCATAAACCATGTTAAGGTCATAGCCGTGTTAATTTGGTCGATAATCGATAAGATAATCGCGTAACCATCGCGAAAACGGGACTTCTTTCAACAATCCACCGTCGATCGATTTTGTACAAGTTAACACTCTCGCGTAATCGTTACACCAGAGTATAAACGTTCCAACGACCGCCTTCCTATCTACCGCGTTGACGAGCGATCTTTCCTCCCGTAGACTTTCTCTCTCGAACTGCTTAAGATATTCCATCGGCAAGCGGTAATTTTATCTGAACTTTCCGCGCTTGGCGCTACTCTTATCTTTCCACCAACGTTTTATTCGCGTTCTCGCCTCGAATGACCCGGTTTTACGCGCTCCAACGCTTCGAGATATCGTCCACCCTCTGCGAACGCGTCTCGCGAACGACCGCGCGGATTTAGCGTATCCAGACGCGTTCCAAGCTTCGCATCGCGCTGAAACGTTGCGAGATAAAGCGTATCGATGCTATATCGCGACTTATCACGCGCTCTAAATCATCTCTCGAAACACGCGAACGCGAGGATACGGCTTCTGAGATTCGCTGTGTTGTACCGCGCGGAGGCAGTAACGTAAATAACGCTTAATAAAGGATGAGATAGCGTGGTGCCGCGAGGATCGTAACAAAGTTGCCGAGACACTCGAAACTGCCTCAGCGTACGTGTTTTCTGATAAACTTTAATTGGCCACTTTTGTTTGCACCAAGCTCCTTGGAAAAATCGATGTTTCATGGAGAGATAGGGGTGGGTAATGGAGGTTCTTAACGATAAATGAAGCGACGATAGCTGTTTTCAGGATGTTTTCGGGAGTTTCGAAACGGTTGCGTGCATAAATATGGCGAGGAAGATGCGTTCGTCTTTAATGGTCTAAAGTGTTCTGGGTTTAAATTTGTGGATGTAATTATTGGAATAAATACAAGGTGACACGAACGGGTTCGGATATGGAGACGAAGTAACAATTTGCCGAGATGAAATATTGGTAGTTGATACAAGATACAAGAGGCTTCGAAAATTGTAGGCTAATTAAACAAACAACGTTTATGTCGAACTGAAATAGAACGACCGCGATTCCACTCGACGATAAAAACACCATCGATCCAACAGGAGCTACTAGAATCTCCCGAGAACAGGACCGCACGATACAATAATATCCTCGATGGATTTCTTGCGATTTCTTGTCCAGAGCAGAGTGGTCAGTCACTCGCGACCCGCGCGGCGAGGAAGAGGAGAAGAGAGCGGTTTTCGTCGCTTTCTGATGAAAACGTTCCATCCGGTTCGATCGAGTGTCGATTGATCCGTCATTCCTTCATCATCGGCAAAAACACGGCTGGACGATGGACCCGGGACCGATTGACACTCGTTTTGCCGGCGCGTTCGATCCTTCGTCTCCTCCTCCTCCTGTTCCTCGACACGACGGCACCACGATTCGATGGTCGATTCGTTGGTCGATTCGACGTATCGACGTATCGACGTATGAAAGATTAATTCACAAAACGGCACGTTTTGCTCGTTTCGGTCCGCGCTCGGACCCGCAGGGACGCTGGAAACGGTAAGAAAGGCACGAAGCCCTCGCCGCAGCAGGATAAAGCGGCGGACGTGGCAGGAAGGAAGACCGCGGGTGTTCCAGGATCAGGCGCAGAGATGGCCGAGGGTAATCAGTCGCCGCCGAAGGCGGAGGTCGACGACTCGCCGCTTCAACACGCCATGGATCGCAACAAGGAATGTGAGTACATTTACATTTTATTGCTCCCTTTTTGCACCGCTGCCCTTGTCGTTGCGCTTTATGACCCTTAAACGAGAACGCCGCGCCGGCACAGGCTTCGGTTCTTGCCGGCCGCGAGCGATTCGTGTTTCGACAACGATCCAGCGAGTCCCTCGCGATTTTCTGGACGATTCACCGACGAACCAATCCGATCCGATTCGCCGTCTCTCGAATCGTCTCGAGCACACCACGATTCACGGGACGTTTTTATCGGGTCGCTCGGCGACCGATCCACCTCGTAACCGTACCACGTTAGACCGTGACCGTGCATCGTCGATCGTGACAACGTCCAGCCGAATCGTAACGGAAGATCGACGCTCGCGTACCGTGAATTTTATAGTTCGGGATTCGCGGTTTATATACTTGCTGCGAATTAACGTTTTTCTTCTGGCCCTGTAACGAAAAGCACCAGACGTCGTTCTTTTTCGTCAGTGTTCGAGGGTCCTTTTTTAAGCTTCGAAATTTACTTTTTTTTGTACTCTCGATATCAAAAATTTTCTAAATAAATAGCATAGAGTTTGACATGTTTCTGTAAATATTTCATTCCAATGTTATAAGAAATTAAGGTAAAAACTCAGAATAAACGAGAAATTATAAACTTTTACCGCTTCTTTGTACAATCCGGAGAACAAATCTCGTTCACAACCGGTAACAAACGAGCAATCGGCTTAAACTTCCCGTTGCATCGCGGGCACGTCCACGCCCCCGATAAGCATCGATCGATCTTGGCTTCCACCGCGCGCGGAGGAGGAAGTGTCGGTCTCGACGTCCGGAATAATCGATGAAAACGGCTAACGGTTCGCCGTGCGACGACGTTCGCTTCCGATCGGTAGCTAGCCCCGCGTGAGGCTCGGTTATTATGCGCGACAGCCTGTAATCGCGCAACTGTGTTACGTTCAACTCAACGTTGCAGTTATCCCGCCTGTTAGTCGCGTATCCGCGAGGCAAGGGCACCTATAATCCGTGGACGAACCTCGCTCCCTTTAACACGGTCCCCGCCATTACGCTCCCGTTGTTCGTATAATCGGTCGCTCGTTACAACCAGCCGATTACCTATTCGAGATCCGTCCACGTTTCTCCGTGTCAGCCTCTTCAACGTCGCGCGATGCACATTTCCGATCGTGACGACGCCACTCTTGCCGCCGTTCGCGTGATCCACGATAAAACACAATCCTCTGACCACCGTAACACGGTCGACCGAGTAAAATTTTGGTTGAGAGGGAATTTAGCGCAATTATACTCGAGCTTGGCTCGAGTGTACGGTGAAATTGAGATTTCCAGCACCGGGATCTTTTATTTTTCCTGCTATAGTGTTCGGATACTTAAAAACATGGATTCCATCAAACTTGATTGCCAAGCTTTTACGCGTTCCACCCCAAACATCGACTCGTTCCTCGTACACTGAAATTCGTTCGCTCCGCGAGCCCCGTCAAAAGGAAGAGGTTAATATCGAGCGACCGGTCGAGGCCGCAAGAAAGTTATACCGACCACCGGCGCGAGCTGGACGTAACATCGTCCCGACATCGGTTCGAGCAACACCGTCGAACAACAATACAGCGAGTGGCCAGCAATAACTCATCGCGGTCGGCTATGCGGTGCTATGGATGCACGCAACGATCCTGCCAGGCCCTCGGCGGCGGCAGGGAAGAACCACGGCGAGCGAGACGAGACGAGCAAGAGACGCGGCAAAATGTTGCCGGCCGAAAATTGATTTCACCTCGGCCAAACGAGCCGTGGTTGCTTTTTGCCGCGCTCGCATACGTTATCCTCCGCAGCACGCGAGCGACGCGAGCACGATCGATCGACGTATAAATACGTCGAGGCGGAGACGCGCGGACGACCCCCGCGGTGTGTTTGTTCCGCGTCCGATGCTCCTTTTCTCTCTTCCGTCGCCCAACTCGATCCTCGAACGAATCGTAGCGCGTAGCCGCAGGTAGATCGACCGGCAGACCTCGTTAAAGCCGCAGACCACCGGTCGCAGTCTTTAGAACGTCATTTTGTCGCGTTTATCGACCGCCTTTTTCTGCGCTTGCTTTTTGCCAGCGGACGAACCGAGCTGCGCTGTCCTCACGCACACGCCGGCCGTCGAGACGCGTACGCGTCGCTCGCGAATCGCGTACCTGTTGACAATGGCGTCGACCTCATTTTTTCGATCGATACTGGATCGTGAAGCTGAGATGTATCAAAGATCGGTTCGAGTTAGGTAAACAGGTGGTAAAATTACGTGGAACGGAGTAATCGAGACTTTACGGTAACCATGTTCCTTGTTTTTGTTATTTTATTTACAGTTATTTACAGTTATTTACAGTTATAGTTTGCGTTTCGATCGTTAGGATAGTTTGCGTCGCACCAAACTATTGCGACTTTCGTTCTCCGCGTCCTTCCATTGTCCCACCATCGCGTTCGTTGCAAAGCGACTGGAATCTCGCCCCCTTGTTCAAGAATCGGAGTCGCGATGTAGAATATCCAGAACGCGGCGTTCCCGCGAGAAGGTTTTCCCGCGTGAAAATGCCGGTGGGCCGCTGCCCCCGTAATTCCAACGTCACTGTTCGGAGACAAGTTGCGCGCACCTTCTCGACGAGTACATCTGTGTACGTGTACCCTGCATACGCGGGCACACGCGCGGCGTTGCGCTCTGCGGAGAGGATTGCGCTCTCGATGGAGGAAGGAGAAAGAAAGAGAGATCGTGAGCGCGAATATTCGTGCGGACAGGTAGGTGCACGCCGGTGCTCGACTGTGTGCGAGTATAAATATACGAGAGACAGGAGGCATGCCTATTTATAACGGTGATATCATCGACGATTACCTACGCTTTCGCGTGGACAATCGTAAATTCTGCTGGCAGAAGGGTGCGGGCCGATTTGAGACTTTACCGAGTATCCCTCGCTATCTTTCTCCTTTCTTTCACTCCTTCTCGCTCCCGTATCCCTGGAATCGTCGCGTTTCTCTTCGATCTCCCCCCTGAACGATCTTTTTCCCGGTCTCTAAGTTATCTCTCTTTCTCTGCGCGGCGACGCCGTTACCCGTACGCTTGGACAGGCCGAGTGTGACTCAAAAGTTCGAAACGATTCGATTCGGAAATCACGAGTAATATAAGGTCGATTCGAGCCTCGATAGGGCCCGTGTGGGCACGGAATCCTTGGATAAAAGTTACTCGGGCATTCTTCGAACGTTCTACCGGACTGTTGCAACCGCGAAGAGGACGCGACGGTGCCGATGGGTGCTTTACCTGCAACGAGTCACCTTACGATACGATACTTTGCATTCGTGGTTCGGGTATATTCTGCCCGATTTTCGATTATTTGGTTGGGAATAATTCGAGGCAGTTATTTTTTATTATTTCTTGTCGGTCTTATTATTACGCGATCATTTCACCGAGGACTTGTTCCCTCTCGTTCCATAATAACACCGAACATATACAACGCGTAACCAGCTGGTCCCCTGACAGCAGCACCCGATTCGTTCCAGCGTTTTATCACGTTCACCAAACATTGTGCCCATACGGTGCAATAATTTCGGCATTCCACGCAGCGAAGAACACGTTCCGGCGGCGAGTCTGTTTAAAAAAGAAAAACGAGATATCGTCTCGTATCGAGCCTCGTAAGCCACAACCGGCGCCTGGATTCCACGGTGCATCTCACGCGCGGAACCAAACAGCGAACCAGCTATTCTAAAATTGCCTCAAACGCGTCGTCCAGTGAATTAGCTGGAAACCGGGCAAATCGACCATGGTACCGCGCGTTTCTCGCCACAGGGACACTCGAACCGTCGCTTAATAACCGGAGAACGGGATTACAGGGGTAATTATCGGTCGCGGTTACAAGAGGTGCAACACTCCTTGAAAATACGCGCCATTAGCGTGCGACGAGGGGCCAGCCGACGCACGGTCGTTTCGTAATGGAAAATTATGTCAGAATTATGCCCGGCCTGGCCGAGTCGAGGCCTCGTTTCCAGCCGCCAGCAAGCCGATAACCTCGGCTGGCCGCGGTCGAACGCTTAATGAGACATCTTCATTAATGAAACGTCCCACGCGACTGGCTCGTTTTCCATTATAACAGCGACCGCGCCGGTGGTCGAGCTTGTTTTTGTCTCCGGTCTCTCTTGGTTGTTGCCGCCGCAGCTCGAGGAAACTCGACGAGCGACGCGGACACATTTTCACCGCCTCGCTTCTCTCTCTTTCTCTTGCCAAACGAATTTCGTAATGGCCAGCTAATTGGCCCGGCCACCGATTAAAGCGATACCTCTTGATTTCCTAACGAAAGAGGCCCACCTTCCACACACCAGTTTCGACCTCGATGCGTTTCGTTCTTATCGGTGTGAGTGAAGACCATTATTGGGTGAAATTGATGCGCTGTTTTGGGAAACGTTTGTTGCGGTCGTATAACAATAATTTGCCGACGAAAATTTTGAAGGTAATTCTAATTATTGAATATTCTCAACATTTTTCGATACAACGTAAACGGTATAAAAAAAATAAATAATACATAAATCGTATACGATTCGTCATTAAAATGTTTAAAGACGAAAAATGAGGTTTATGACAAGTCAACCACCTGTTCGTGGCTCACGTGAACTCGTTAAACGCTCCGAACCTCTAGTATGCAAATCAGCGAATTGTCGCAATCGTTTCACGGTAACAAAAAGCCTGCGAGAAACACGCGCGCAGTGTCGAAGCTGTCCTGCAATAACCGCTTCTTCCATCCTCCATCCATTTTCCCTGGTTCGCGCGATCTTTGAACGCGGGGGCTCCAGTTCGAAAAAAATCGACGCGTTCCCTACATTCGCGTACTTTATTTTGAGCGTTAAAACTTGCTCTGTATGCCTTTACCGGACTTAATTATACAGCCAAGTTTCCGTCCGCATTGAAAAATCCATTCGGCGTCCAATTACCGTGGCGGCGACACGAAAAACACCGTTTTTCTACGCGCGTGCACAGTTGCGTTACACGCGCGTCCGATCTTTCGAGGGCGCTTACGGTGAAATTAATTAAATGAAAATCAGGATCGTAACTTTCGACTCTGTTGGCCGTAAAAGCGTCCGACGTCAGCTTTTACGGCCTTGCGCTCGCGCGCGCGCGCGCGCCTTCTCTCGGAGGACGCCCGAGAGACGGCCCTGAGTAAAACTCGGCTCCTTCGAGCGAAGTTAACCCACTTCGGACGATCGAGCAAGCCCTTCGCGCGAATTATTTCGCGAATCATCGAGAGAGCACGCGGAGAAACGCGTAGGCCGCGATCGAGCGCTCGAATCGTTCCTGTCCATGCGTTGAAGTCTCCGGAGCCCGATAGGCGTCACGGTCGCGGAACATTTCGCTTAAAGTTCTCTTCTTACCGACACTCTCTTCGACGAAATTTCTGCGCAATGTTCGATGATTTATGACACTTACCGTGAGACTACGCACACAGATTACGCATTTTTCGATCAAATATGGAGTACGATGGATTTTAATGAGCCTCTTAACTTATCGTCTTCCATTTCGAGTGTGGTCGATTTCCCGTGTACCGTTGGATTAATTCCAGCAAAAGTCAATTTTTCTCCGTCGTAAATTGAATCTTGCAAACGAAAAGACGACGCCAGCTCGAAAAATCAGCGGAACAGCTTGCGGAGATAAGTTAGCCGGTGCGCGAGAGAGATAGAGACTCTGCTTATAATCCCACACGTGTCGAGCATAAATTACCCGGCGATCGATTTCGCGGATCGAGAATAGTTCCGACAATCTCGTTTACGTTCTATCTAATTTATCGCGTGTCGCGCGCGTGTACTCTCGAATTAACTCGGAACGCGGCGCGGTCCGGACAGAACGTAACGGCTCGCGCTCGCTCGTTCGCTCGCCGGCCCGGCTGCTCGCGAGATAACCAATCGCCGAGACTGGTCCACAATTCATACGATAGTGTGTAACCGTAACAAAAATCCGACGGGGAGGAAATATCGAAGGCGGACACACGACGCCAGCGTTCCCTGCGCTGTACAGGGTGAACCACTTCGAAGAACTCTTTTATTATTCGTTGCGCTCAAGAGTGATCCAGTTATGTGGAAAAGTTCGAACGCTCGATGCGAGAAACTTGTTGCGCGAGATGGAAGTTTTATTCCAACGATCGGTAGGGATTTTTTCCTAGTTTATAAATAGCTTCCTTGTGTTATTTGCATGAAATGTTCCAGGTATGGCGAGAAACGAAAAAACAGTTGATTCATTAGTTCTCTTTTATGCCGGTGTTAAAAGCCATTATTTAATAGCGTTATTATGCGTTTCGCGTTTCGCGTATCGCGAATTTATTTATATTATAGAACCCGGTACCCTTTCTGCAACGTTCGCGCAAAAATGATAAGTCCGGTTGATATCCGCGAGGTATCGACGCCCCTTGTAGCGTAACGTATTCCGTCCTTGATCTTCCTTGCGCGAAACACTCGATAAAACAATACACGCCGGAGTGTATACGGAGTGATAACGTTAATCCGTTCACCGTGTATACTCGCGCGAGCGGCGCGTGCTGCGTTCTCCCGTCGAGCCTAGACGTGCGCAATTTCGAGATAGCGGGGCGCTTTCCATCGGGCGTTTCGTAACATCGCGTTTTGATAATATTATGTCGATTTTTCACGCTTGCCACCTCGAGGGATCGATCTCCGCGTCATACTTATAAATAAATCGCGCGCGTTATCGTTGCATATTCATACACATCGACGTGCCCCGGGTTCCCGTGGGCGAACCGGATCGAGATATGTCGAATCGGAGCCGCGGCTGAAAGTATCGCATTGAAATCGCCGCGTATATACACAGGCTGCCGCCTCGTCACCGTAAAAATCCTTGCGCCGTGACCGTGCGTGCATTCGTGCTGTGCTCGTGCGAAAAAAGGGACGCGCACACCTAGCGATGCTTACATGCCCGGCCCACGCACGTAACACGGTGTTTTATAATGGCCCGGCGACGAGCCACGTGCCGATCCACCGACAATCGCGCCGACTATTTTCTCTCTCGACTCTTCGACTTCGAACCCCGTTCCTAGCTCGTTTCGCGCGAACCGACGCTTCTGTCGCCGACACGGACGATTCCCTTTGATTTACGGTTCGACCACTATCCTTCGTTCGAGCTTTGCGATGCTTCGATCGTAATTGATAGTATTTTAACTCGTTTTATGGACGATGCAGCTTAGTTCACCGTTTGGAAGAGTTTTATCGATAAAAGATACCGACCGAATCCTCGAGTTTCTGATCCTTCGATATTGTAACTAATGTCAGAAGTACCGAGTTTACGTATCGTATATCCGAGAAATAATTTTATTCCAAATTCACCCTTAAATCTCTAATATCTGTAAATCGCAATTTATCGAAGCGGATTAGGATCCGACAAGTGGCAGGAATTCGTGCATCGAAACGAGACGGTGAATTAAAATTCAGTAGCCAGTGCGACGGAAAACATTGACGGGAGGAAGGAAGTGACAATCGTTGGTATTCAAGGCTGTCCGATCGGGTGACGGATCGCGAGGGGAGGGAAAGGGGTGTCGGAGAGGGATCTCTGAGCCAAAGAACTCCGGTGACCGAGTGCTGACGCTGACTGACGCTTAGAATCATTTCTTAGCCGACACCCACGCGCGGCGAATTAAACGGGACATCGTCTCTTCCTTCCGCGAGTGTTCGTGCCCAGAGACGCCTAATTCGAGGTGAAATGGAGACGACACTTTTACCTTCGCCCATCCTACGTTCCTCCTCTACGTTTCCTCTTGTTTCGTTCGACGCCTTTTCGTTTGCCTCCAATTTAGGTTAATTGGATTTCTATTCTAAAACTATTTCTGCTAGATTTCAAAATAGAAAGAGTTTAAGGTCCGTCATAGTTACTATTTAATTACGATTTAATTGCGAGTGCTTTTCCAAAACTGACAATCGTACTGTACCAGGTTGGCCAATAAGTTCGTGCGTTTTTTTAGCGATAATTGTCTTCTAGCGCTTTGAAATGCACCTAAATTCAATTAAAATCTTAAAAACAATCGCGTTCTCCACTCGAATCCACCTTCGAAGTCCAACGCTTAAACTTCTCAGCGCAACAGCTGGTCCATGAAAACAATCATAAATCACGCATACTCCCGCGCAGGAGGTTAGAAACAGAGGGGATCGGTAAGAACAGATATATCCGATGCGAGGCAATTTCTCGCAGAAGTCTCTCACGGGTCGTTTCGTCATCGCGACGATAGACGAGAAGGTAAAAAGGCCGGACGCAGGACAATTCCACGGCCCACGCGTCATTGTGGTCGCGGCAAATCGGTCGGCCACCTGGTCCGATGCAGCGTGTCACACCGCGAGCCGCACGCTGGCCTTCTCCTTCCTCCTTTTCCTCTGGCTGTCTCTGTTACACCGGTCCGTCGCTTTCCATCGGTGCTGTTATTAGACGTTATCGTAACTCCGAACACCTGACGAGCTAGCCGCACGGCTACCTGGAAATATTGTCATTCCCAGCGTGCGCCCGTAACGAGCCACCTATCCTTCTAACCGACGCGGAGTCATCTCTCGCAAGGATCTCTTTTATTCGATTTTATCGTGATATAGTGACTTGGAATGTTGACGTTTGCGAGTTCATGTCTGTTTCGATGCGTTTTGGACGCCCGACGGTCTCTATCGATTAGGATCTTGCATCGTGAGACGAGCGGTTCTCTTTCTTCGGGTTTGAGATCAGAGTTCCGTGCCGATACGAAAAATCTTGTACCAAAAACTTTGTATCTACGGAAACAAAGGGATCCTTCGTCGACGAAATTTCACAAGTCAACCATACAAAGTCCAAGTTATCGATGGTTGAACGTTACCGATAATTATACCCCAGAGCGTCACCGTATCGCGGAAACCTCACTTCCCTTAGTGGGCCAGCCAATCCAAGGACCCTTCAACGTATCGTCGCGTCGATCCATAATCGTGGATTCGCTATTTCCGAGCGATAGACACGCGGAAGCGCGCTAGACCGCGTCTCTCGATTATGGACATCGAACGCGGGGAAACAAAAGCCATTGATCCTGCAGACTCCGCTTTAATTCCTCGAAGCCGTTTCGCGCGTCGAGTCTCGCTTTCAACCGTCCATTATAGATCTTCCAGATAAAATCGGCGTAATGCCTTCAGCGAAGAAATTGACCGGTTCGCGTTCTACGAGCATCCGAACCGCATGCCATCGAAGCTTCCACTTCACGCGCTCGGGAAGATCGAAATTTCGCGAGATCGATCCGGCTAGTCGTTCCTCGCGTTCCACTCGCCGAGGAAACAGCCGCTGATGGATCGCGGTCGTTTCGTTGTCCGTGTTCCACGGGAGCACCAAATCCTTCAACTTCGATCGGAGAATTCCTCGCGACACCTTCTCGCATCCTCGCGCGTTCCTCCCGTGCTGCTGTTCGCTTCGTTAAAGGTCGCCGTCTGACAAGCCTTCGATGGATTTCTGTTGCGAAACGAAGAAAGCTCGTGTCCTTTGACGATCCATGATCGAATATATTTGCTTTTCTTCGCGATTTAGTTCTCGATCCGAATGGCGTGGAATGAACTCGAGCGTGGCGGTACGCGGTAGATCGAGATTGCAACAATTGCTACCGCGGCTGTGAGTGATTCCAAGCGAGCGTTATTACGCTGGCTAAGCGTTAAAACGAAAATTGGTATTGAAGTTACTGTTTCTTCGTTTGATTGCTACTGAGAACGAATAGCGAAGGGGAAGGAAGTAAAATGAAAGAAACAAGCACATTTGGAAATGGGGAACAAAATAGATCGAAGATTTGCGATCGGAAACAACGATGTTTACTGGCATATTCGATTATATACAATATTTTTGTTGGCATACGAGAATGGTACGGAATTCTTGGCAGCGAACAGCGCTAGCGAACAGTGCTCGCATTGATTCGAATTCAACGTGACATTATTGACGGTAAACACATTGAAGGACACAATTCATGTTGGCTGTGAATCCATTATACTGTTCGCGATAATGAACAGGCTGAATATACGTTTATTTAACATGATATCATGGATAGCGAATATATCAGCGAGCACGAATCGAATCGGCGTAAACGTGGCGTATCATCTGTAGCAAACATGTTAATGAACATTGTTGAGATTGGCCACGAACCAGCTACTAAAATTCAAATCGAACAGCCAACCTCTTACTTATCGGTCTTTTCACTTTCGAGCAATTTTATCTTTGTTTCATTTTATATCTACTTTATCTCGAGATAGTGCAATTACAGTACTGTTATCTAGGTCAGTGTTATCTAAGCCAATCTCTACCCACTCTATCTCTCACCCACGAATTAAAAAAAAAAAAATTCGTCCTTAAGAACATGTTAATTCCTTTGTTCCCCGTAACATTGCAGAAAAGAAATCAAGGCAACCAGAAACGGTTAAGTTAAAGGAAAGAAAAAATTTTTATCAGACACTAAAATCGAAGCGCTAGCTTTCCCAAAAGAAAGAACACCTCTCGCGATCGTCTTATCCAATGTTCCTTTCACCGTGCAGAATTCGTGCCGCAGATTCAGCAACGTGTCCAGAACCCGCCACGGCGTGTCCCTTCCCCATTCGGCCACAATTTCCCACATTAGCGGCGTAATGATGGCCGCCCGAGGCTCGTCCCCGAATCGCAACGTTGTTATTACCATTTCATTACCTCGCGGCGAAAAGGCGGCGAACGACGCGTAAATTACGCCGCGTGACATAAAGTACGGCCAATTTGCCGGGGCCGCCGCTGCGCCACGTACACAGAGAGCCAAGCGAATGCGCGTGCGATTTTTCTCGATCGTCGCGATTAAACTGGAAAGCTTCTTGAACAGGGCTCGTCGAATATCGGACGTCTCGTCGACGCCAACGGCTGCCTTCGTCGCGAGAACAGGCACCGAAAGTAATTACCGTTCCTCCTTCTCGCTTGGCTGTCGTAATTGCTCCGAAAGGGTCCGGGTGTTGGTTGCTTTCAGCGTCAGCGATTTTCTTCTTCTTCTCCTTTTCTTTTCTTCGTCGTTCCTCCGTGTTCTTCGCTTCCTCGACTTTTTTCACTTTCCCGACTTCCTCGATTGGATCGGCAAGGGAAGTTAACGAAGGTAAGAAAGACAGACTTTCCATCCGTAATCTCGAGAATGTTCACGGATCGTTGCACAACAAAGGAGAAGGGCTTTGATCGAGACGAGGTACAAATTGCTAATTACCTAATTAGACCCAGTGACCCAGTATGCCGACCACCCGGTACGCGCTCTCTCGCTGCAAGCGTAATCCGCCTCTCTCTTCTTCCGTCCGCAGAGATCGTGCAATTTTCGTTCGCTGATATCCTCGATTGGCGCAGATCGAGCCGACCGACAGGAATCGTGATCGGTTTCAACCTGTTCAAAAGCCACGTCTTTTTATTCCTCTGTTTGGTTCACCGTTCGGAACTGATTTGATGGGGACAAGTTTGCCAGCGTGATTCGCGCGATACCTTGCGATACCTTGCACCTGCGCTTGCGGATACTTCGAAGATCGCGTAAACATCCTCCCAATATTGAATCGCATTCGTTAAGGTCGATTTACCCGTAATATCAGCCTTTAATCTCAGCCTTAACCCGATCGTGAATTACCATTAATCGCGGTCGTTTAATTTCACGGTATGGAGGTTGCACAAGCGGTACCCGATCTCTCGAGCATCCTCCTCTGCACAGTTACCGCTCGAAAGTCGCGTTAATTATGCCAACGATTATGATCGAGCTCGCGCGCTCGAATCTGTGCATCTACGTGCCCAAAACGTCTCCGGGAAATTATCGTTTCGCGCCCGTTGCCGGTTTATTAAAATCACTTGCAACCATGGTTTTTTTTATGAAGGAAACCGGAGAAATGGCTCTTCTGGAGTTATTCGGGCGAGTAAGTTCGTTGCGTAGCTTATGGGTAACTGCCTGATCGCGTGTCCTGACGCCACGAACGTCTCAGAAGAGAATTCAAGTTTCAGAGCCAGGATTCTGGACAATCTTTCGTTGGAGTCTTCGTTGCGTTCGTAGGATTTTTTTTTTTTTTTTTTTCGTTAAAGTCAACAGAATTATTTGTGGACGGTTTAGGAACAACTACTGGTGTTTTATAAACGTTCCGCTTAATTTTATTAGGAGCTTAAAGATGTTTTATAAAAATACGATTAAAATTCTACATATTTCTCAAAAAGAAGTTACTCGATAAACTCCCACGTGAACGAGACGAATCCATTTCTCGGTCAAAAAGAAAACACTCGCTCTCGAGACGCAGAGGAGCTCGGGGCGCTTTCTTGACATCGCGAACGAATTTCACCGAGTGACGACAGATAAAACCAAGGCATGGCGTCATAAACAAGCGATTATCTTAATTAACCGAGAATTGTTTTAACCCACGCGACGCGTTGCAGTGGGGACTGCCAACCCACGCGCGAAGGTCTTTCGGGCGTCCATTTTGAACAGCAATACCCGTGCGGGAAATATTTTAGTATTTTCCTCCGCACTATACTTACTCGTCTCAATTATTCCAGCACCGTTGGTTACTGTCGAGTTTTTTTAAGTTTAGCGTCTCAGTGTCACGCGGTTATACCGACTCCGGAATTGTAATCGCTCTGACGAGAGTGAAAGGTGGAACGACGTGGTTTTATCATGACAGCGATTCGGAAAGGCACCTGAACTCCGAAACGAATGGAAAACCGAGCGTATCGTTTGTGAAATCCCCTCTAAAGACTCATCGACCCGAAGCTCCGATCCTTCGATGATATTCCAAAAAAATACGTGGGTGCTGGTGTTATTCCAATCGAAACCCGACTTCGAAAAAGAAAGACGATCTCTCGCGTGGGAGTGTTTCCCAAAAACTGAAAAGTCGAGACAGTCCAAAGGCATCGGAGTTTCGACGAATCAAGAGGAGGCTAAGGATGTACCGTTTTCTCAAAGGATCCGTTTCGCGACAAGTATTTTCGCGGCGAGAAGAAACGGGAACGAGCGGAGGAGGATGTTGTTTACTAGGAGGAAAGGTTTACGGTTCGTCAGCGAGTGCGCGTGTCCACGCGTTTAGCCGGTGTAACGATGGGGCTGTGGCGGCCTTGAAGAGGTGAGCCACGCGTAGGTGTAGGAGACACGGAAGATGGAAAAGCCGCTCTCCGATGCCGCGTGGGCGAAATGTATCAAGGCTGACTTAGGTGAAGTCGTTCTGTCGACACTTGTCGCCGATCCTGACGTTTAAATAGGTGAACCCGGTTGACAAACGACCGACGCGAATGAACTCCTTCGAAAATGGCACCGAGACACCGCGTATCCTTCGAACTCGTTGCGATCTTAACCATAGAACATAGCGTGCACGCTTCTAATCGTGAATCTTGTTTGACCGTATAATTGAGTATCTCGAGACTTGGGTAATTTATTGGTTCTGGTGAAGAAAGCATGCTTGGCGAGTAGTTGAACTTTTTTCTGTGAATATCTTTGCAAGTAAATTACTTCGTAGTACCGCAGAAAAAATTTGGAACTTGGTAGTGCCATGGTTTACGAGCACCCTATCGTGTAAAGAAACGAAAAAGAACGGCACAGGAAGCGATCCGAACAAAAAGACAGGTACTCCGGCGGTGGTGAATCTCATTGCACCCGGAAAAGGGCAGTAATCGTCGATAAAAGCGATAACGCGGCGTCGTATCTCGTCGTCGGACGCGACGCGGCCGACAAATTGTCCGAATGAGTAATGCGGCCGATCCCTTCTCCCTTCGCTGCTCGGTCGCGTTCCCTTTCTATCGGATTGCGATCTGCTTATCCCGCGAATCGCAATTATAGCTTCACGGTTACGCGCACGTGTCGTTGACCCAGTTATTTCCATGCAAGCGGAAAAATATGGAGCAGAAACGCGTCGAGGAATCGTTTCTTTTTATAGCGATGGTTGTAAGCGTTTGTACGATAGGTTTATCTTAAAAAATCTCTCCGAGGAAGAGTTTTGATTATTCGGAGATAATTGTGGTCTGCGTCGAATTTAAGCGTCGATTTACACACCTTCTCTGTCGAAGAAGTCTTCGAAAGAGGATCGCCGGTTGGATCGTCGTTAACACTCTTTTCTCGAGCGTAAAAAGGTGCTCGAACACGTTGTCGACACGTGCCGTAATTAATTCGAAATTTCTCCGGTTCGAAACGATCCAGTAGCGCGTTACGCTGGTTCTGTCGCTGTTCGTTTATACGATGATACGTCTTTCGAAAGACGAAGCCATTCCAGGGCGTAATTGAGATTAATGAAAATCGTGTATAATTATACAGGATCAGTGGCACGTCGTAAACAATCATTTGAGCGATCGAGCGAGGTGACCGATAAGTGCAGTCCTCTTTAAAAAGACACAAGTGGCAAGTTGAGCTCATCAGCTCGTAAACCGTGAATCGGTCGACTGTTTCCCTACTAATGAACATCATTGGACAGAATGTCCCTTAAACGGTGAATGCGCCGTAACTCGCATCCGCCGACGTTAAAGACTAACAATTTACGTCGGCGGATCGATTTTGGCCTTTAAGAATGATGGCTCGTGCCCCGTACTCTGGCCGGTCGAGCAGAATTGCAAAAGAGCATTCTTTCATACTCCCTTGGCGCTCTCGCTCTCTCGTTCTCCTCTTCTCCGTTCCTCTCGGTCTCGACTTGATCGCTGCCGAGAGGCAGCTACGAGACGGAAGGAGCTCGAAGAAGATGGTGACGGTAAGAGGGGACAGCGTAATGACTGGACCCCGCAAAAATTCGCAATTAACTTGGGCCAGCCACGGTGCCGATGTCGCGTCGGCGTAATTGGTTTTGCAGAAAACTTTTACGTGTTTTCACGGCATTTGCATAATGTGCGAGGTGAACACGGCCGATCGATCGGTTAATTTAAATACCGAACGTACCGCCGCGGTTGCGCGGTTGCGCGGTGGCCGCGTGTGCGCATGCGTCCTCGCGATCGAGCATGCGCCGTGAACACGGCCAACGGCGGCGTAACCAGCGTCGTTTCCTTGTAATTGCCGTTACTTATTGCCACGGCATACCGGCGACCTCGTAGAACAACGTTCGCGCCGTAGATCCTCCTAATTCGGCACGTCGATCGAAGCTCGTGAATCATCCGACCGACTTTTCGCCGGTTTTTCTTCCATCAGCGCACCTGTCAGCGAACAACGGAGCTCTAGCGATTGGGAAATGCGAATGATTAGATCGATGATGTTTAAGGATAAAACTTCTTGCGCGTGGTTTCTCAACGAATTTGTACTTTTCTCTGCGTCGACTAACATAAGTTTCAAACTTGAGTATAAAAATAAAAAAAAAAAAATAAGAAGAAAGAAAAAGGGTGATACAGCTACTTGCGACATTCTTTTCGTTCTTCTTCTTCTTCTTCTTCTTCTTCTTCTTCTTCTCCTTCTTTCATTTTAACGTCGCACGACAGCTAGGTCATTAACGACGACTGTGTCCATCTCCAGATCTCATCTCGTGCGTTTGGCATTTTGACGAATCTCAGTAGGTTGTCTCTGGTTTGTTCTCATCTGTATACTTCCTTAAGGTTTATGAAGATTTTAGCTCCGATGCGTAGTTGTTCATATTTTCCGCATTGGTCGATACGTAACACCGAAATCGGCGCAAAAGGAGCAGAAAAGGCAGGAACGAAATGGTAGTTCGTGGCCCAGAACGGTGAATATCGTGTTTCACGTCCAAAGTTGAGCACACGGCGCTCTCCGTACACACACGGTTGAGTTTCGTGAGGGGGTTTCGGGGGTACGGTACCGTGTCGGCATGTTTCGCAGTTTGGGACCAGGACCCAAAGGTCCGACTCGACAGGCACCGGCACAAAAACAGCGGGGGTCAGAGGGGTCAGCAGCGGGACCCTGTGTTCCCGGGGCCTCTCTTGTCATGCGATATGTTGCTCGTACGTTATGATAGTGGCGTCAGTATACCAGCTTTCTGTTCTGTCAGTGACAATGCTCGCGATGCCTTTGTGGCCACTCTGCGAGGCCTTCCTTTCTTTCTTTCTCTCTCTCTGCTTCTTTTTTTTTATTTTTTCTTTCCTTTTTACTTTTCGCTCCAACGAGTGGACATCGTTCGACGTCGAGGCTGTTTCGCTAGGAGAATAGCCACGGGAATAGATTCGCGCGATAGAATCGATTAACGCGGTTCGTGTTTGTAATCGATACGTTTGTAATTTTTGACAGTCACACGCGACGATGATGAACGTTTCTTTTGTATAGGAGCGAATCTTAGTTTGGCTATTTTGCCGCGTCATATATAGGATGATTAGAGAAGATGTAAAATAATAGATCAGATGACTAGCTAAAAATCGTGGACGAAGTAATTGTAAGGTCACCGTGTAACGAACTTCTTTCGAACCTATAGCCTTCTTCGCTTTTATCGTAGAAACAAAAACAGGTTAGCCCTATTTGTCGATTAATGGAAAAAGACTTGTAAATATCATTCGTGTTGGAAGAGGTAATTCGTCGTCGTACAAGAAACGCATCGTTCTACTAAATCGACCAAACCATTGCTCATCTAACGCAACACCACTCGGACATTTTTATGGATAGGTAAACGCAACCGAGCACGCGTGAGCATGCACGAGCAAAAGGAGAGACATCGATGTGGTAACCCAGAGGACATCGAGTGGGGAGCTCACTGGTACAAATTTATCTTTGTTTCGAACTTTCACGCACTGACAGCACCGACTCTTGGTGTCCGCTAAGTTGGCTGGACGTGACACACCGGCGATATCCAGACGATATTTTTCTTACCTTCTTTCTTCCTCCATCTTCGCCTCTTCGCCCCACCCTTGCACGGACTTATTTTATTCCCCGCTTACCCGCTTACCAGATGTATCCTAGTCGTGAAAAGGTTGTCCAGGTGAGTCACGCGCGCCTCTTTCGAAATTTCTTCGTCTTCCTTCTTCTTCTTTTCTCTGTTTCTCCGTGGTTTTTTTTTAAGTCGTTCGCTTTTTGGGGGTAAACACGCGTAAAAAATGACACGGCTACCTTAAGAATCTGCTGGAAGAATCGACGGCGGCGGCATATCGCTCGGGGTCTTGAGCGGGTTGACCTTCGATTTATAATTCCTGTCCCCCCTGGTGTTCGGTTCAATTTCTTTTCCCTTTACATTAGGCGCGCGGCAAACGGACTGCATCCGTGTGGCAGCGTTGCAGTTTCGTTAACGCGGTATTTGAGCAACTCTCAGGTGTAAAAAAGATCCGCATGAAATATTGAAATGAATAAAAAATGGAAATACAGCAGGTTTGTAACAGCACGGGGAAAAAGTAGAGCTATAAAAAATATTACTAGGAAATATTACGTCAGAGGAAAGTAACATTACCAAGAAATAGGACTGGGAGAACACAGCGTTGCTACAAATAATCCTGATAACTTTTAAGAGAAAAAGGATGAGGATAAAATAGCATTGCAAGTGCAGTGCTATGCGAGAAGCATGTCCATACACCTTTGGTAGCCATATAAAGACTATATACGATATTAACGACACCCAGTAGCAGCAAATAGAGGACGATTCGACGACGTGGCGGAACAATGGACGAACAGACAAAAAGATTCCGGCGAACATTGTCGTAGCTACGACTTTATGAGGCGAGGTATGTACACAGGCACGCCAGTTTGCCCGCGCGATTATGTATCGTTTCTCGTATAATGCGATTTGACGCAGGTGGTCCCTTCCTCGTAACTCGTGGCCATTTCGAGCACAAGCGCGTGCGCGTTATATATTGGCCCTGGTGGGACCTAACAGCGTAGGCGAAAAAGGATTCGGGTGGGCCCCCTTGCTTCTCCCTTCTTATCCCCTTCTTTTCTCCTCTGTTTCATCGTTTCGTCAACTTTCCCATTCTTCGTCGTAAAAAAATGTTAGTCTCGAATCGAAAACAAATATTACCGAGCGACCTGATCATTCGTATCTTAATTTTCTCTTAAATAATTACAACGAAACCTATAATTATCGTCTTAAAAGCACAAATCTTCATCGAATCGAACGGAAGGTCAATCTCGGGTCGGTTGCACCGCTATCTCTCCGTAGAAGATGCAAACGGTATGGCATCGAGAAACTCTAGCAGTCGCGGTGCAAAAGGACAGCGAGGAGAGAAGGAAAAGTAATAGCGCTCGAGGAACAAGAAAAAGGGATGGAACGGGGTGGAGAGAGGGAACAGAAGCCAAGATCAAGGAACAGCGAGAAAGGGAAAGAGAAAGAGCGAGAAGTTGGATGGAGGGAGTTGGGGCGGGCAGGAGGGAGAGAAAAGGGCAGAGAGCGGACAGAGGGATAATAATAAAACGAGATATCTCGTACGTGGGCGGTCGTATTGTTAGCGCAACAAGGCATGCGCGGCGCTTCTGTGTCCCCGTGGTGCGCGCTCGTGCGCTGCGCCCTTAATAAAGGATACGCGTGTGCGTGAGACGCGCGCGCACGCTTAATAAGTGAGGCCAACGAGTGCCAGTGTGAGTGGAGGAGAGCACGGCCTTATGTAAATCGGACGGGCCCATCTGCGAGGCAACCTCTCTCCTCGCCGACCACGAGAAGCGGGAACAGCGCGGTACGGAGTGCAACCGTGCCGTGGAGAAAGAGAAAGAGAGGAAGAAGCAGCACGAGCTGGCTGCCGGCTTCAAAAGCAATGCCGCCACCGCCACCGCCGCGATAAACACGCATTTATTCCAGAGAGCGCTGTGTGTGCCGGACCGTAGGCGTGGGCGCATGCGCTAAAGCGGTAGCCCCGAGCAATAGCGCATGCGCGTGTGCTCTATGTCGCCGCGTCCTTCGCGTTCGTCGATTCGATTTTCACGCGGCAATCGTTCGTACTTTCTCGTAAAAATTTTTTCTTTTTTTCTTTTAAACGCAAACAACGCTTTTTAAGTTGAACTTCATCGTTCGTTGCATCTCGGAATCGATCTTTCGATACCGAAATAAGAATGGTATCACGATCGGTACCACGGTGCCTATCTCGAGCAACGGCCGCGCTTAACATGCGCGGTCCGCAGGAACGTTAAGAAACACAAGACACTAGGATCGCGTAACACGAGCGCTATCGCGACTTTACATTGTGTTTGCACGCATCCTGACCGTTGCAGAAACGCATGCCGATGATTCTTCCACAGTCGGCAGATAAACAGATAGGCAGATGGGTGTACGCGTTGGTGCGCTCAGATAAACGTCTACCGAGTGCCAGGATGAAAGTTGAAGCAGTTACTGTACCTTGCCGAGCACAGACTCCTGTCTGTCTGCTCTATTTTTATCGGACAAATTTTTACCAAGGAACAATACAACTTCCGTTTCGAAACGCGAAATATATCATCGATCGCTCCCAATGGATCAACACCTGTCGGTGTTTGTCTTGTTCGCTTCAAAGCATAAACTTTTAAAGTGGTACTCGTTGTCTCGAACGAAGCAGCGTGGAGAAAAATGCACGGTAAGATCGCAAACTTGACGAGTGTTGCTTACGCAACGACTGCGAGAGGTAGATAACGCGTTGTGATACCACGTTCAGGCGCAACCTTCCGTCGGGTGTAATCGCGTAAAAATGTTCCTACCGACAGCGCGTGCATAACAGCGGAGACGTGCCGTTTAATGGGAATTTATTGTGACCGCGCGGTGATCCGCGCGCGGCAACGCGATTACGCGCTTCCAAGCTCTCTCTCTTTTCTTTCACAGCCGCGATGCAAATCGAGGACATGCTGGCTGCACTCAACGTTCCGCAAAAGATGAATAGGTCAGTTTCCTTGAGTCGAAGTGTGACTAACGAAAAGCCCGCGGTAACTTCCTTTGATAGTAGGCGCGCGCAAGGACCCTTGACCCACATAGCGATCGCCAGAGCCGCGGGAATTTCGCGAGAGTTTGACGGACATTTCGTTAATCGTTCTTTCATACGTACGCGAAGTATTTTATCTTCTTCCAGATAATTTGAAATATATTAAATACGATCAATCCAGTGTTGTAGTTTATTAAATATGTTCAATATTTATTTGACGGGAATAAGCGTTCTTTCGCATCGGAACGGCCGGAAACCATCGATTCTTCGAATTCCATTTTTCTCTGCGAAAGCAGCAGATTCACGCATTGTTCGCGATATAAACGTACGCGTAGATGTCCACGCGTACACTGTGATTTATTAGAACAATCTCGCTGAAATTTGACCGCGCATCCACCAAGTGGTTTTGACGTTTCCTGCAAGGAGGATGTTGCGGCTGCGGCTGGGTCAGAATCGAAGGAGAGTCGCGTAATTGACGTGACCAGTTTATCGCGTGGCGTACGCAAGGACGGTCCTCGTATAAGGAAGTTAAAAAAAAAGATACCATCTCGGTTCTACGGGTCGGTGAAAGCGTGCTGTTTTGCTTGATTTTTTCCAATATTATTTCGAGAGTGCGTGATAAATCTTCCCTCGAAGGTAACCGCTGTAATTAAGTTTCGCTACACAAGTATTGATCGTGTTCTTCCATCTGGTGTTTTATTTCCCCCCCTTTTTTTTTGTATTACCGTCTTCTTCGACGAAGTCGCGAGGGGTCGTAAAAAATGGCAGCTCTCAGGAGGATGGTTCAATTTTTCATAATAGAAGCCGCAGTCGATTGGACACGCCGTCGGAATTCGAGCTATAAATACGACAAAAGCAGGGAAAACGCATAAAACACGTAAGGTGCATTAAGAGCGGCATTAATTTAAATTGGTTACCGCGCGCTTCGCTGTTCGCGTCGAAGTCGAGTCGCTGCTACAATGTGCTTCCAAGTTGGAGAATATCCTTTCTCGGTGAATGGTGGTTGTTTCCACGTCTTCATCGCTCAGCTTTTTTATATCAATACCAAAGTTTAACGTCCTGTTTCGAAACCGTCGATGAATTTTTGTAATCCAAGTCATCGAGTGATCACGCTAGATCGTTAAATTCATCTTTGTTTCAACCGAAGTACCGTCCTTCCCAATTTAAATTCATTCCAAGAAGGCAATTTCCATGCTCGACCTTCGCAATTTTCTTTTCGGCACCAGAAATTTCAGTCGTTTCCTTTTAGGATGCTTCCCCCGTATAGTCCCCGAAATCTCTCGCAATTACCAGAGAAACCAGCGATAAAATTTGTTTATGGTGCCGCCAGCTCTCGTAACGATTTCCCCGTACGACACTGTACAGATAAAAATTTATATTTGAAGCTCGTAACGTTACCACGTCCCATATTTCTTCATCCACGTGAACGCAATCTAGAAGCAGCCACGGTTATCTCGGTTTGCGGACCAAAATGACCGGAGATCTAAGTTCTAATTCTACCGTTCCACGAACGAAATATTGCTAGTCAATCCGAAATCCATACAATACTTCTCGTGAACTTGCACGAGATCTCCGCACCGTTTCTTCAGTTGTTGGACAAAATCCGAAGTCTTGCAATTACGACCGACTATAGAGGAACGAGGTCGGACGACGGTGGTCGTCAGTCGACGTTCACCGGATCCAACCGTCAGATAGCGAGTTCGAGGAGTTCGACAGTGCATCGGGGGTAGTCGGCGATTGGCAGCTGGCCAATTGCTCCAATACCAGCCGCACGTTTCGGGCAGTTATCGCGATAGCGAAGAATTAATGCCGCGGCCAGGAAGCACGGTAAATAACCTCTTCGTTAACGTGTACCAACGACCGCAATGAACACGTTTCCTCTCCGTTGTCCTCCTTCTTCTTTCCACCCTCTACCGTTCGTTCCCTTGTGACTGGCCCGAACTTGAAAAATTCGAAGTATCCAGGGATCAATTAGATTCACCAGCTGATCCGTCCTTCCGTTTCGTTGGGACTGCCCGAATCGACAACGCGACGCTTATCGAAAATAATTGCCGAATAACGAAGCGACCAAGGTATATACACGCGTGTGCTGCACACGGTCGGCGATCAGCGATAAAGGGTAATTAACGAGCAATTAACGCGCTGCCGCGCCGCCAGTGAATAATCTCTTCGTCCGACGCGGCAGGATTTAATGGTCGTTTCTTCTCGCTCGAGCTTCCAGAAAAGAGATTTTGTCGCACGATGTTTGGTGTTTCGGTAAAAGGTTACGAAGAGATTTTAAAAATGTGCGAAGTACACATCGATGGTTATTTCCACTTTTTTTTTTTTTTTTTTTTTTTCATTTTTTTTCTACTAAATCCAAGAAAAAGTTTCTTCCATTATCGGAAAAAGTTAAGATTCGAGTTTTTCTTTCCAATAGGGGAAAATGTTATTCCATGCGAGCATCGTTTGGATTCTATTAAGAGCACGTATTTAATGAAACTTCATATTTCACATACCGCGACCGACTTGCACGGTAACCCTCGGAATGTGGATCTAGCGTTTATTTAATCGTCATTGAGATATCGCTCGTAGGAATGGAATTCTCTTCGCGAGGATGAAGAGATCCCGTATTCTAAAACGCACGGAGAAAAAGCTGCGAAATTAATGAGCGTAACTATGTTATGTCTTTCGGAAGTCGGGAAGAGCTTTGAGTGACACGGTCGCGCCATTTGTATCGAATAAATGGGACTGGATTGCTTATTTAGTTATTCCTAATCGTTATGAGATCTTCGCCGCGATAACCGATACTGGATCGTAACAGTGTCTTTAAAATTTGAAGCATGACTACTCTAACGCATTTCTTTTATTTTAAATTGCGGAAACGAGGAGATCCTCCTCCGCAAATTAATACTAAATGGCGCGCCATGCTCGAGGAATCCTTCCAAATTCCCATTTACCTCGCATCATCCCCTCGCTAAATTTCTACGTAACCAAGATTTATAACACGCTACCACGAATTCCCACACTTAATGCTTGAAAACAGTACCCGACCAGTGTCTACCCAAAATTCCCTGTTCACCGCATATCTATCGTTTCTATGGTGTGCGTCGAGACCGCGAGTTTGCACGGTGCTCTATCACGGGGCAGCGCGTCCGTCGCAGCTGTTAGCCTCGTTGCTGGGGGCAGAAGTCGGCGGAAGGAGGAGTGTGTCGCGCATTATTAAGTCGGCAACGCAGCCCGACTTAGAATAGTTCTCGGAATAGTTGTTCGGCCGCAGTAGGCCGTGGCAGGCCAGATCCAACGGGGCCAGAACGTGGAAGCGAGACCGTCCTCTCTCTGGATTTCGTCGACGGGGCGATGCTCAACCCAGAATTCGGGGTTGATTTAAGCGAGCGAGGAATTATCGCGACTATTGTGCACGCCCTTTGATATTCGTTGGACTCGTTACACGCACGCCTTCCGAGATATTGTCCCTCGTAATTCAGCGTTGTTTGTGCCGCTCGAGTCCGCACGGCGCGCTCCCGTAACTTGTCGCGAGGAACGCGCGCGCGCGCGCAGACCCATGGGAACGGTCGCGCGGAAATTATCGCGCGATTCTTGTCGCGGCGTTACGTTTTCGGCCGTCTCGACTCGCTGAAATGTGTGACATCCCGCGCGGAATTCCCGGTATTCTTCGAAGCCGCCCCGAGTCCCGTGCGATAGAGAGATTAAGGGACAATTATGAAACGCTTTTCATTGCACGGTTGCTCGGTCTGTGTCGTGGAGCGCTTTGAAGCGGACGGTTTTGTTCGGAGTTCTGCAAATTCTTTTACGAATGGCTGGGAGAAAGATCTTGTTCGGTACTTGTTATGTGGGAACGTTTCTCTCTAGTTGCCTTTTTTACCTATTTTTCTGCGGAGCTTTGGTACACGTGTAAGCAGGGCATTAATTGCTAGGTTCCAAACATTTCTGGGTTTTACAATGACATTTGCAATCAAGCTCGGTCTTCCGTTTCTCTCGAGAAGCTTGCTCGTCATCGGTTCTTAGCGAGCATCGAGCAGCAGTCGCAACTTCCAACACTGGAAACTTCCGGCTGGCAAAAAGTGCAAAGCCACGTGGATCGAGGCTTTCGTTTTTCTTCGGCCCAGAATCCGGAGCGTCTCGTTCGGTTCATTAAATTCAAAAAAATCAGCCTTTCAATGCGCGGCCCAGTTCGGTGCTTGGCCCTGCCGCGCGAGAAAAAGGCGTAATCGAAGTTTAAAGGGACTGCTGCTGGTGAAGAGAGCGACTCAGCTTTCGCCACGTAGTCGGTGCCTTTGACGCCTACTAATGAGGGGCCTCTGATTAACCGAGCGCACGAGGAATCGATGCAACGAGTACCACGATAGAGAGCGATGGAATACACGATGATGTCGCAATGTCTTCTCGCTGTCCCTTCAGAAACGATCTCATTTTTGTTCATTTACGTCGTTTACTTCGTTTATTCGCATTTTATTTTTTTTTTATTCCTTCGCACTTTTTGTTCAAACAAATATCTACTTTTGGAGTCCACGTCGAAATTATCTACCATCGAACAAACTTTAACCAACTTTACCGTATATTCCTCGATCGCATCGCCTTCCTCGCAGAATTAAAATTCAAACCCAACATCCACGAGCGAATATCAGCTCTGTTCGAACCATCTGCCGAGCAACGCACTAACAAGAAAGCACGATAGATCTTCTCGAGGGCCACTTGTATTAGCGTCGCCGGAACCAGCCGCGCAAACAGCGGACGAGCGCAGCGCGATCAATCGCGACAATACGTATTCACGATTCACGATATCTCGGGCGACGGTGTTCCGGAGCGGGTGCCGCGCGTGTGAGCGCGCGATCGCCGGAATGCAGGTAAGTACATAGTCGTGTTCGGCCGTCGGCGTTGCCCAGCCAGACGCATTTCTCTCGATAGAGACGAGAAATAAGAAAAGCAGCGGAGATTGGGGATCGGTGCGCAACTCGCGTCGCGGATCAATCTGCTCGTCGTTCCGGATCCTTTTAATTAGAATGGCGCTGTTAACAGTTTCCTCGAACTGGTTATTTTCGTTCTCTTTCATCGTTTCGCGTTATAGGTAATTTTATGCAACGTCGATTATGTTCGGAAACAGCTTTCGTAGTAATTTTGCAATAAAACGTAGAAGTTCCAGTATCTCGTGTTTACTACCTTTGAAACTAGAGAAATAGTAATTGAAGTTTTACGCGTCGGTTCTGTAGCGTGTCTGTTTACGTTGATCGTCGAGCATCGCGATAGGTAAGGATGCTTTTCAAACGCTATAAAATAGGTATCGTTTCCGGATAGTTGGCTCTCGTTGCGTGTATCGAACGCACCAAAGCGGAGAACGCGGCGTCGACTGGAATCATTACGGTGACGACTAATTTATGCAAATCGCGTAATTTCCATCGAAACATGGCGCTCGGAAGTTTTCCACGACCACGACGTGTATATTTCCAGCGTGTTCGTTGCTCTTCTTTGCGGACTTATAAAACGGTCCAAGTGTTTCTTCGTTAAACGACTGGTGTTTCGCTTAGAAATCAACGTCCCTGTAAGCTCGTTTAAATTTATAATCAAAGGAATTGGAAATCGTAGCTCACATTTCTCCCTAAATAATTGCCGATCGAACACACGGTAAGCTACGTCGGCGATGGATAATGAAGAATATACGCGGAACGAAGACCGAATCGAACCAAGATCGGGGAGAAAAGAGAGATCGAAGGGAACGAACGCGATCCGATCGAGGCTGGCAAGGAAAAAGAGGAGAGAACAGCAAAGAAGGAAGAAAGAGAATCGGCTTTTGTAGCCGCGTGCAAACAAATCCGATGTGGAAGCAGACCGCGGGAGAAAGAAGCTTCGAACCGGAAAGAAAGAAGGGAAGACGGAAAGGGAAAGAGAAAACGAGAGAGAGAGGAAGCGGAGACAAGAGGGTAGCCGGTAACAAACGACTCGCAAATCCTTCCTGTCAATTTAATCTCGCCTCGAATCCCGGAGAAATGTTAATAAGGGCCTCACTACCATTCCTTCCCTTTTCCTCCCTTCCGGCCTCTCTCTGTCCGGCCGCTTCGTTTCTCTTTCCCGTTTCGCGGACTATGCGTCGCGCATGCGCGAGCTCGAGCGCGAGCGCGCGAGCCGGCAACGACACTTTATTTTCGCGCAAAGATACCGCCGCAACAGCGACGACCACGTGGAAATTGTGTGCAAAGCGAGCTGCACCCGTCGTTTTTCTTTCTCGACCGCGATCTTCCTTTATTCGTCCTCTCTCTCGTTCTCGATCCCGCTCCCGCGTCTCCACCGCCCCACCAGCGATCCCTTTCGGCCTTCCACCCTCGTAATTTATCGCGGTTATGCCGGACTCGCGGTGGAATCTGTACCAACGGATAAAGGAACCGGAGGAAAAATACTCCCACTCGGAGCAGCGAGCACTCGCAATGCTATCGTCCCGATTCGATCATTCGCTCGGTGCTGCAGCTCTGTGTTTCGTTGCACCGGTTGCTATTGCCGTTTACTGCTGCTTCTGCTGCTGCTACTACTTCTGTTAATACTCTTACCGCGTCGCTGGACCGCGCAGGAAACGCAGACAACCGCACAGCTGATGCGATGAAGAGATCGCACCGCGAGATGCAAAGGCAGCGCACCGCTTGGTACTCCGTCGAACCGGAGAACCGCGATTTTCGGTAGCGGTAGAGACGATCGAGAGACTGTTTTAGAATATAGGAGTTTCGGAAAGTGTGATGCGATAAAGGGAATAAAAAAAAAAATTACACATGTCTGAGTTATCCACGAAGTATCTTCTTTAACCTTGATTAACCCGGTTCAAGGATACTCAAGGTTATTCAAGAGCAAAACAGATAAATCTTCGTTCTAAAGCTATGCGATGAATGTCAGAGGAATGTTTGCTAATGAAAAGTCATCGAGTGTTTAACTCGTTGAATCCTTTAGCAGACTCCATATGTTTCCTGATCCTATTAATATTTCGCCAACTGAAACGCAACAGCGGAAAAAAAATGAAAATTTTTTTCCATCCATCTGAAATAGGAATACAGGGGCACGTGGCAACAGGAGTCCTACCGAGCAGATTCCTCCACCCTCTTTTTTTACCGGTATTTCCATAAGGAGCGCGACTAAACACGGAGTTATAATTCACTCTATCGTTTGGAAGTAACAGGCATACCTGGAAATTACACGTTGCCGGGATCTTCTATCTCCTTTCCCAGCCGCTTTGATGGACGTGACGTTTTAATAATCTCATTTTAATTGGCGCCAGATGATGTAATCCTGACCATCAGGCTTAACGACGCGTAAAGTGTCCGGGTACGTCGAGCAGGTATTAATTTCTTATTTGCTCTTCGAAACGCGTAACAAATTCGGTGTCCTAATGATCCTCTCGCTGGTACACGACCGATAATTAACCGTGCCTTCTCCGTTTTTTTTCTTCTTTTTTTTCCTAGCGGATAAAATATTTTTCTCCGTTTGAACTCGGTCGAAGGCAGAAAAGGAAATCGACTCGGCTGTCGATAAATCTCGCGCTCACGCAAATTCGACTTTCTTGAAAACCGAAACAGACCAGGATACCGTATAAAGTAAAATGCTAGGCTGCGCCAATTAAGAGGCCGTTGAAAGCGAACCCCTCGTAATAAATTTCTGACGTGTTCCGGATCGCCGCGTGAGAAATGTTGCCTCGTGGGTTGGTGCCTGTCAACGCGTATCGATGAATTTGCCTACGATGGTTGTTTTCGTGTCAGATTTCGAATTAACTCGTTTTCCATTGTTTGTCGCGAGCGGTGGCGGCAACGTTTAAAGTATATTATCGTCTTTCTATCGCGTACGTCGATTTCTACCCGTAGGCGCCACATCGACAGACGCTCTGATCCACCAATAATCGCTGTCAATCATAATCCACGAAAACAGCTTCCGTCTCAAAGGAATCCAGGTCCTAGAAACCTCGATCGGTGCCAGCAGTCTGCGAAGAGTCTGGAAGTCGATCGTTTCCCCATTATCGTCTCGTTCTGCCACGATTTTGACTCGTTATATTTTAGGCGTCCGTTTTCTGCCAGAACAAATAAATCGCTGACGCACGGCGATCGTCCCGTCGCGTCGCCGCGTAATTATCTCTGGCCAATGTTAAACTGAATTCGGTTCGCTGCATGCACGATCGATTCACATATCGAGCAGGGAATTTTATTCAGAGCGCGTGTCGTTTCGGCGCGAAGACCACGCAGTCGGCCTTTATCGGCCGCTGAACGGATTTTTGGCACGCCTCGTTCGCGATATGAATGGACGATCTGTTCGCTAGTATACGAGCGCTGGCTCTGCGCGTTTCCGCATGCCTGTCGCGAATTTTCGTCAACGTTTGTTCGTTGTTCCCCGAGATTACGTTCAATTGGGAGAAAGTGTCACCGGGATGATTTGAAATTTCGATTTCTTGAAATTTCTTCGAACAGAGAAAAGCGAAGCAGAGGCAGACAGAGGGATTACTGGGAGGTTAGATCACTGGTAGCGTATAGCGCGCCGTAAATCAGACGCCGGTGACGCGCAATGACATAACTTGCACAAATTTCCTCGCGCGCAATTTACTTTATTGGCCTGCCGCTTGCCAAACGGGCTCTCGGCTTTTTCATCGCGCCACCGAATATTCGGTCGTCTCGAAGGTGAACCGCACGGTTGTTTGCTAAATAGCCCCCTACAAATCTTTCGCGCTCGAGACACAACTATTCCGCTGTGCATCGCGAAAACAAGAGATTCACGATACCGTTTGATCTTCGAGGCAAGCCTGCGCGTCGTGATTCCATGATCTGGTTATGAGCGTCGCTTTTCTATAAATCTCTCGTGCGAATAGAATTGGTTCTTTCATCGGTTCAAATGAAAGCATTTACGCATTTCTTTTTTCTCTCTTCCTTCGTCAACAACTGGGTCACAGTGTTTCTTCGACGGTTCGGTGTGAACGAGGCTTTAGGAGAGCCGTCCGAGGTTGGAGCGTGTAAACGCGGCGTCGAGAGGATCTATTGTTAGCCTAGCCGAAGCTTAAAGCCAAACATTCTTTCATACCGTATGTGGGTCGCCATCTATGCGATCTACGCGCGATTTCCTTCTTCCGAACCTTCTTAGTTATAAAATTCAAACTCATGATCGCGCTTCGCCTCTCCTTTCCTCCCTTCTTCTCATCGAAACACCCTTCGATCATTTTTTCTTCCCGTCCACGCCAATGTCGTCGCTCGAACGAAACACCGCAAGGCAAATATCATTCACCGGCGAAAGGTTATCACGGAATAAACTGCACTGGCGCCGGTCAGTGGTCCGTGAAATTTATTTCGCGGCGAATTAAATTAGTCCCGCGGCGTGGCGGGCGCAATTTGTATAAATTTCTCTGGTGTACGCCCGATAAATCTCGGTTCGCTATTTCCCTGCTTTCAGCGTGTCCCTTCCGATCCCCTGGCTGTCCGTTGGGTCGTCCGATGAAATCTCAATTTACCGGCGCGCAATTTTCTCCAACGCGGAGGGCGTAATTAGTTCGAAGCATTAAGGGGCACCTCGGGGCGGTCGTGCGAATCGGTCGCTGCTTAAACCGGCGAATTTATAAACTGCCGAGCTGCCCGGGGCAATCGAGGGACCGACCATTGTCGCGGAAAGTATTCTCTTTCGATAATAAAGAACTTCATAATGCGCGACACCGGGCCACGTGGGCGTAATTGGCCTGCGTAATGTACCGCGCGCACGCTCGCGCCTCTTTATGTCGCAACAACTCTTTGAAACGTGTTCACCGTCGCGCGAGGATAAAGCGGCCGCGTTCGCGGAAAGTGTTATAATGTCGTGCGACGAGCACGCAATCCGACAAAACTTTAATTGCCTAATAAACAGAAAAAAAGCTGCGAGGAGACGAGAACAAGGAGAGAGGAGCGGAGGAAAAAAGAAAGGAAAGCCGGATCGAGAGGGTTTATTGGAGACACGTCGGTTTTATGCGACGGCTTTTATTGCACACTACTGTTGCTCTCTCTGCGAGTGCGCGAGCGTTCATCCACGGCATTGAACGCCGAAATATATTGCCGATAAATACAGTTTTATCATCGAGGAATTTTAAGTGGTGCCGCTGTGCGCTCCCCGCGTTCGCCAATCTCTCCACTCCTCGTGTTCACCGAGTCTTCTTTTCTCTTCGCCAACGATACTGGCCCAAGATTTCGCGTTGGTTGCGCAATCCAGCACCTCCGATCCTCCTCGTCGTTCCTCCACGCGAACCGACGCACGAAAATTATTTTACGATCCTTTCGCGCCGCTCTTAATTCCTCCGTGTAGATGCTAAATGAGAGTGTTTAACGCCCTGACTCGAAACCAGAAGAAAGCATAAATTAGTGCGCGAGTACAGTGTAAATCTTCCACTCCGAGGGCTTCGTGTCGGCCGAGTTTTCTGCTCGAAAGCTGTTTTTTGTCTGAATTATGCACAACTCGTACGAATCTTTGAATTTAAACGTAGAACACGTGTCCTCCCAATGGTTAGGGAGCAAGAAATTGCTTCGGGACGCTTTCCATCTTTCCCATGCGTAGATAGAATCTCTCTAACGCGTGAAACGCACAGTACCGTTGAAGAACCCTGCTGAATATTGAGTAAACGGTAGCTGAACACTTTTTCCACAGCAATCGACTCTCGAACAAGCCTCTTCGAATTCCTACGATGTATCTGCGCAACACCCACAATCAACTAGTTCAGGTGGCTCTGTTTACAGGCCACTTCAGACGATCTGTGAGGCTGCAGAGGCCCGATGCTTATCGCAATAAGGAAACCTGCCTCTGAAAAATCGGTCAAGTGTTCGTTGAGAAAATTTTCGGCTAGACCCGTGAGAAATTCTTACTCGAAACCTTCGCGACCTCGAAACACGCTTCGTTTTAAAAGACTTGTTTGCCAAGTACCTATTAGTAGAATCTTAACAAGATTCGAATGTTAATTTTACGTTTTTCTGTTGTAATTTTAATTAAATTAGGTTACCCATTCCGTAATAGTTGATTTAAAAATGACACAACCTGGGTGAGAAAAAAAGATATCTATTGCACGATAGTACGTTCGCTGGCGAAACTCTTTTTCCCGCCGCCTTTCAACAGTTGCTGCATTATTAGCCGGAATTGTCGGAAATATTCGAGTCGTTCACCTTTACCGTCGCGGCGAATTTCTTGAAAATCCGGAGCGAGCGAATTAAACGCAATTAATCGTCCCGTGGCCGTGGTTATTGTCGTTGGAAACGTTGCTGTTATGACGTGCCGGCGCGTTAAACATAGCAACAAATTGCGCGAACGGCAATACAAATTATAGATAATTGCCGGTACTGTGCAACACGCACCCGATCGAATTCGGTCTTTTTCTTATAGGCGGTTATATTGTCGTCGAACTTAAATGTCAAGTTAGCTTTAGAGAATTCGTGAAATTTAGTACCTACTTCTAGCGGTCGTTTTACTTTCTTGCAATCGCAACTGTAGGCTACTAATTGTAATTAATAGCAATGTTTGATCTTTCGAATTTGTTTGTTCAACGCGTTGAATGCCGTGGGAGTTACCGCTGATTTACAATCGACTTGTCAGCGGTGCTCAAAGGAGATCGTCAGTGATTGGCGATGCCAATTATTGGAAGCTATGAGCAAGTTACGTGGAACTGGTTCGATATACGGTGCGTTAATATTTATTCGACCACTGGAAGAGACCGGCCAGTATTAATGGGATGCAATAACTTTTCTTCAAAAAGCGATCAAGCTATCCCAAACTTATTGATAATTACTCGAGTCTCATTGACGGTTACCAACAGCCAAACTGATCGGTAAGAAATATGTCATTCTCACCGATGAAGTTACAAAAAAGAAATATCTTCTCTAGAATTAGTGCGATCCGTATGAGATGGACCTCGAACGTCGATCCGGCATCTCCGTTAGGCAGGTGGAAACGAGCGGCGAAAATTGCGACCAGTCACGGGGCAAAACCTCGTGCGAAACATTCGTTAACATTCCCAACACGCGGTAATGATCGTCGAGTAAGAAGCGACGCGGCGGCATTCACCGCGATCTCTCGGACTCTGACTGTGCGTTAGAAAATTAATAGACCGACCTCGAGCGGACGCGGCGATCGTGCAAAAACCGATCTCCGCTCCTCCTCTATCGCCGCTGATGGGAACTCGAGCATCGAGCCGTTGCACGGGATTATTATTCATAAATTAGGAGGAAGGTCGTCACCGGTCGGTGGACCGAAGCCTGAGGCTGCTAATTAACGTCCGGTGTGGCGACTTTAAATCGACGATGGCAAAGAGGAGGAGCTGAGTTTGGTGACAATTTCTCAGATCCCTTGCGAAGTTGGCGTTGAATATTTATTGTTACAGGGAAATTAATTAACGTTGTTGTAATTCGACATACTTTATGCGCTGTAAAGTGAAATACTTTTCGAGGTAGACCGAATCTGCAAATTAACACGTGGAGAAGTGGTTGTGGTTCTGCGCGCGAACTGTTCCGTTCGAGTAGTTTTGTAATCTCTGCGTTGTTTTAATTGGCAGTCTAACCAACTCCTTTCAATTACGCATTTATCCGAGTAATTACAGTTGTTAAAATTCCGGTAGATTTTCTTCGATTTCCTTTCTACTATTCGTGGAAGAAAGCAGGCATTGATACTAAATTTGTTACAACCTGTCCTCTGTTTCGAAGCAACCACTTTGCTCGAACAACGTGTTCCTCGATCTCCGATAAATTTATTTTAAACTCAGCGGCATTCGACTTCGGCACCCTCGACGAGGATCCTTCGAGTTCGAGTCACGCCAGTTCTCAAAGTGTCATCGGATTTTCAACAGGTCTGACTTAACATCCGATTCGAGGTCGGATTATCGAGCAGCAAAACGAGAACGGAGAAGGTGCGGTGGCTCGTTAGGCGCTAGCCGTGTCGTTGCATCGATCAGTCCCACGGTCCGGGCCCGTGTAATAAGCGGATAAGAGGGACGATACGACAATCGGAACGATTTGTCAACGAGAGCGCTCGTCTGTCGGTACCTAAGTCGTATTTCCTTAATCCACCACGACGAACGACCGACTGTCAATAGGATCGGCTCGTCTACGTACGATTCTGCGAAGCTTCCTTCAAATCCATGCCTGTTTCCGTTCGAAAACGCGAAAGTTGCAATCTTCTGACACGTTTTCTACTTTTTATTCGTGTGTTTCTTTTTTTATGGTCGTCTTTTTCACCTCTTTTTACGCCGTTCGTGCTGTACCTCGTTTGATTTAAAACTCTCAGGTTTATTTGCGTAAGTCTTGCGAGGGCTCTTCTAGTGGCCACGTTTCAGCTAATTGCGATGAAAGTTAATATACAAACATCGTTGAGAGGTGCTTACACTCCGAAGCACAAGACCTCGCCAATGCTGGCTGCAGTCGTGAAAGTCTTCGACGTGCACCTTCGTCCTCGAGGACATTTTCGCACCTCCTCCCAAAACATGTATTTTTTAAACGTTCTTTTTCGTAACTAACATTCCACACCTCTAAAAAAAAAAAAAAAAAAAAAAAAAAAAATCTTGATCATTTAAATAGGCACGTTTCGTATAGACATAAATCATTTGCTGCTAACCGATTTTAATTGATCGGTTAAACAATCATCTTGTGTTTCGATCAAATGTCACGTTCCCATATAATGCGAAATACCATAAACGTTTGCATGCCCTCGATGGTAGCTGCTCCGAGCAGCATTGTTCGAAGACAGCTTTCCAAACGTGTTACGAGTTCAAGATTCAGAAGTCCGGATGACGCCCTTCTGGCCATTGGACCACGGACGTAGGCGAAGCCGGACGTTGTTTCGGTAACCGCCGAAAACGCTGACTACGTAGGCGGTAGCGAGCAATTCCGAAATCGACTTTTCGATTTACAAAACACACAGCGGTGGGCGAGCCAGGCCCGATCGGCGACGAGCACGCCACGCTTGTTCGCCAACACGCGTATCTGGGGCCCCCACCTCGGCGCCAACTTATCACGGATGAATCGGTCGCGTGGGCGACTACTTCCGGTCAAACGATCCTGTTCGATCCGGGACGGATCGAAGAACGAAAAGAAACATACGATCGCAGTTAAATCGCGCGGACAAAAATCGTTGGTCCGCATCGACCCTTAAATGCCATTCGAGATTAATGCGAGACTTAATTTGACCTTGATATATATATTTTTTTTGTTTTCTCTTTCTCTTTTACTTGCGTCCACAGAAGTTAAAAGCGTTAATCTGCATTGATTATAAAAAGCAATCGATGCAGAACATGGAACCGTCTCGAGGATGCAAACGAAACAGATGATTCTTTAAAATTCCGACGGCGTTTCGCGGAAGTCCGTACTTCCTCGAGGGCTTTTCGGGCCCCCTCGATTCATCGGGTAATCCTATCACGCGCCGTGTTCTCTTCGCTTTCGTGTACTTTTTACAGCTCGTGTTCAACGCCGGATAATCGGTTTCTTCGCGACACTCGCCCCAGCACCGGCACGTTCAACGAGGGTCGGATTTATGATTCTCGTTTACGAGCCGCTTTTAAAGCGGCCCCGAAGAGCTTTCCTTCCGGTTAAAAAGTCGCGACCGAGCAAGATGCACTATTTATACGACCATTAGCTTACGATCTTCTTCGTTCGGCCTTCTATAAATATCGGTCGCGATGCAGTAGTCCCAGTTTCGTCATCTTCCCGGAGACTCGTAAAGCCTGCACGAATCTAAAGCCTGGCTCTCGTCTCGACGCTGTCTCATCTATTCCATCGGAGAGAAGCTATGATATCACAGCGGCGGAACCGACTGCTTCTGCTACGAGTGTTGTTGCGAACGCGGTTTTTCTTATGCAGCGACGTAACGAGCGGGGATATATTTCGTCGAGCGGAGGCCTGTTTCGCGTATCGTGCGCTCGCGTCACGCGGAAAATAGACTGGCTCGGCAACCTCGATAGACCGTTACCGTGAAACGAATTCATTTTGGACGCGACGTCTCGTTACCTGCCATTTGTTACGAATAAGAGTCGCAGGCACGAACGAATAGAGAAAACACAGGCAGTCCGAAGCGTACGCTGGTTTTCGAAAATAACCAGCGAGACGATCGATCGACAGTGCGAGCGTACTTGTCGTCTAAATCTTCGTAATTTACGATCGACTCGGCCGACCTCGCGCGAAACGGCGGCTCTCGTTTTTACGTAAGCGATCAGAGAGGCTCGAGTCGGTCAAGGTTCGAGCGCGCTGTGCTACCGGGCCCGAACGTTGCTACCGTTGGCCAGGGAACGAGCGAACCGCCGAGCGGCGCGCAGAAATGAGTTAAGGGTCGGTCGTTCGGCGGCCAGCCGAAAAATTCGCGGCAGTAAACCACCGCGGTACGCTACGGCTCGTTATCAATCGTGCGCGGTAGAGCATACGAGCTGACTCGGGGCACGCGCCTGGCGGGGTCGTAGGCCGCCCCACCCCTATTCTTCGCGCTCCCTCCCTACCTTTGGTTCAACGACGAAGAAAGAGAAAGAGGCCCCGATCGAGAAAGAGAGCGAGAGAACCGGCGTCCCCACTCCGTTGGAACGTGGAACGTGGAACGGGGCCTGCGGGCCCAGTCCTCCCACTCGATGCTGCCCCCTCCCCCCACCAGACCCGACCCGCGTAACCCCACCACCGCGACGCAAAGCAGTCCTCGACGATTCCCCTCGACCCGCCTCTGCATCGTTTTGCACTCGCTGCACGGGATGCCACGACAGTGGCTCTCTCTTCTTCTCCCTCTTTTCCTTCGCACAAAATCTTGCCCTTTTCTTTTGATTTCTCTTCCAAGCTTCTTTCTCGGACATCGTTTCGAACCGATACGCGGCACTTTAAAGAAATTGATCGTTCGTTGAAATCTCGAGGAAAACGCGTTCCATTAGCAATTGTGGAGCATCGGGTACGCGTTGAGTCGTCGATAGGAATACGCGTGGATCGCATCGAAGGTTTTCGCGTTTCCCTGAGCGTGGAGCGAGAGCGCGGCCTCTCCCTCCGCCGTGGGCTCGGTGTCACGGGCCAGCGGTCGTAACGCGGCCCACACGCGCGCTCCACACTGGCGCGCAAATCGCATAAACACGCGCGCCGACGCATACACGCACGGTGGGGTAGAGACGCTAAGCGACGAAGCGGTCCTACCTCCTGCAGGGGACCGTGTCACGTGGCCCCCAGGCCGTGTAGCAGCACGCAGCGCACGGGCTGTGCTCTCTCGTGAGCGGCGCACACAACACCAGTCAGAGACGAGCCGAGAGACCGGGCGCAGATCGCACTCTCTCCCAGGAAGCGCGTGCTTTCTCCCTCCCTCTCTCCGCCTCTCTCTCTCCTTTTAGTCCCTCTCTGTCCGCCCGTCTTTCTCTCGCTCTCCCTTTTTCCCCATTTCTATCGCGTGTCGTGCCGCGACACGACGCGCCACGCCGCGCGACACGAACGATCGCATCGAACCACCGATCGATCGACGATCCGTCTATCGATTCCGTCGCATCGACACCTTCGCGGCGATCCTTCGAGACGAGATTCTACCCTGGTTGGACGCGCTCGTTTCGACCGAATCAAGCTGTTCCCCGCGAGTTGGAGTTGGAGTTGCTCCACCACGTGCGCGCTCGCTCGCGCGACCTCGCGACCCTCGCTGTCGCAGTGTGTGTATTTATAGAGTGCGCGAACACGGTCACCCCAGCGGTCGCGCGTGCCATCGTGCCACGAGACCCCGTGGGAGTTTCGACCGAGAAGATGAAGAGTTTTTCGTGGGTGACCCAGTAAAAGAGAAGAGTTTGTTGCACCGACGTTGCAGATCGGTTTCCCGCGTATCACCAGTGTTTCGGGTTCTCTTGTGGATCCGGCTGTATAATATACGCATAGGTCGACCGAGAACGGCGACCGAGGTGGTGTCTCGAAAAACGTTCCTCTTTGACAGTGGAGTTGTGGCTTGTGCATCGATGGTGTGTGTCGACGCGTCGATCCAACCGCCGATCTTGTCGCCGGCGTAGCCGTATCCTCGGTGAACGAGGCCCCGCCTGACATGCTCCTGCTCGACCGCCGACGCTCTGGCTGCTCTTCGCGGATGAAACTGAATGGTGTGCATCCTGTCGTTATCTCGTCGATAGTCTGCTCTTCCGCGTCGTCTGTGCCTCTGCAGGAGTTTCGTCTTGCTCGTGTGTTGGAATCGTCCAAGTAGTGAAATCTTAAAGATAAAAAGAAAAAAAAAAGTACGCCTCTGCACGCGTCTGCACGAGTGAAAAAGTAAAGCCGTTTAATAATACCATCCTTGCGTACGTTTTAAATGGAGACCTCTCGGTGACGTACAACAGCTGGTACCCGAAACGCCGATGGAAGAATCGTGTCGTGTACCGGCCGCGCGTTTTTTACACGAATCTTCGAATCTTGTTCTCTCGCTGATCGCGCAACAAATCACAGGGGCTCGGGACCGCGATAAAAGCCTATTAAGACCGTGAAATGCAGCGATAAAGCCAGACGCGAGACAACGAGCATCGAGTGTCCGTACAGATCGTGGAACATTTTTACGACGTCGCCTTTGCCAGTAAAAAACACGTATTAAAAGCCGTGGGTCTTGTGTAAATTCGTTAAAAGCTCGGGAACCCTCTCGCCGGGGGATCGTAGCGGCCAAACCTGTCACGTTTCGTCCAAACCAGACCAGATTTCGCGTTCTTCCCCTAACGACGGGCTAATGACCCATGGATAATTAAAGGATGCGCTCAAGAATCGCTGCTGATCGTTATTCGTTATTACTTCCGTATCTCCTTCGCGTCTCTTCCTCCGCTGCTACTGCTCCTCTTTATTGCCATCGGTCGCGCGACGCGTCCATCCTCCTCGCGAGACGACGAAAAAAATGAGAACCTCGGTTTTACGTGCCGTTTGGTTAAGTGGATGTTACGCGACGGTAGTCGGACGAGGCTTCTAGAGTGCTCGATGGAAAGATGACAATGATTGCTATATTGTAACAATGGGTGTTTCCTTCTTTAAAAATGTCACTTTTAAAAGCTTCTTTCGGAAGAGATACGCTGCTGTTTTCTAAACGATTTCCAAACAGAACAGAACACCTCGACGGTGGTTCGTGCTATTTTCGAGCGTCAGACCGGACGTCTGAAAACGTGTCCAGGGGCATCATCTCCGGAATAAATCGGCGCCGCTAACGAGTGGCCAGACAGAAATTTATGGCACGGCGAATCCCGATGCGGCGGAAGGCAGTTCGATAAATAACCTCGCGCGGAACGCAACGATGACGAGGAGAGGACCGCGAGAACGAGGTTCGAACACGTGGCTCGTGCATCTTCCCTGGCCCCGTCTCTCACCGCGACTCGGAACGGCCTTAATGAAGCGATTCCTATCGGTCGGCCAGAATCTGATAATTAAATCAAGCACCGGTCCGCCGCGTCGGATATTAATTGAATCGCGATCGGATTCGATCTACCTCGTTTCGCAAACACGTCCGGCCTTATGACTCGGCCGCGCCACCACCGTTAACTTTCTGATCGTCCTACCGATTTCCTCGCCCAACGGCGGGGGGCTTTTAATCCTTCGCCGCCCGGCTTTCGGGAGTTACGCGTTCGCGGCTCGTTTAATTGGCCGGACCTCGTTAGCGATGCCCCTCGACGGGACCGACGAGCATCTGGTACAGTCTGCCTCTTCCACAGGATTGCTGGAAATTGAAAGATGTTGGAGTTTGAGCAGTTTCGATGTTGGTGTTTGCCAACGAAAGCTGCTTGGAAGTTTCAATGGGTTGATATTGGGTTTCTAAAGTAAATGTTTTCATTAGAGACGAAGTTGAAGTAGCGAGAACTGTCTGCGTTTTAATGGCTCGATTACTTGCTCGGTGAACGGGACCTGGTTTTGTTTAAAGTTTGTCCCAGCTACTGGTGACGGTGGACATTTTGCTGTAGTCGATTCGCTTTCACCAGTCACGGTGGTTTTCTCGACGAGACACCTTTTGTCAAGATCGAACGCTAAATCATGTTTTACCGTTCAATTTTCTATCATCTGCTATTCTTCGAATCTCAAGAATCAATTTTTCCGTAGCAAAATCATAATTCAGTTTCCTGGGAGCGAGTTTATTGAGTCGTCCTTATAACCGCGTTTCTCGTCGTTCGGCGAGTTTCGTGAAATCGTGAATCCTTGATTGTCAGTTGTCGGTCGATAAGATCGAAACGCACGTCGCATAGAAATCGCGCAATAGCGTCCGAGAGGTATCGGGAATAATCGTTGGGAGCGTTCCGTTTCGAGCACCGGTCCGACAACGTTTCGAGGAGCCGCGAGAATAAATTCGTACGCGAGAACCGTAGTGAAAGATCATGAGAAGATCGGCACGATCAGATAAGAATCGACGGTACTCGGGGGCTGATGGGTCCGTGACGACGAAAAGAGTCTTTGGAAATGCGTGTCGAGGCCGAGGCAGCCGCCAGGGAGCCTCGTGGGAGGGGCCAAGCAATTCCTCTCCGGTACGAGGAGGGTCCGCCGTTCGATTTCTCTTTCGCAACCCCCTTTACTTTTTCTCGCGAAATTCGTTTAACCCGACAGCGATCCGCCTCGATAACGTTTTTTTCCTGTCGATTTCTAGCCGAGCATCCATAATAATTGTATAATTTTGTAATTGTTTTGCTGTATAGATTCTGAGCTCCGTAATCCTTACGTAAATTGTATCGCAATTTTACAAATTATCCTTTTGCAACACATCTCGATCTATAATTAAAATTCTGAAACCGTGATTAAACGTCACACCTGATCTGACAATTCTGGACACGGAGAATGGACGTTTAAAATTATTTCTTACCGATCGTACGAAGGATACAAAGTGGAAAAACCAATAGAAGACGAGATCGTTTGCACATCGGGGCCCACCTTAGCGCTTGCAGTTAACACAGCGTGTTAATTTCGCAACTCGATAGCTCATTAAAGTAACAAATTGCGCTGTTAACCCAGCCACGGTTAATTAAGCGGGGCGTTGTAAACGACAGAAAAGCTTCGCGGATTAATGGTCTCCGGATCGAATATCCAGGGCCGTCAGTTAATAACGATGTCCGCGATAAGTAGGTTGGAAATCGACACGAAACGATCCGCCGAGTTTGCGATCGCGCGTTAACGAACGAACGAATACGCCTGGGTCCCGTTCTCGATTCTCCAGGGAGAAGTTATAACAGTGATTACAGTAATCGCGTACGGCACGCTCGATCTACGGTACCGGTAATCCGACGGAACTGATTGCGATTGCATAATCGGCCGCGATAACGCGATAATGTCGGCTAATAACGTGTCGGTCGCGGTAATACGCGCAAAATGATACTTAAAGGAACGTAACGCAACCGTGACTCCAGCTGCGAATTTGGAGAATCGTGGAATTGGATTGCGCTAATTATACGTTGGGAAACTGCGGTAATACGGTGAGTCCCGAGAAAATGGGGCATCGAGAAGCTGGTGTTACGTATAAATTATTGTAGGAAGCGAGTACATCGTCGTTCTCGATGCTACGCAACATCGAATCGGTGAAATAAAACAGAATTTATCGGAGTCTTTGGAAACTATTAACATAGAAATGGCGTTGAATTTTGAAAAGTTTCGTGGGCGCTCTGTGTCTCGATTATTTGAATTCACGCGCGACAGTGAATTATAACGGGGCCGATAATAATTCTAAAATCGTGATAACAGAGATCGAAAGAAATTATGGAAGAGAATAAACGGCGAACGTCGAGAGATCTTGCGAACACTTGCGAAACCGTCGATATAAAATTCGCATAAAGACGACGAACGATTGAACGTAAACGCGAAAATATGCGACTCCTGTGGGCGGCGAAGCTCTCGGATAATTAAAAATGTACATAATAATCGAAGAGCGAACAAGAAAATCGCGCGCGATTATGTAGGCGCTTATTTAGTGCGCACGGTCGCTCGTATCTCCGCGTGATCACGCTCGGGCTTCAATAATTTCGGTGTTAATTAAACCGCTGTGCGTGGGTGCGCGACGAACGCACGTCGAGAACGTTCCAGTGTGTTTTGTCAACTTTCACTGTCGCTTCCAGCCTTCTCGCTCTCCCGATGATGGTTGTTAAACCCTGTCGACGAAAAGCAGCGTCCAGTGGCGAAATCTCTGCCGCTTCTTCGCCGCCGCCACGAGCACTGCGATTGCGCGCCGCGTGGCGCATCGCTTTGCGGGCATCGATGTCTCCGGTCGCTGGGTAAAATCGCTCGGAAACGGGAACATTAAGCTTCCTTGTTCTTGTTGCCAATTTACTTTTATAGTCGAAGTTGTTACGTTTATGGAAATGTTGTAGGGATATCGAATATGTTTCGAAAGGTAACGAGGTGTTAATTGTGCGTGAAATTGATAAAACGATTTGTCGGTAATAGTACGTAATGTCTTACACGAGCGTCTACGAGTTAGGGACTGTTTACATTTTCCATATAGGATAATTGATCCTCGTTGAGCTCTGTCTATAAACGCAGCACTTCAAGGTGCCAGGTTCTGCTTGTTTTTTTTATCTAAATGGTAACATTTATCATTCTCGTAAATTACCATTTAACAAATATCTATGTTCGATCGAAATGTTACGTGAAATCAGGCTCGCAAGGAAAACATGGCGAAGATTTTCCATACGAGAACCGACATTTTTTGCGCTGCTTTCACTCCCCACGATTTTTCTGAATGGGCAGCCGCCGGGCAAGTGTGCCTCTCACGTTTTCGAAAGTTCCACGAAGCACCTTCAACCGGCTGTTTCCCGGCCCGTCGATAATTCACCGTAATTTCGCGGCGTGCAGCAACGAAACGCCGCCCACGCGTCCAACCTAACCGAACGAAACGAACAAGCGATAAAGACAAGGAAAGAGACGCAAAAAAGAAAAAGAAGACGACCGAACAAGAGCAACGGAGAAAGAAACGGAGCGGCCTCGTGTCGCTGCTACCCTGAGCTCTATTAATTTGAGACGATTAGGTCAACCGATTCTTTCCGTTAATTATCCGCTCGCTGTCCGAGGGGCAGAGATCGAGGATTAATTAAATTGAATTAAGCTTAATTAGCTGTGACCGTTTGAACCGTGGTAGCACTATCGAGAATTCGCGGAACGAATCGAACGAAAACTCTTCGATGGACCGAAACGCTGCCACACCCGTTACTCGCGACAATCTGTTACGATCTGTCATCGATTTAAAAAGATTTTCTAGATATTTCTATTTCTCGTCGATTGACTTTAATTCCATAGGTATAGTGTATCAAATTATAGGTGGTGATTTCTGTCACATGGGCGGAGTCTAGTCGATCCACTGCAATTTTATTGTTCGCGCAACGAGCGAGCTTACGCGTCGCGATTCGTCATCTCCGGGACGATTAGGCGTAGTTATTAGCGAGCCGCTTAGTCGGTAGAATCGCGCGTAACGCAACAGTCGTACACGGTTAACGAGAGAGATAAAGGTGAAATCAATTCTCGGCTACGTGCGTGCAACAGGCGAGGAGAAAACGCGCGTGAAATTCAAACCGAACGCCACGTCGCGTCGCGGTGCAATTAAGAGGGAGCCGAGAGAAAGTGTTATATCACAACGGCTGATTGTTTAAATGTTGACGATCAATTAAACGACCGGTGTTTAAAAATGTAACCGCGTGCACATGGTTTTCGTAAAAGTGTCAAGGAACGAGCAGTCCAACAGAGGCAACCACGACGCTGTAAAAAAAAGATCGAAGAGCAGACTACGGAACACCGAGTACTGCATACTTTTGGTTCTTCAAGAAAATTAATTCTTGGAAATTTAATCGGTCTTGAGGAAAAAAAAAGAATCGAATGACCAAAATCATTGTAGTACTCGTGTAGAAAGTGCCGATCGTCGACGAGACGCGTCTCGTTGAGAGGATCGACGTTCAAAGTCAATGATTACAGGGACCGCCAACCGTTGGAGCGTCAAGCATCGCGACGAAGAGTGGAGCGAATTTTCGCCAACGACATCGTTATCGAGACAAGAGGATTCTATCTAGTCAGTGTCCGTGGAAAATCGGATCACATGTGATAACGCGTGAAACTTCCGTTCGTCGTAGTGCTCCAGTGTTGCGATCATCCAGTGGTACGATGATTTCCGATTCGTGAGTGTGCCAAGTCGAATGAAACACGGACAGATTGCATCGCGATGACCAGAAAACTTGTCAGTGAAATTTTGAACGCATAATTAATATATACGTATATGTATACAGAAGATTGAAGTTATTTCTTATAAAATATCCATCAACCATGGTTACCTTGGACACGGAGCAGAAGCCCGAAAGGCAGCACTGCGGGCGACGCATGTGCGCTATTTGCAGACGTATCAAGCGCGACAAAGGTAACGTTTCATCGACCTTTTTCCTTTAGAAACCAAAAGCATCATCGATATTATCATTGTTGCATAATTCTGTTACGGTAACGTTCTCGTACCCTTTAACGCGTCTGTCAGCAATCTAGAAACAAATCGTGAGAGCGTCAAACGTTTCCTGGTGGTAAAGCAGCTATCGTCTATTTATCACGTGGAAGTTTGACGTTCCGCGAGAACTGGCAGCTAGTTTTCACGGGGAATTGTAAGTGGCATCGTTAAAGCAACTGATTACGTTCACCGTAAGCAAGTATTCCGCGCGAGGTTGCAACTGGGTAGCGAGAGAATTAAACTGTCGACTGACAGAAGTATTTCGCGTAACTCCCGCAACGAAGGAAACGCTCGCCACTCTTTTTCTACCCGATGGTTCTCTTTCCGCGTTGAAATCCCATCCACCTGTTGGTGCTTGCGATAATTGCCGACGATAGATGCGTTCCTTGGAACGCGCTGCTAGACGGGAGTCCCGGTACGCTCACGAGAAACCGGGGAAAATCGGAGCAACGTTGTGGCAAAAAGTTGTATTCACGGTGAATAGAGAGCATCGTGGAAATGGTGGAAACAAGCGATGAGTTAGCGATATAGTTCGCTCGTTCGAGTTAAACTCTGATAAACTGCTCGTGGACTTCGTTCTTAGATCATCGATAGAGTTGCTGTTTAGACGAGAATGCTACCTGGTAATAGGCGTTGACAGGAAACAAGGTCAATCGTAATTTCTAGTTCTACCGTCCGCGAAGCATTGAACTCGTTTCGCGTAGATTTTTTCCGAACGCTAAGCTCAAGTTTGTTGCAACGCAGCGGAACACACCGTGAAACCGAATAAGATAGTATCGAGCGATGGCGATCGGCGTAATTACGAGATTCCTTCGAACCCAGCCAGACCGAGTTGGTAATGGAACGTCTCGAGGCAGGGGTCGTAACGCGGGAGCTTCAAACCGTAATTAGCGTATTTTCGCTCGACCGTATCGAGAATGAGGAACGAGGAACAAAGGGAGGCCTCGCGCGATCCTGTCGGGTTACGCGCGTTTAAAGAGTTACGAATGTATTCCGGACCGATTCGAAACTGGTTCGTCCCGATTCACCGTGGCCGGGCGTCCTCGTTGTTTCATGCAAATCGCTCGTTAGTCGAAACACCTGAAATTCCTGTGTGGGATGCGTACATTGTCTCGAAACGTGCTCCATGGATTATTCATCCTCCTCGAGCTCAGCTGTCAGCCCGAAGTCCCTTGACGAAGAAAGGCCAGGGAACCAGATTCCTTCAGTTATCTGTGATTAGAATTCTCGTTCGACGATCGTTTATACGGCTCGTGGTTCCGTTTCTCGTCCAGCAGAATTCTGATCGAGAGAGGAAGATGTTTATTCACGATGGATTCAGGATGATTTCGCGACGTGTCGCAATCGATTATCTCGCCGGAGCAATTGAAACATGGCGGCTCGACCTTCGACGTAAAATTAGACTCGTCCGTGCTGTAAATCATCCGACACCCACGTGAATATTCAAATGCCACGCTTTTATGCAGTTTCGGATCGTTCGAGCATGATGCAACTCGGTTACTCTCTGCACCTTTTACTTCGAACGCGCGTTTCGCTAATTTAACGTTACAAACGAAACATCGGAATAATATAAAAGAGTGGAGAGTGCTACAATCAACCTGGAACGTCGTTAAAAAAATTCGTAGCTTTTTCTTCCTGTCAAAGGGCCTCCTAAAAACACGCAGCGTCACAGTTATGAATGGCCGACACGAATTTCAAGAAAACAGCGTCGTAATAGTCGGATCGGTAGCATCGATTTCATCAGCGACGTTCGTCGTAGGCTGTCGCAGCCCACACGTGCCCTTCGTTCATTCATAACGTGCCTTCTCCGCGTCTATCGCAATTACCTCTACCGTGAAACAAATCTCGAGCGAAACAGCTCGATAAAAACATCCTGATTCCTCGATGCGTAGCGTATCACGCGACGACACGCGTCACGTTGCACAATTCTACATCGCGACACCTCGTGTATTCTGAATAAATTAGAATAGCAAAGACTGGACGCGTGGTCCTTCGCGGAAGGGTGGTTTCGCAATCGCATAATCTGGTGAATGGGTCGTGGTTTCATTCATCCATCGGCTCGAAGCGTTAAAAGCACGCGAGCGGTTCACGAGCAACCTTGCTCTATGCCTAGGCAGTTATGGCAGGCGTGACTAGGCCGGAGGTTCCGATTATGATAAAGCGCGTGGGCGAGCCCACGCTCGCCCTTCGCTCGTTCATTCATAAATTCAACTCTCACCGCGTGCCGCGAGCGCGAACGAACCGGAGAGAAAGCCCCGCGGGAGAAAGAGAGAAGCAGAGCCGCCGTCTACGCGACACGCGCGCGTCTTTCGTTGCCTCTCGCGTTACACCTTCCTGCCCCTGCGATGAAGTCTCTTGTCCGCGGATCGTCGGTTCCTTTCTACGACCTCCTCCTTTGTTTCATCCTTTGCTTCATCCTCGTCATTGTTGTACATTGAAAATTGTGTGTGCTCTTTTAACTACAGGGGTGAAAAAAATTGGGGTTATACAAGTTGTTCGGAAAAAAGCTTGAACCTATTTCTTTGGGTAAGATTCGAATGATTCGAAGCTCACAAATGTTGCGCGCGTTAGGATTTCTTAACGATCTTGGGAATGAACGTTATCGCGCGTCACTTTGGTATCAAATTCTTCGCTGGAGTTATTTTTTTCTCGAATTGTTTACGGGAACAGCAGCAATTTCCAAATGGATACTCGATGTATCAGCATCCATCGAAGAGAAGCTAGAGTTTACGATATCGGTAGCTGATGTTGACGAGAAAAATAAACGAAAGGTAATCGGCCGAACCTCGCGCGGCGTGTTTGTACTAGCAACTTTCCTCTCGATCTACCCACCTTGGCGCACAATAAAGACGTCATAATTATTACCATTATTAAACACGTCCGACAGCGTGTCGACACGTCGTTCCAGTCTTCCTCGTGTTTAAACATTGACGCGGCAAAAACGAGAGCAAACAAACTCTCCGAATGGACAGGTAATTTACTCGAAGCTGGAAGGGTTGCCGCGTTCGCGAATCTACGCGTCGATCCACTCGATCTCGCGACTAATAAGCGATCATTATCTCGATCGTCAGCTAATAAACGTCAACCAGGTGTCGCGTACTGGGCGACGCGTGATATAACGAGCTCGTGTTCCAGCGTTCCCGGTGTTACGCGCTCTTATCTCGCGAATTCCCTCGCGTCGTCGAGAAGTGCGTTCGAGTTCGCGCGCGCGCGCGCACTGGTCCTCGCATAGACGAGGCCGCGGCGTGTGGTATCACCTCGAGAGCTCGCAAAGCCGCCGGCAGGTTTCCAAAGCGGTCTCGGAATCGGCGGATGATTATGCGGACCGGTCTATTTCTAGAAGCACCGAGTCGACGGACATACTAATTATTTTTTACCGGCTCGTTACCACTCGTCTTTGGCAACCGTGCAATGGCACCGGCTAAGGCCCGTGGGGTAGAGAGGATAATAGAAGGGGTAAAGGACGTCGAGCGAGCGGCAGTGAACACCGGATTCGCGATATCCACCGCCAACCGGCTCTCCGATCGAGAGAGTTCAGAGAGATGTGGGTATACGGTGAGAAAGACTGGACGAAGAGAGTATTCCCGATGTCTTTGAATCAAAGTATCGCAATCGGGTTCGAGGCGATAGGACGATACAAATGATGAAACCAGTAACGAGTTGGATGCGCTTCGAACTGACATAAACTCTAAAGAAATCGTTAAAAATTTTTATTTCGCCAAGATACCGTGCGATAAACGTCGGAACCGGCTGTACCGTAATTACTCTCAAGATTGTGTAATTGCTCCCATAAACAATTCGACAAAAAAATAACTCGAGCGAAGAATTTGATACCAAAGTGGCACGCAATAACGTTCATTCCCAAGATTGTTAAGAAACCCTAACGCGCGCAACGTTTGTGTCCTTCGAACCATCTGAATCTTACAAACGCGCTAGAAACGCTCCGTTTTCCACCATTTTCGCCGTTCACTCTCAAACAGTCCAAGCCTTCCGACGATCGAAATGCTGGAAAAGAGAGACGGTCGATCGGACACTCGTCACCGCGAACTGGCGTCCGATCGATGCGAGAGAAAGAGAGAGAGAGAAAGAGAGAGAGAGTCGGAGTGTGCGAAAAACAGACGGAAAAGAAGGGAAGAAAACAAGCAACGGGGGGCAGTGTGGAGGAGGGTCAAGGGGAGGGGGTTAAAGAGAGAGGGCAGAGAGAAACAATTGACATTCTACGCGCACGTTCGATCGAGTCGGCTCGACGGGGTCGAGGAGAGGAAGGGTCCACGAAGAAGGGGTGCATGTGGATGGTTGGGTGGTGGTGGTGGCGACGATGGCGAAGAGAGCGGGGTTCAGAGGGGGGTAGATGCACGGTGGCATGCACCTGTGCATTGCCGCCATATACGACTCGAAGTTATGGCGTTTTTCTCAACGCTACCGGCGAGGATGTGTGCTCGTACGTATACGATCGTATCTTAACCGGCGAAACCAACTCCATTTCTGGACGGCCGGTCGCAAACTACGGCTGTAAGCTCGCGAGACTCCGGGCTATGCCGTAAGGTAAATTAATTGTCCGCGAAGGTGTGCTCGACGCGGTGGCTCGATGGACGAGGGACAGGGTGCAGCCAGAGGGGAGGAGGTGGTCGAAACGACCAGTTAAAGAAACGACAGGAGCGAGCGTAAGAGAGAACCAGAGAGATAAAGAAAGAGGGAGCGAGCGAGGGAAAAAAGGAAACGCGAATAACGACGGAGTCTGCCTCTTTTATGTTTATTAGACACGCCAACTTGCCCACGCGGCTCGCTGCCAACGTTGTTTTTCTATCCCGGTCGCGCAACACCGACCGACCGGGTGTCGTTTTCATGTCGATGCGTTGCATTCGCATTGTTTCGATTCACCGTGGAAATCGGGTTGCTACCGTCCTGTTTTTTACCCGTGGAAATTACTGTCGACGAGTCGATCATTGGGTTGGTTAATTTTGTCAGAAGGAAAAGCTGGCTGATAAAGACGAAAGTTGCTGCATCGATGGTGTAACGCAAGGAGAAATATCAATTTCCTTTATTAGACGGATAAACGAGCGTGTAGGTTCGCGTTCGCCGCGGAACCAGTTCCCTAAACACACGGAGCACTGCGAAGTTATACGAGACGATAAAGTCGAACCGAACGACGGAGATGCTACGTTTACCGAGATACGGTGTGTAATTCGCGAGCATCGGCGTTAAGTAAAAGAAGACGATAAACGCCAGACAATCGTCGAACCATTCTGGGAAACGAGCCTGCGACTCTCGATTATCCATCCTCGACTGACATTCGCGTACAAAATCTCATCAAAATGTATGGTCCAGAACTCTATTGCACGGATCGACCACAGTTTACGAAGCTCTAGCTCGTTAAAAGCGGTGTCGCGGTGGGGCTGAATGCCACGTGTCCGCATCGAGGGAAGATGAACCGCGTCAGCGACGACGCGGCGAACGCGCCTACCTGGCGTGTGCCTCTTCCCGACGCGGCGCGATCTGCGCGCTTGTGGGTGTAACCAGTTTCCGTGGGCTTAGCTGTCAAACCCACGTGGGCCGCCCACGCTAGCCAGATATATTACCACGCCGCGAGAGAAAGAAGACGCGGGGTAGAGAGGATATGGAAGAGAGAAGGTGAGGAGGACGAGCGACAGGGAGGAGGCGAGAGAAATCGTTTCTCCGCGTGTGTCGCAAGGGAAAACGGTCTGAACTCGATAAAGCTGAGTAATTAACACCGAGCTGCAGGATTTCGGCTTTGAGAGCGTTTGGTAAATTATAGCGAGCTCTCGGTGAAAAGATAAAGGAGGAAAGAGGAAACGTAGAAGGGAAGCGAGGAAAGGGATGGTTGCGCAATGACAGGAGAAAGGCGAGAAATGGAAGGGAAGAAAAGAGCAGCAATTTACTGCAACGCGGCTTGGAACGATGAAATACAATATGTATAAGTTATGCGTTTCTCGGTTGAGACGAAGACGCCGAGAAGGCTGACGAGGTTCGGCGGAGAGAACAGGATGAAAACAAACCCGAGGAGAATGAGATGGAGTGCGGGAAAGCGAGGAGAGACGCGGCTTGCGACACAGGAAACAGTTTCACCTGGAGGGATAGCAGTCAGCATCCACGTTGCCGTTCGAGCTACGGAGAGGAGGAGAGAAGAAGAGAAGACTGGGGCTAAGTAGGCACGTGGGTGTACGGGATGCATACAAAGGCGCCTTTATGAACCGTGTTTTCCTCGGCTTCGGTAGAAGCCTCGCTGTACAATTAAATGGAACCACTCGACTGCGTTTCGCGTAACTGCAAACTGTATAAATTCGAGGCTTCTCTTCGCCTTTTCCTTTCTTTTTCTCTCTTTTTTTTTGTAACGGTGATTCAGAGATGGAATAAAACGAAGAGTCGCGCGCCACGGTATCGCCTCGATGCTGAAATCTCGGCTAAAAGAGACAAGAACGAGTAAACAGGACCGTCCCCGTTTTCACAGGGATGATTCACTCATTTAGGGCGAAGGATAAAAGCGTAAAGTCTGGTTTCGTCGCCTCCGGTCGTGTATATTTAAGCGTCCGTATTGTGTTTCCCCTATAATATACCTGTCGTTTTTACGGTGTTTTTCCAGCGCGATGCTCGCTCCGAAAATAAAACGCCTCGTCAAACCGACTGTACGTGCGACGGTCTTCGAGAATCAGACGCAACCGAGACACACTTCGATTCTCGGGGATTATTTTCGGTCCCTGAATATTCTTGAAAAACATCAGCCATTCGTGTATATTCCTGTTTGATACAAGCGTTTCGCTGGCATCGATGCCGATTATCAACCGAATTCTTCATCCCTCGGGAGCAAACGAGCCTTATTAAACGCAACGATTTAGCGGTTATGAAAAAACTGGTCACGGAAGAAGGCTGCGACATCGGTGAAGGATAATCGACTAATTACCGAAGTGAAAACGTCTGGCTGGCTCGCGAGCCAGCATTTGTTCGCGTCCCGCGTAACATATAGCTACACGGGACGCTTTCCGTCGATTCGTTTCGCGTGACTCGCCGATTAATATGCGTTTGGGCCAACTTTCGCCCGTGAGCAGTCCCGTTCTGTATAAACGCACGAACACGCCGACCCGATAATGGCAGGTGCGTGCCGCGTAAAAACGTTGATTTACCGGCACGATAGTAAACGAACGACAATACGCTTGAAACAATGCCAATGAGCCGGACACCGGCGTCGACCGGCTTACACGTGTAGTAATTACCATAACACAGGTAACCGGAGTTTGTTCTGTCTACCGACGATTATTCGGCTTCGCTTAGACGACCTCGAATATCTTACGAATCGGATCGTTGTTTCGATGATTTAATTGGTTAATTTATTTTCTCCGTCTTTTTCGCGTTTATCATCCTGTCGTTCACCGATGTCCACCAGCAAAGAATTGGAGGAATCAAATATACGATCGTTGAACCGAGCCTTTCCACGACACGGAGGTATCTGAAAAGAAATACAAAAAAAAGAACAGAGAGACAGCAACTTCCGAGGAAATTGCGTTTTAACCTACTTCGACCCAAATTTTACGTCGCAGCGTTCCTCGTCCGCGGCACTAAACCCCCGGAAAGCAACGCCTACAAAGCGACCAATTACCAACGATCATTTGTAAACGAACGCATAAACGTCAGCCGGCCATCGTCCGCGGGAGCGCACGTGCTTCTCGAAAAAACTCACCGTCTCGATCCGTTGTTCCTCCCCAGGGCAATTAAGGGTGTCGGATCGAGAGCGGCCCATGATTCCAGCGGAGGCGCGCCATTTTCGAGGATCCGTGGTGTCGTACGACGTACGAGTCATCGCCACGGCGTCTGCCGCTCGTAAATTCTCCCCGAAATTCTGAAATATCACGATCCCTCGTATATCTTTTTTTTTCTCCTCTCCCCACTTCTTTTTTCTTTCTCCGATTCGTCCGCTTTCTCCGTCCCTCGAGGCTTTTTCCTCGATGGCGAACACTCGTGCAGCCTCCTTCAGTATTTTTAATCCCTCGCCTCGGTTCTTTCCGCTCCTCCTACGACCCACAGGACGTTGCACCACACGCGTGCATGCGTGCACGTACGTGTATCGAACGGAACGCATGCCGAACACGGGTGTACGCCACCGAGAGAGAAACACACGCGTGCCCGATGCCTGATCCTCGGCTGTCTATCCCCTCCCTGCTGGAAACGGGGTTAACAACACCGAAATCTATTTATTTACCGGGATAAATCACCGGGAGCTTTACGAGTGAGCGTATATTACGCAAATCGTAGCGTTATATCAATCGGCGGGTGTCCTCCTCCTCTTCCTCCCCCTACCCTCTCCCCGCCACACACCTATCGCCAGACCACTCGTTGCTTTCCGCTCGATTGCTGCCGTTGCCTCTTCTTCTGCTTCTTCTTCATCTTCTTCTTCTTCTTCTTCTTCTTCTTCTTCTTCGTCTTCTTCGTTCTTGCTTCTTTCCAGCACGGTTTCACCCATTTTTTGCCTCTTTTCTTCGGAGGAAGTCGAGATGTCTTGCGATCGTTCAGCTTCACGGTGACTTTTTTGCTTTTGCATCTTCCAGAGACACGCGCGTCTGCACGGACTCGATGCAATGGCAGGTTTAATTAACCCTTCGTCGACGTAGGTGTCGTTGGGACGATTTCATTTTGGGTGACGCATTTACGACACGAGAATTGACATTTTCCCGCTGGGGGCTTGTTCGACGAAACTTAGCTTCCCTCGTCGAGAGCAGTAAATTTTTTGGGTCTCGCGTGGGTCGTTCGTGATCGGTGAACGCAACGTCGGAGACTCGTAATACCTAGAGTTTTACGATATTTCCTGGATTAGAGAGAAACGTTTTCTAAGAAAGGATCGATTGAAATGTTTTTATCGCAATTAAAGAAAGTGAAATAATAGCTCAAAATATCTCTTTTTGAAAAACTTGAAAAATGTTTTGAAAAACCGAAAATAAAATGATGGACCAGAATGACACATTATACCAATAACCTAAACTTAACCCTTTTTTTATACTCTTTTCTGATCGATATGAAAGCCAATCGATTACTTTCTCTCAGGTATTACCACAAAAGACGAAAACAAAAAAAAAAAAGAAACCAAAGATTTAGCTACCGAATCTCCCCTCAAGCTCGGAATTGTCGGAGTTCAAGCAGCACTTCATCGGTCCGTTTGCGTAAACGCTTCCCATTTAGCTTGCGGGTCCGGGCCACCGGGGTGGAACGCCTACGCAAAAAATGCGTGTGGCGGAACGGTATGAGAGTTTCCCCGGTGTACAGGGGAAAGAAACGCGGAGGAGTTCGCCAAGCCAGCGAGACCTGGCAGGAGGAGAAGCGTTGCGAAAGACAAGTGCGTACATCGATTAGAAGGCGTAGCCGGTAGGCGGAGCGTGCTAACGCCGCGTTAAAGCTCGCGTACCTCGAATGTACACAAAGGTACATCGGTGTGTACAGTGCGCCTATAAAAGCGATTCGCGTTCCCGCGACCGTGCACACGGCTGTGTTGCGAGGTCGAAGACAGTGATGGGTAGACGAATGATTCTCTTTGCTGATCAGGGTTGTAGCAGCGTGGGCGATTAGCGACAATGAGATTGATCGAGACGATCGTGTTATCATGGTAGAGATAGAGGGGCTCGGAAGGGTCGTGCGTGGCATTAAATCCTGCGATACCGAACATTTGTTCCCGGTAAGCTTGATCGGTGACCGATTGTTCCCCGAGGACCCGCCTGTAGATAAAGTGTCCCTTTCTGAAAGATGATTTATGGTCTGTGCAGTTCGTTTGTATAATTTCTCGACGAAGGTATGTATTTTTTGGAGATTACTATGAGTTAGAGTTTTGCCATGCGGCTAGAGGTTGTTTACTTTTCTTCCTTCCGGAGTTATAGGTTAGTAGTGGTAGTTTTTAAGGATTTCTACGAGAAACGATTCGTTGAAAGAGAGCTACGGGGAAATCGAGCGACTCGGTGACTTGGAAGCATCATCAATTCTCGTGCCATCGATTCAGATAGCCGACGATGCAACGGTTGGACATAATCGGCCTCGGTGCCGTGTTATTTATTATCGTTCGTAAGGGAGCGATGTTTTTTTCTTGATACCGTTCAACGGATGGAACGTGTACGCGATAATGAAATGAAAATCGGTGAATAAACATGATGGAGAAGGAACTGGAATGCTACGAGGACGTGGCTTCGTAGGCAAAGATTTTCGTAGAAGGGATTTTTTGGTAGTTAAAAGTAGTAGGGCCACTTTTTGAATATAGTTGGAAGTTTCTTATTGCGCCTAGAAACGAACAATAGAATCGATGTTTGACGCAAACAGGCGCACGCGTTCTCCAGCCAGCTGTGCGCGCAATCGGTCTCAAACAATGGCGGGAAATGCGCCACTGAAAAATTCAGCCGGCCACCGATAAATTCGCGACGCGCCGCCTCGAATTCTAATTAGCCTGCTCGTGACGTTAAACCGTTCTCGATATAACGATTCGTGGAACTTTTTCCAAACAGCGTATTTATTATTTCATCAGCTACGCAGTAATGTACCTTTGCAACTTTCAAACTCGTCAAAATATTCGGAACCTTGAACGCTCTGGTATTCGTTATCCCGTGTAGTTATATTTGTCTTGTACACCATTTGCATCGTCCGTACGTCGCAGTAATGTTTCTAATATTAAGTCGATTCGATTCGCGGCTTAGAAAAATAAGGGATACGCGTAATTGACTTCGAAAACGTTCACCTGTTCCGACACGCGCGCGCGAGATTCCGTTCGAGTCTGAGATTATTTTCTAAACAAACGCTGCTGTTTTTATTCCCATTTCTCATCGCCGCATAAATCATATACCCTCCGTGGGTTAGAGAAGAGCCTGCTCGAGCAGTCAATTTTCTCGGAGACGTCCCCGTTCTTTCTTACGATGCTCGTAATTCTACCGAAGCCTCCTTGAGCACGATCGCCCGTACTTTAAAATTCTTCCCTGTTTTTTCTTCTTATTTTTTTATACACCAAAATTAGTTGATAATTGCCATTACTTTTTCTTCTACAGCTGCTAGTTGTCTAAGAAAACAGAGCATTTGTTACGCGCGGCGAGTAAATAAAAACGCGTTCGAATACGTCTCGTTACTCTCTTGAAACATTCTTCTGGCAAATTATTTTTATTCCGCTCTATTTTAAAATTCTTTAAATTTGGAGGTAGATTGTTTTCACGTGGTTTGTTCGGGACTCGGAGACAGTTGAGGAAAAATGTTCTCTCGAGTATTGGTGAGATCGCGAGACAAAACACGTCCTCTTGTCTTGGAATGATTAATTAGATCGGTTTATAATCCTTTTAAAAAAAACAAAAGAAGGTTGAGACGAGAACGAATAACGTTAAAAAAATTCTATTTTGAAAGAGGTCACGTTTTAAGACAAGGACATTAACAGTAACACGAAAGAGATATATAATCATCCGAGATTTCAGTGATCGAAACGCTTAAAAGATCAAGACATTTCCTAGTTCAGATATTCTCTTCAAACAAAATTAGATCGTCTCCGTCCTCTGTAGAGGTGCACCGGGAAACGAACAAGGTCTATTTTACGACTAGGGACAGTCGAAACACGAGAACAAGGTGGGGGCAGAGAAGGTAGAACTGTGAAGCGTGAAACGACGGAAAACGGTAGATAGAAGAAACTATGACGAGAGAAGGGAACAAGAGTTCTGCCGTGATCTCCGGGGCTTAGAGGCTTTATTTATACCCAAAGCTGCCGTATTATTGGATCACCCCCGCGATTCTGACCGACTTATGCGTGTCTTATACCGTTCGCGTGCTCCTCTTTTCCGATTCTCGATGGCCGCCCGGCTTCCGTCGCGCTGTTCAGTGAACACGTGACCTCTTTCGATCGGTCGTCCAATAAACTTTGACACATCGAAAGGTGAAATTTCTTTTTCTATTCTATTTTTTCCCGTCAGCTTTTTAATAACTTTCATTTAACCCGAACCTAACCCGAACCTAACTCGTTATATAAAATAACGATTAACGTACAGTTTTGAAATTATCCCGAGCGTTTCAAAGTAATTCACGGCATGCCCGTCAACCATCGAATAAATCTCGAGGCTACGCGCCACAATGTGACCAAAGAGCCTTTAAAATCCGCTACTTGCCACACGCGCGATTTATTGAACCACTAAATCTTTTACGCACGACCTTTTCCATGCCGCGGCGTATTTTTTCTCCGCGAGTTCTTGAGAGTCTTCGCGTTCCTTTTCCGTCACGGCTGATCCCCCCGATGACCCGTAAAACTGTCGCTGGTCGAGCAAAGCCAGTTCCTTTTTCACGGTTCCGGTGGAAAGCTGCAAGAAGCGTGGCAGCGATTTGTAAGATCAATCGTCGGGGACGAACACCGAAGATCGGGGTCAAAAGTTGGTGCGAAATAGCGATATTTATGGGATCGCCAGAAGAAATCTCGCCCCTTCCGGAACTCTTTAACACTTTAACGCCGTGCTTAGGATTCCTGACGGTTTGATTTATCCCACGCTGTGTCCCGTCGTAAAACAAACGCGCGAAGGAAGGCTGTAAAACCGGCGACAACTTGGTCTTCAAAAGTTTCTCCCGGGAATGGTTTTGAAAAGTGATTTGCGTTTCCGGTGCACCGACGAACTCTGACGATCCTATTAGCGTTCCGCTAAATCGGTGGATTTAAAAAGATACTGTACGCCATTTTTAAAGAACGTGGAAAATTGTCTAACCACACGAATATTAAAAACGAAAAAAGCTATCGTAAGATGAAAGGTACCAAAAGACACGGCGCAGTGTGAGAATTAATGAACGGGTCTCGGATAATCAGGTTGTAAATATAAAAGCTCATTTGCCAGCGATCTTTCAAAGGTATTCGACTGGAGCAAGGCGGACCCAAGGCGATCAGAAAGGCGCCCCTTTCACGCAAGACCGTACGAGCCTCGTGGGCATTGAATTTCAACGGGTGCAACAGAGTTTATGCGACAGCACGAATTAATTCCCCCGGCAGAAGGTTTAACTCCGATCGACAGCTGTGTCAGCATTCTGCCGGCTCTCTCGCGCGTAATTACTCTTAACCACTCTAATTTACGTCTGGTAATGACGCGCTTAATGATCGTAATCTTTCTCCCTCGTTCGAGGCGACGTATTTGGCCGAGCCGCTTCAGGCTGCTGCAACTTTCATGGACGTCGTTGTGGTTTTCAATTTCAAAAACGCCGCGATCCTCGATCGTTCTGTCGATCGTGATTATCCCACCGTGACCCGATGTGATTTACATTATCAAATTGCGAAACAAACAGCAATTTGTAAAAGTATCGTCGAGAGACATTGTTGAAATTACTTCAACGGATTCGTCTTATGATTTTTTAAAGCTATCGTAACAAATCGTTGCACCTTGATACTTGGCGATAATTCGACGAGAACGGTAAACACACGTCCAGAAGTTTATTTACAACGTCCGCCGGAACGACCGCCATCGACGAAGAGGAGGCGCGCGGTGGCGTAAGCGACACGGTCGGAGGATTCACTTGGTAGGAATGCACCAAGCGAATTTGCATTCTATGCATTGCGTAAATGCTTATGGAGTGTAGCTCCCGTAACTTGGAGCTGCCTCAAACCCCCGTGAACCGCGCAATTAACACACCGATCCAGCGTCCCCAAGCATCCCCGGCATCCTCGGCGTGAAATTCTGGAAAAACGAGCTTCTTCTTCGTTTTCCCGTACGCGTTTGCCCGAGAAGGGCAATAATGACTCGGTAGATCGATCTCTGAATTTTCTATACTGTTTAATGTTTATTTCATAATTAAAAATAGATTGTAAATAACCGGCGTAGTAATTGAATCCCGCGATGCGTTAATCCAAGAGACTACGCAGAAATTATGAAACAAGACGCGCAAGCGACTTCCTCCTTTGACATTTGACCAAAATATCGGCAATCCCTTTTGTCATAAATTCTTCTTTCGGAACGCAGCGAGGTGGCCAAAGTTGGCGCTCGATTACACGTAGCACCGTTGCCTGGCCATTCTTCGTCGCGGGGAACAACGATGAAATCTTCGAGAAATGCGAAACATTGCTGGAATCCGCGTGCCACCCTGACACGCGGTACCACGAGGTGCCACGAGGTGCCACGAGCCGGCGAGTCGCGAGCTGTCGGCCCACCGGGTACATGGGACAACTATGCACGTGCACCGTGACACCGAGGGAGAGCTGTCCCGTTCCGTTTCGTCCAGGATATCGTTCGCCGGCCTGTCCACCTCCGCCTCGTCTGTCCGCTCGTTAACGTCCGTCTTCGCCAAGGAATCGCGTACTCGCAACTTTCTGACTTTCGATGACCTCCCGCGATATTTCATCGAGTTCTACCTCGAGGGCGTGGCCTATCGAGAAGATGGGTTTAACCGTTCCGTTCTGTTTCAGGATACTTTTGTTCTAAAAATTAATAATCTGTCGAATAATTGAGAAACCGTTGTTCTTTGCTTTCGATTCGAGTCGATGGTCGGTGGTTCCGTTTATTTCGAAGCTCCGAGTGACTCTAATCGACCGTAACTTTTACCTTTGTTAGAATTCTCGACGGCGCGTGAGTTAATTAAGAGAAGGAAACAGAAATATTCAGCTTTGGCTTTCTCATCGCGCACCTACCGGGCGAAGATGAAACGCGATACCGAATTAGAAACAACTGTGCCCATATAACGATACAAGAAACGTTGGCTCAGTATTTGGCGCTGTGTATTTTGGCACTTGCGTCTAGTAGCCGTTTTGGTCGTTACCATTTGTCTTCTGTGGACCATGATACCTTCAGGTCCGTCCCAGTTCCTCGTTTTCTGTATATCTTTTCTCATTTCGTCGATCCACCGCCGATCCGACTGATTATTTATAGCAATCCGTGTTCTCTGCTATTACATACCTCTTGAATTATCCGAAAAGGTATCACCAAAATAAGTAATTTTACGTATAATAGTAATCGACCAGAATATCAAACTTAGTTCTGAATAAAACTCTCCGAACTGAAGTTGAACACAGTGGAACATGTTCTTGGCACAATTTAGAACTTAGTATTTAAATATTGTCAGATCTTTCCACTCGAGAAATATTCGAAAATATGGCGAACAGGACTCGAGTAAGAGAATGAAGAAGTTCGCTGAGATGTGTCGCGTGTCTCGAGTCACGTGACCCAGAATTCCGGGCGTCAGTCCCAAGGCAATTTTTTGGCTGAATTTCCTAGCCGGAAGGGAGACCTCGAAGAATGCGTTGGCGCACGCGCAGAATGGTCGCTCCGCGAATTTCTCGGCCACCAGGAGAAATATGCAATCGCGCGCATAGTTACGCACGTTCCACGCGTGATTGTCAGGATCGATAGCGTGGATACGATCAAGAATGCTCGTTAAGCGATAGGATTATCGCAAATTATTTTCTGACCACTATCTCGCGCCTTAATTGCCACCCTTTCGTGACTATAAATTTAAACGCAACAGCGTGAAAGCTGTTGTTGATTGGTTAATAAGCGAAAACTTGTTCGTTTAAGGATTCGCGCGTCGCGAGATGATCGTGAGAAATCATTGCGTAAAGTTGATCAAGATTTTATAACGCAACAACGCAACAGCCTCTTCAACGTTTTATTCGTTAAAGTTGCAGTTGTTATTTGTACGCATTCCATTACAGATAACCGCAACTCTAACAACGTTGCGAAAGAAAATTTAACCTTTTGTAACCATTTTAACCATTAAAATTATAATTACCTTCACCTGCAGCACGCGAGATAATTATCTTACCCGATAATCTAACAATATCCCTACACTATTCGAAATAAAAGAAAAAAGTCTATGGAAACTTCTTAAGAACCTCCAATAATGGAATAGACACGATAAATGGTCGATTATTCGCAAGTCGGTGCGTCGAAGTCACATATTCGCGGTGGATCAACGAAAAAACTGGCCGCGAGGGATCCCCTTGTCGCAACAGAGTCTCGCGGCCAATAAACCGAAAGGGGTAGACATTTTTCTCCGGGACACGGGCTGCTTTGAATTCAGATTGCGCGGCCATGCGGCCCGCGGTTTTGTTCCTCTTACGTCGGCAATTTATGCAATCTGGCCAGCGCGTCCTCCGCGTATTTATATCCGGGGACCCTTTGTGTGTTAATTTGTAGCCGGGCCCGCGATCCACGCCACGGCCGCGCTCTCTCTCTTCGTGCTTCTCGTCGACCTTTGATCTGCGAACCTCGCAGGCGACCGACCGCAGGTTCCTCCAGATTTCCGAATCACGATCTACCGTGATCGCCCCTTAATTAGCCGTGACCGCCGAATCGCTACTGAACATTGAACCCGCTCGAAACACACGTGAAGATCTCATTGATGACGTTCAGATTGTTGATTTTGGCTCGTAGCATTCGACAAGTGGGGTCGTTAATGGTTTTATTAGTCGGTGATAGTTGTAGAATCCTTAATATTCGGAATTGATTTGCCTGTTCAAATTTAGAACGAGTCGCAACGATTGAATATAAAATACTGTGCACAATTGGAAAGATTTTCTTTGACAGAAATTTAGATGTCTCGTGCATACTAATCAAATCGCATCCCCACGAACGAACCGAACAAACCGAACGAAAGATCCCTTGCACGGTAACACAAGGATCTTTGTATGTTTAGATGAACCAAAAACTGTAAAACGAATCGACTGTCTGAGATATTTATATTAGGGTAATAAGGAAAACCACTGGGTCAACTAGGGGAATGCTTCTGTCGTAGCAATAAACTTCACGAGAGATTAAACCTAAATCTCTGTGCTCGAACAGTAAACTCCTCAACTTTACGACCGCCATTATGCCCTTTGACTTAACCACACTCAACACCCCTTTTCGAAAGAGACAAGCCGAAACCGACACTTGACCTGCCCGTACCGTCGAGAAATCGGTAGGGACAAGTATGGAGTAAACTTCTCAGGTAGCTGTTTGTGAAATACAGATAGCTACTGGCATAAAAAACAACGTTGCGCCGACAATACGGTTCGGAAATCCCGTTACACCTTGTATCCGGCTGGCGTGGCCCGGCCAAGGGGCCACGTATCGCAAGGATTCGCGTGTATCGGGGAGGAAGATAATAAAATGGAACCTCGAGTAATTTATGTGGATACGCGTGGCGTGTCACTCTTTAATTATCGGGCCCAAAATTGGCGTACGAAGCACGAGGAAACGACGCGCGTGCGGTGGTCCAATTAACCACTGGGGAAAGAAGGGATACGCCTTTTTCCATCTCTCCCCCATACACGAGCGAGCACTTTTTTTTTCTTTTCTACTCCGACCCCATCGTGTCGCACCATATGGAACAGCTTAAACGGCATGCGGAAAGAAAATATCGGCTACCGAGAAATGGTCACGCGACCACCACCGATCAACTTTGATCATCCGATTTTTATAGAACGAGCTTCCTGTCGGTGAAATTCCGCGGCTGTTTTCCGGAGATCTCGCGATGTATGGTAATCCTGCTCTACTTCTATAGTCTATATCATATAGTCTATGTTGATTTTCTTGAATAAAGTATTTAAGTAACGCGATGAAATTGATATAAGATAAATCGATGTTGAGTTTGTTCGTTATTTATGATAACATTTCCGTGTGACGAAGATTGTCCGTGAGACGGAACAGGTTAATCGAATGTAGGAATCGATACTTCGATGCTTGAGATAAGCGTCGAATTAAAGGGGTTGAGTGAACGTACAAGATCGTAGAACGGATAACATCGTCGAGAAAGAGAATTAATTGTAAAGGATGCGTTGTTTTCTGTGTTGCAGCGCTGAAGGTGAAGCTTATGCTGAGGCGACCCATCAATCAACTGGTTGCGCAAGGCATCATGCCACGTAAGTATCTCCATCGTACTAAAAGTTTCGCTGTTTTTTTCATCGAAACTACAAGGACTCTGTTTTACGCGAAACTCACAAGTTTACGATCGAACTAAATTTTACAAATTACTTTCAACGTTCTGAAATCGAAAATTTTCACTCAGACGATCCTTTTCTTTTTCAAATCGAGCGTCGATACCATAAAGGTTGCAAGACTATAGACGTGTTCTCGTTGAATGACACTTCGAGTAAATTCAATTAGGAGCTTAGAGAGTATGGCCGGCAATAAAAGTGAGCAAAAACACTAAAGTCGGAGAGTTCGTCGTCGATGGTATTTAGTGACCAGTAAAAGCGATGGAAAATGATCCTGGCTGCTCGAACAAATTTATTTGCTCGGCTCAAAGGGGGGCTTCGAGTTAGATTTAACGAGTTCGTCAACGTATCCCGTTTTTTTCCACGATAATGGCCGATTAATCCACTTACAACTTAATTACCTCGCGATTGCCCGTGATGGCTCGACTAACCGCGTAAAAGGAAGTAACTGGGACACCAGCGACTTCCTAAAGTACCTTAAATTGTCGTGCTCGTGCACGGCAACCAATTGCGCGCTAATATCTCGTGTTATCTTTTTGTCGGGACGATAGTGATTCGTTTGGTTCTTCACTGAAAATCTTACCATCGAGGGGAAATTGATTTAAAATTACGACCAAACCGGTTTATAGATTATTGATAACCGCATTGTATTCCATTGCTATTATATTCAATAATCTCACTAATCGAACAACCTGTGTCGTTTACAGGATATAGTTTGAATATTCATTAACCGAATATAATCTGATAATCCGGCAAACCGATAATCCGAAGATTCGTATATCGGATACACAATTATTATTACGTATTAACCACCGTGCATTTAAATACATCCTCTGTATTGCGAACTGGTAGAAATACGACGTCCGATACCCTCGGATTCGACTGGCGTTCGTGCAAGCCAGCACGTGTAATTTCGTTCCGCAGGATTTACTCATTTACTGTTTCCAAGAGTCAAAGATATCGCGCGTGGCCACGAGGTAATGGTTTTTTCGGGGAAACGGCTCGCGATGACGTTGTAAATCTGTTTACGACCCGCGATTAATTTCGCGTTGCAGAACCATGCTAATTTTACCGGATAAAGAATCCTAATTTTAACGCGCAAAAAAGAAATCGGAAAGAACCATCCCGCCCAGTTGAGACGAATCAAAGTTCCACGATCAATGGAACCGTCTATCGAATCACTCGTACATTTCCCTCCTTTGACTTCGATGCCGTCTCGAAAATATTTACACTGCGTTAGAACTGGCCAGAAGGAATAATCTTATATTCGAGCGAAACGCGCACAATCGTCGCAAAGCGTATCGTTTCTGCAGAGTCGAAAGTCGAACAATACCGGACTGAACGGATCACGCAGCTGCCGGTCGCGCCACGTCTTTGACTTTACGCGGAAGCGATTGCATAACCAGCGAAATTTTCCGGACGCACGCGCTTATTATACAATACACCCACGCGCGATCCTCGCGAGTGAACCAGCCGTGAGGAAACGACACAAAGCAACTCGTTGCGAGGATCACGGAATCTAAATCGAGCGTTTAAGAAACCAGTCACTCGGGATCGTACAAGTGACGACGAACATTTTCGCGTACGCTTGTCAATCGACGCCAGACGGCAGGACTTCGAGATTTATTCGTGAAAACATAATTGTACTCCAACGAACAACGACGTTTATTAGCCCGATCTAACGACGCGACTCGTATCGTTCGATTGCGTCTCGTAAATCCGAAACACCGATTGCCGCCTGTTGCATCCAATTGCAAATGATTTAGGGGTGCTTGTCCGAACGTCTGCCTGATGAGACGCTACCGATCGACGCGGCAAAAGTGGAACGAGATGATCGTTGTAAAGTACGAATGTTGTACACGTTACGTCGAGAATTAAGTAACTAGGTATTTTACCTTTGATTTATCGTAAAGCTAGTTCAGAGCATCGACAGAGAAGAAGTATTTAGAAGTATTTAGAAAACCCAATCGAAACGTTTGGTTCACTTTCAATTTGCATAAAAATTGGGACACTTTCGAAGCCACTTGGACTTAATTACCTCCGATTTTGCGTAAATATCAGGGAACATCTGGGTCTCATGGGTGCCACGTTTGAACGAAAGCAATGAAGTTACGCGACAACTTGAATTTATCGTATGAAATTCGCGACTGGACGCTCGATATAGGCATCATTTATTTTTATGATCGTTCCCTCGTAGAAACGGAGTCTTGAGACCATGCACGTCCATTGGCTGGTGATTTACGCGCGTCTCGATAGAAACTAGACAATTGGGTCACAGCTGGCTCGCGTGAATACATACGCGCATACAATCGATACACCCGCGGCAAGTTTTGCTAACAAACACGCGTGGGTGAGACAAAAGCCGCGAGCCATTGCTCGGGGATGTTGGAAAGGCCTAATTGAATCGAATCGTTTGGTTAATTTTAGCATTTCCTACGCGGTACCAGCTACGTTCACCGCTCTCTGCCTTTGTGCACGCTCGTCGATTCGTAGTTCACCGATTTCCACGGAGTTAACGAGCGTCGGTGCCACGTTATGCGATCGATTTGTACGCGTTTCTCCAACAAACTTGATTTTCCTTTTTTCCACGACTCCATAAATCGCTTCGAAATACTGTAAAATCCAGTTTCCGAGAGTACGTCGATGGATAAACGTAACCAGTATCGTTGAACGCTATAACTTCCTGTTAAACCGTCCTTGCGAAATTATCACCGGTAAAAACACATAATATAGAATCATTCTATCCTGTAAATCTGGTCGAAATTGAGACGAGTCGGAATTTATCGGCTTCGGATCCAGGAAAAGACTGTAAGTTGCGCGTTTCCACATTTCCATTGCCACGTCGACGCACCGTAGGTGGCACGAGCCTTTTATTCCGTGTAATGAAGCGACCGCCATCTGAGCGGCGCTCGTCCGGAAATAGTGACGCGATGCTTGCGTAGAGAAAACGCTCCGGGGATCATTTATCCAGGGACTTAATGGTGCGAAGGAATGCGACGAGTCGTTTGACGTTGGCACCAAAATGGCGCCATGCGTCCAAACCTTTGAGGGCCATCGTCCCGGAAATTGATGCGTGCAGCATGCGTCGGAGGACATCCTAAAAGCTTCGAAAGTGCTTTTTCATTCGGCTGGTTCTTTTATTAGATCGCGCCCTTCGTCGAGGGGCACCGCTTCTCTTCTTCCACGTCTCTCCGCTATCGACGCGCGCGAGGAAAGCTCGATGAAAGTAGTCGCATTCCACCGAGCGTGATTTAAATGTCTCCGGCAGGAGATAAAATCTTCCGGGCGTATATCGCGGCCGAGATTTTAATTCCACCGCGAGGGAACGATGGCCGAGCACTTTTTTAACGAGCTTGAAAAGAGCGTTCATCCGCGAGGCAAGGTTGCTCGTCTAAAATTATGCTCCGATTGAAACGATACTTCCGATAAAACGTGGTCCGGTGCTGGAAATACTCGGTCGATAGAATGGTAAACAAACTTCGGGGAACGCTAGATTTCTAAATACGTGTTTCCATCCGAAGCATATTAATTCCAACGAGACTACGTCGAAATCCGCACTGTTTCCAACGCGTTCGATACAGAGTCTCTGAGATGTTCGTTCCGACACGTCTAGGATATATTTAGTAGAAGAATAGAAGTTTACCGACTCGCATGGTAAACTTTGAATCATCGCTTCTCTGAGAACTAATGAGTATCAATCGGTATGCCCATAGCTTTGAAGACACCGCCAGCGTTCCACGAGCAGCGTAAGCAGTTGGAACGAGCGAAAACCGGCGATCTGCTGAAGGCGAAGATCCAGCAGAGACCGGGCCGAGAGGAGCTGGTCAGGCAGCACATCCTCGAAGATGTGGGTCACGTGGATCCAAGCTTGGCCGAGAGGCAACGAATGTTGAAAAAGGCCAGATTAGCCGACCAGCTGAACGATCAGCTCAGTCATCGACCTGGACCGCTCGAGCTCATTCAGAAGAATATCCTCCACACGGAGGAGCCCATTGAAAGGGCAGTCAAAGGTAAGTGCACGCGTCAACCTGGTCTATCTATCTTTCGCCACCTTGATCGATATCCTCTAAACGTTCGCAAAAAGAACGTCGTTAACGCTTTAAGAGCGATAGGGAACAGTTTTCGACGGTTGTGCTTTTTCCGAGGTACAAACGTAGTTTATCTTCTTCTTGTTCCACTTGAATTTACCACACCGTTTTGTTCCAGAGGGCCACATTCCCTTCAAGGCCACCTGTGAGGGCCAAGTAACGAAGCCCCAACATCCAGACCACTACATCACCTTCGAGGATGACTCCCAAAGTTCGGAAGGTGCACCCTCGCCACAGCTGGAGTCTCGGTCGGACGTTCTGGAAACAGCGGCTGCCTCGGCGGGAATAGTAACCGTCTCTCTTAGTATTCCGACGACCGGCGGTGCCGTGGTCGTCTCGTCCACGTCGCCGGTGTTCCAACAGGCGTCGAACGAGTCGACGATACAAACGTTCGCAGAGCTGTGCAATACCGTGGTTGGTTCGCAACAGCAACAGCAGCAGCAACAATCCCAGCAGCACGCCCAGCACAATCAGCAACATGCGTCGACGCAGGTGAGCAGGTCGGAAGCGCGTAAATCGCGATTCTCGACGAAATCTTGATTTATCGGTCGATACAGATAGACGATAACAGCCTATCCCCAAAGAAAGAAAGACATTTAAAGCCAATAATCCGAGAACGTTGATGCTGGTGGAAAAAGCGTCTGAACACGATGCAAAAATAGATTTACGTCGGACGTTAAGCGCTGCTCATAAATTGGCGACGCAGCGATGTAGGCTGATTAATCGAGGATTCCACGGTGAAAAAAGCAACGATCTCTGTTAACAGGCGAGTCAGACAAACGGTCCATCGACGACCCTCCTTCCACTGGCGCCGGCGCCGAGTCCGATGTCCTTGGGTTCGACCACGTCCAGCCTGAGTCCCCTTTCCAATATCTCGATAGCGTCGCCCCCGGCACCACCGCCGGCTGCCATCACCCCCAGGCCACAGCCAAGTCCCATAGCTGCTTCCACGTGCCAGAGGAGCGACGCGCCTGGCAAGGATAAGAACAGGAAGAAGTCGAAGACCAAGAGCCAACCGAAGACCCGTACCATCAAGTTTCACGAGTACAAAGTGAGTTAGTTTGATTGTCTCTATTGTCCTTTTGATTGTCCCTATTGTGTCTTGGGGAGGGGTGTTGGGACGTATCGACGCTCTCTGTCGCGTATTGCTAGGTGTATACGACTAGGACAGCTGTCCCTAATTGTGAGTCTTGCTATCGAGCGTTGAAAGTATTATGCGCGTATTATTACATCGATGGTACACAAGCGATTGTAATGGCAGAATATACGAGGGAACAGGAGTCGACGCAACGTTTAGTACTTTCACTCTTGATTCTGTTTATATTTCTGGGTGGTAGGCGTGAACGCGCAGCTTTTATGTCCGCAAGGTGTAAATGTATTGCTTAAACGTTAAAACCCGGCCGTACAAAAGTAAAAACGATCGCACTGTTTTACGACACGCCTCGTATTTAGTCTGTTGTGTCGGGAATAAAGATCCGAAATAATTATCGTGTAATGGCTACCGATATTAAGAGAGACGAGCAAAAAAAGGAAAAGATAAATAAATGATCCTATGTTTAAAAAGTGGGAAAGAAAGAAAAAAGTTCGAAAGGGAGATGAAACAAAGATAGACCGAAAAAAGAGCAGAGACAAAGAAGAAACGAGAAGAGCAAGAAGTTTCGCAGAGGGGAAAAAAATGACCAAGAAGAGTAAAGAAAGCAGACGAGAATGGCCGAAGAAAAGAAAAAAGGAAGGAATAAGAGCGGGCGGAGGAGAAAGAGGAAACGTAGAGGGAGTAAAAACAAAGTAAAAAGGGATACGGACGGCCGGTAAATCTCGGCTCCCGTAGCCCGCGAGGAAGCAATCCTTCTCTCTCTTTCTATCTCGCCAAAGAGAAAAGAGAGAAGCGCAGAAGCAGATCGTATCGGGTGATTAACTCTCGCGATCTCTCCAAGGGCCTGGGGCCCAGGGCCCACCTCGTTAGCTCTGAGTAATTCGAGCGCTAATTGCACCTAAGAGCGAGGAAGCCAGGGAGCGGCGAAGAAGCGATTTCAAGGGGGTCCGGAGCAGTTCGAGGTTAGGAGAAGGAGGGACGGAGAGTCCAAGGGCCAGCGAAGCCCACGATAGGTGCCAAGGGCCCAGGCCACGCTCCTGAAACATTCGGGATATGGCGTGGTCGGTGTGAAAGCAAACCAGGAATGGGCGTGCAAATGAGGGCGCACAAAACATCTTGATGTATCATTTATCACACACGCCTCGGCTTCTCCTATGTTGCCGATCTTCCTCAAACCGCTAACTCCATTTTTGCGTCACTTTTTTCATGCTTAATCTTCGAGAAACGATCGAAACGTTAAGAACAATTTACGTTGGATAGTTTCCGTCGTTTCTTAATCGCGCGTGTGCTGGTTTTTGAAAGAAGAGTATATAAATGTCGTTTAGAATGGAGCGTTGTTCGCGATGATTTCACGATTAATCAATTAGAGTGATCTAGGAACAGAGGCTACCAAGCCCATTTTAATTCATCGGTGGTAATTAATATCGACTGACGTTGAACGATGATTGTTGCCAGGGTCCGCCAAACGCGCAGAAGACCTCGGTATCGTCCACGACTTCCGGTCTCGGCTCGGCACCGCCCGGCGAGACCAGCTACGAGCTCCTCCTCCAGCAGCAGCAGCTCTTCCTCCAGTGGCAGCTCGAATGGCAGCACAAGGTACGCTCGCCTCGAAGAAAGTGATCGTCGGGCAAATAGATATGTTATACAGCGTCCGCTTTCCTGACTCGTTAGCAACACTTGAGCGAACCGGCGAATCTCAGCCGGATGTGTCTCGTTAACGCCGTACTTTCTCTCTGGACAATTTGCATAGCAATTACGTTATTACGTCTAAATTTATAATCGAAGATCGGGCCCGAGTTACGAGACCACGCAGCGGTTACTCAATTTGAGCGACCATTTTATGTAATTAACGTATAGCCAGACATGAAACTTGCAGCGCGTTCGAACCTTACGTAATTCGACTGTTCTCTTGTTCAGTATCCTCAGATCATTCTACCGGCAGCACAAAAACCATTGTCCCTGAACAGCAGCGGCGCCAGCGACGCTGGAAGCATTAGCGGAAGCAGCGTAAACGCGCCGAGTCCTGCACCCTCCAATTCCTCGAACAACCCTTCGGAACAGCCGCCGTTGAGGCCCTTGGGCAAGCTAGAGGACATGAAAGGTAAATTTTCTAAGCACGATCCGAAACAGACCGCGATAGAAGTCGATTAATTATCGGCGAGAATAGACCGAGCAGACGATAGAAACAAAACATGGGCGATACCAATGATTGACCAGGATAAATGTTGCCCTTTCAGTAAGCGATCTCAAAGTGGAACTAAAACGTCGAAACTTGCCGGTGTCTGGCTCGAAGCCACAGCTGATCGAGAGATTAAAACCGTTCACGGAATCGTCTAGCAGCAACTCGACGTCTAGCTCAAATGGACCGCATGTAACGCACATGGGTCACATATTGATGGACACCCCGGGACCAGTGACATCCGACGAGTCTAGCTCTCATGCCAAGAGTCCCGGCTCCACCGTCAAGGACGAACCAAACAGTCCACGGATGGATTCGCCGCATGGCAGCGAACACGACGATCCATCGAGTCCTCCAGGTACTCGAACGTGCCCTTTATTCTGTTTATTCTCGCGAAACATATCGTAGTTTCTTATTGTGCTCAAATATTAAAGAATTATTGAGGAATATTTTATGATCGAACATCAAGTTTTTCGGAACACAACACACGTCGGTGTTTTCACGATATAGTTCATGTTTCAGGAGACGACATAATCAAAGAGCAAAGGAAACGGATAGAGGAGTTGCAGCGCGAATTGTACAAGTCCCAGCAACAACTTCAGCAGATCCGTCAGACTCAACCGTCTACGGTTCACGCTGAGAAGCTGGTGTTGCAGCAACATATCCAAAATAAAATGCAGCAACAGCAGTTAGCGTTACATTTGCAGCAGCTGCAACACCTACAGCAGCAACAGCAGCAGCAACAGCAACAGCAGCAGCAGCAGCAGCAGCAACAACAGCAAAATCAACAGCAGTCTCAGCAACAGACGCAGCACCAACACGCTACGTTTCAACAGCTGAACGCAAAAGCAAGCCTTGCTGCGTTCTTGCAGGCGCAACCAAATAATACTGCTGCTATTCTGGATTCCTCAACCTTGACGGCGATCAATAATAAGAAGAATCAAACCAAGAACAGTGCAACTGTGCAAATCCCTGCCGCGATAGTTTTCAACCTTCCTAAACCTACTAAACTGAATGGTTCACTGCTAAGTGCCTTAGTAGCGCAAGCGCAGGCACAACAGCACCAACAACAGCAACAACAGCAACAAGCTGCTACCACCGAGGAAGGAAAACCGCCGCCGCCTCAATACGACGAAGCTGCAAAGTTGTTGAAGGTAAAAAGATTTTTTGTTTCTGCATTTGGATCGCTTGGATAACTTTAATTCTAAGGATTTTTATTATACTTTAATCGTGTATTTACTTGTCCGCATTCAGGTCAAAATCGAGCCTGTCCAAAAGAGTCACATCAAGAGTCAGGTCGTCGACGACGTGCTGGAGATCCTGATCAAGAACGGCGAGCTACCACCGAGCGCCGCGCAAGATCCAGCCACTCCAACAACCCCCAATAGACAGCTCCAGCAAAACTTGGTGTTCACGGCGCCAGCAGACAGCCAGACTCACTCGTTGGTTTTCACCGCTGCTAGTCCGATCAGTCCGATCAGTCCGATTGCGATGGAGGTTTCCCAAAGCGATTGCGTGAGTTCACCCGCACCGGCGCCACCGCCACCGCCTCCTTTGCCTCTGGCAACCTTCTCTATTCAGCTGCCAACCGCGTTGCAACAGTTACAGCAGCAGGAAGAGATCTCGTCGTTCAGCACAGACCTGCTAACCTCGGAGGGTGACCTGGACGCCGCGATGCTTCTCAGTCCGCAGTCGACCCAGCAAGCTTCGCCCGATCCACAACCTCCACAGGAAGTGACGTCATCGGACAACGCGAATTTAGACCTTAAGGTAAGCTCAATTACGACTCAACGCTATTCCAAGTTAGCGGAGAATTTTTTTTCAGATATATCGTATTGGTTTTTTATTTCAGGAACTTGAGCTAGACCTCGAGACCCTAGACACGATGGATTTCAGTCAGTTGGATTGCGACTTGGGTGTCAAGATGGAAGCTCCTCAAGAGTTGATGGACATTGGCGACATGCCCATGGACATGGACGACTCGGACTGGCTCGATTCCCTGATGCCACCATCTCCTCCGACTGCTTCCACAACGGTGTCGAATCATCAGCCGACGCAACAGACCAGTTTGTCGAGCGGAACCGATATCTACGATCCGTTGTTAGCCAGCAGCCAAGACCCCTTCGATCTCTTCAACATGGAGGACTCCGACTTCAAGATGACTTCCGACTTGTCTCTAACCTGGGATAAAGTCGACTTCGCGACCTAGCCCGAGATTCTTCCTCGGAGCTCGGCCTTGTGTACTTAATCCACGTATCAACGGGAAACGAAAAGATCTTGCGAAACACAGAGACAACTCGACGACTCGGCAGAGCCAAGTGCTACATGTGTTGTGATTAGTCTGTGACTATTTTGGTGCATTTTTATGAATCGTTTCGCAGATACTTGCCTCTGACACTATTTTTTCAGCGGCTTCGGCGCTGTGCAACTTCCCGTGAATATTGAAAGAATCGTACTTATGCGCAGAACGTACGCTTCTCGATAACCAGTGGAGGACTTTCGTACGAAAAAATTAGTAATAAATAACTGTAATATTTTCACACGAGATCGAAATTCTAGGTGAGTAATTTAAACGCGTGAAAAAAGATGGTGCACAATCACGAATGGATCGTAGCGTGAAAACGTAAGGGCAAGAACAACGAGACCACGATGCAATCGTTTCTAAGGGGTTTTATAACAGAGAATAATTGCCACCAATGTACGTATACTTGGATCTTCCTCGGTCAGTATAAGAACCAATGCACAGAACCGTCGTTCTTTCGTTTCACTAGATCGATCGAGCGTTATCGCGAGGATCGTTTTCTCTAATCGTAGCTACTTGAAATCTTGAAGATCGATAGCTCAAGCTTCAAGGAATGATTCGATCGAAAACGATACCACGTATCCCGATCAATCGATAGTTCGAAAGAAACGAATGAATAGAGCAAAGGTGTAACGTGGACGAGTCGCTAAACGAAATAGCAAACTCGTCCCGTGACCGAAAATAAGACAACAACGACGATGTCTTCAAAATTCTCCAAAGAATCTCCTTATGAGCGTTTTTAGCTAGTTTTTACTATCCAGTCTACAGTCTACAGTCTACAGTCTACAGTCTACAGTCTACAGTCTACAGTCGTGTGTTGCTTGAGTTTTAATAACTGCGAATAGCGTGTGTGTTAAACAGGAAAATGGGGAAGCTGCGTATGTATTTTTCTCGTATGCTTCCTTCTCCCAAACCTTACTTCAGGACTCCCCCACCCTTCCAAAACAGATCCATATTCAATTATAACGATATAATCGGGATAATTATTTATGAAAATAAATATACTGTAACGATTGTAAAACAAGTGTATGTATGCATATATGTAAACACGTATACCTACATATACATATACATACGCGTACATGTAAAATGCAATATACGCTGAGCTTGAAAGCCGAGGCGCGTTCGAAGAAATAAAAGGGAAAAAGGTAAAACTAAAGAAAAGAAAAACCGAAAGAAGCAAGTTCGACGGCTTTCCGGCACAGACGTATATAATTTTTCTAAGGCAGAGCATGTGATGTTAGTGGTTATACATACATATTTTAATCAATAATCGCATAGAAATTTTCAGAATGGGTGCGGACAAAGGTGTACCGATGTCAGGGTATCGTGCGGTTCTCTTGTTTCTTCGTTTCCCTCTACGAATCTTTTTTGTTGTTTTTGTGACATTCCATGTTTCCAAACTCGCAAACGAGCAAAAGATCGAAGCTACGCGTACTATAAGTCGCGCTTTTGTGCATATACTTGAACAAAAGTTAAGAAAGATTCGTCTCAGAATCTTGATAGGCCAACTAAAACTTCTAACGCTATCTTGTATTTTGCATTGAATCAACTTCAAAATAATAAATGCATGTATTTTAATTAAATTATACCAAGGCATTGGTATAAAAAATGAAAAAAAGATTTATCGTGTTTCAAGATACGTTATACATTAAACGTGCGGAAAATAAAGAGAATAAAAAAAAAAGAAAATACAGTGCCTCGCATTTTTCTGAGACATTCTTTGCAGAACCAAGTGGCTTCGTACGTCGGCGCAACGATAAAGGATCGCACTGCCTAAATCGGTAATAAAGAACGAAAGTGTTGAATGCGTACAGTGTTACCGAGCGTGATTGATACGTGAAAATGTATGTGAGTGCATAGAAACGGTGTCAGCGTACGTGATCAGCGATGGTGCTAAATGAAACCCCACTTAGAGCTATCAATTGTCCTCGAGACGCTGTTATCGAATTGCAAAGCATCCCTCTACGACGATACGGTCCAATGGAACCGTTTTAATCGATACTATTCTAACAAAATGAGCAACTTAATTTTTTACAATAGTCGGATCCAAACAAAATTTAGTCAAACACTTCACGGTGCGAGGAATGCTTTGTTGATTCGACCAGATTAGGCGTGATCCCTTATTTTCACGATCGAAAGTTGCACTTTGGCAAGCAAATACATACCATCAATCATTCACCCCATATCTCACAAAGAAACAGCAAAAGTATGCAACATTCCAAACGTTCACACGCAATAGAGAAACATCCCGTGGGCCTTGAAACACCATGTTCTCGTATAAACAGCAAAGCAACCAGTCGCGACGCACCCTCGATCTGTGATTGTTCCTTTCCAATGCTCTAATACTCGATGTGTTTATTATTCGTTATAAACGATCCCAGGTTATAAACACTGTCTTTGAAATATTTCACGAAATTCAGGATTAAATGTAATCACAAGTCTGAGCGAATAGAAGGGTATTCGCAACGAAACTTAAACGCGTATTCAACTTTCAGCAACCTCTCATACCTTCCGACGAGGTAAATTCAAAATCCGTGCATTTAAATCGAAACCGATTCTCTTCATTTTGTTCGTTTAATCGAATATTAGAAATCGCTTCGTAACCATGCTACTAATTCTGCATTTAAGTTCTAATCGCGCAGATAGGAACCGCAAGAAAGTTTAGCGCAACGTTTAGCGAAAGCTAAGGAGAGAACATGGTGCGTAATCGGGGTAGAAAGTCGTGCCAAAAAAATCCCCTTGCCACCGCGTATCGCTTTGTCATTACAAATCGTACCACCCGTTGCCATGACAATAAAAGTTTGTATCGTATTGTAAAATATTGTATCATACGTGAGTTAGAATCGTGAGTGCTGCAGACACGTCGACCATGAGGCGAGCTCATTTGTACGAATTTACTTGAGATAGAGCGACGTTTAGACTTTGTCGCGTACAAGTGATTGCAAACAAGCGGACGACGAAAGATCGGTCATTGATCAGCATACGGCGTACGATCCCTCATCTTCTTTTTTTTTCCTTTTTTTTTTTACGAATCATAGCAAATATCGTTGCTTAACATTGCAATCCTGTAATTATTTCACTTTTTTCGAATCATGAATCATGAAATCTATCGATGATTGATTGATTTGTCAGGCTGTGCGAATCTGGTAGTCTGTCGTGAGACGCGTAAAAGAGTCTTTGTTTGTATGATTGAGAGTATGAGAATGTTATTGAATAAATATATAAACAGCAACAAAAAATAAGCGATTAGATGAATTTTACGGGACGAGACTTGTCTGTGTATAGAGTTTTTGTGAAATATACTTGTAATAACATGCTACGTGCGGTTGCACTGAAAGTAAAAAAAAAAAACAAAAAAAAAACAAAAAAAAATGTAATACGAACGCGCGTACGCGCGACATACACACACATACAATCACACGAACATATTTTGTATGAGCATGCGAAAAGGAAAAAGGTATAAGTTTTGTTAAGTATCTATGAATTTATTGTAATGACGTACGATTAAGTAACGATCACGTAATTATTGCTAGAGAGAGTGTTATTTATTTTTATTTGTTGCAAATTTATCGATTGCCTTCCATTTGAGTAAATAAATAAATCTAAAGTTATTCGCTAAGTTGTTCATTTCCTTTCCCATCGAATTGTATCGGAATGTTTTAAATTCAGAGTCTTTTTGCAAATTCAAATTTAAAAGATTTAAATACTTGTCAGACGTGCATGCGCACTAAATAACATTGAACAACGAATAATCCATACACAAGTGTCACACCGAGTTAAAATTACTTCGTACTCCGATAGATTGATCTGTAGAAGAAGTGTGAAAAGAATGAAAATCGACAAACATGTGTAATACTAGTTACCTGTTCATAGAGTCTCGTCAAATACAAAGCAATCAATTTTTCAACAATTATCTTCATTTCGTACTTGATAACACAAAGTGCATCACAAACATAACCTCAGAGATATTTATACGTTAATTTATTCTAGTACAAAATTTCTAGAAACTGAAGTAAGTACTTTTGATCCTATTTTTGTTTTTACACTTTACACTCTCTGGGCAAATGGAAATTTACAATATAATAAAAGTACCAGCGAATTAATTCGAAATCTTTCTATATTTTTAGTATCTTACTACTTATAGTATTACATTATACTATTTATAACATGGACAAATTGCCAAAAATATTTTTTACCGTGTGAGTATATATTCTAGTAAGAGTTACCATCTGATTAAAAAAGGTGATAATCAAGAAATAAGAATGAAACGCAAACCGAAATTAATATCAACTGATGCAACAGCTCCAAAGAAACATCATTGGGCAACAGGTTTACTTGTTTCTATGGAAGATCCTGAATTTAAAGTAAAAGAGGATGATAAAGTAATTGTTATCAAAGATAAATATCCAAAGGCCCAGTACCATTATTTAATCTTACCAAAAGCAGAAATCCCATCATTGTGGCACGTAAAAAAAGAAGACGAAGATTTGTTGCTACACATGCATAATATTGCAGAGAGCTTAACAAAAGAATATAAAAATTCTGAGTTTCTGTACGTATAGATAATATGTTATTCTCGTTTTATAGCATATAACTAATATATATCTAATATATTGTTTTAAATAGTATTGGTTACCATGCTGTACCGAGCATGCACAGATTACATTTGCACGTAATAAGCACAGATTTTAACAGCCCTTGTCTCAAGACCAAATATCATTGGAACTCGTTTACAACTCCCTTTTTTTTGTATTCAACGGGTAAGCGTAGACATATAATTATTATAAAAAACAGATTTTAAGTCTTTTACGAATTTTAGATATCTGTAACCAGTTGCGACAGGAAGGGGAATTGAAAAAATTAAAATCGGAAGAGAGCGCGCAATACTTGAATACCCCGCTAAAGTGTCACAAATGTTCTGTCACGCCGAAAAATATGCCAGATTTGAAGAGACATTTGTTGATACATTTCCAGGGACAGAAGCGTCTTTTCGATTAACACACAAATGATTGTCAACATTTATGTATTGCACCAAACAGTTTAAAAGAAATAAAATATTCAAGTAACTAGATGTTTTTCTGTTCCGTGATTCCTTAAGTTATACGTAAATACGGTAGCTGTAATGTAAATGAATACATCATTTTGTATATACTTACCAAAAATTTATTGTAATTCTCTCGTACAACTTAAACACCATAAAATTAGAACGGTACTTTTCTTGAACTTAGCGATAAAAATGGGATAGGACAGGTCACGTTGATTGATAACACAAAGATATACGATATTTCGGAAAATTTACTATAAATAAATTTGATGTTAATATTAATAGATCTTGTCGCCTATAATATCAATTACGTGCTAACTATTTACAGAGTCTTCTTATCCGATGTGAAGTATTTAGTGTGTATAAGTATACCGTTGTGTAGGTGTGGCGTGTAAGTGTGTACTTTAGTTTGTATACATTTAGTAATACTGTAATTAATAGTTGAACCGTCTTCGTTACGCCGAAACAGTAGGCATGTACACAATCGCAAGGCCTTGCTGTTATTGCTTGCGTGATTTAAATTAGTGTATTCGAACGGTTTTTCTCTTTACATACACATGTTCTCTCCCTTGTTATTTTAAGTATTCGTTCTTCCCTCTCACGAGCGTATAAATTAAATTAACTATTTTTTTTTTTTCGCGTCGAACGCTTCTCAACAAATATACGTTAGAGATTTTTCTTTAAGTTCGGCTAGAATAAGTGAACTATAATACAAAAGGAGGTAAGTGTCGCCCTTTGGGGTTAGGAATCTCAAGACCAGTCTCCAAAACCGACGGAAAATTATTTAACAAAAGCAACCACTTTTCTTCTCGATAGGAGTTGGTGCTCGGGAGAAAAAAAAAAAAGAAAAAGAAAAAAAGAAATACGCATTTCCGCATGAAAGTTTGCAACGTCTACATAAAACGTAGAACCTGCAAAGTTTACAACAGTGGAAACGACGATGTTGCACATCGTATCACAAACTCGTGAATAAAACGCTTTCCAGAGTCAGTGGTACGGCGTTGAACGCACCCTTTCTTCGGAAAGGAAGCAGTTAGCCGAAGAGAAGAGGAACTTTAACATCGGACTTGACCGTGAACAATCGAAGCGACAATATTCTGACGCCTGTGAAATTTTAAAAACGTCCTCGACACGTGCTTCGTTTCGACAGAAAGACTGCGCTGACGCTTTATTTTACTTAACGCTACCGAGACGCTATTCTCCGTGAATACGAAGGACAGAGAATGGAAAGGGAGCCAACAACAACAATTATGCGATTTCTCCTCGCGATCGATTCTCACTAGTTGACGAGAAAGAAACGGCGGAAGGGTGGAACGGTCGTCGAGCTTGTGCGCCCCGTTTTCGCCCGCAAGCACCGTACGTGGCACGCCAAAAGCGGTCATTTTGGAAAGCCACTGGGCACGAGGACAATGCCAATCCGTAAACGAATCACCATTATTTCGAGCATACTCCTGCGGCGACACAGGCTCGACAACCGAACCACCCCTCCACCGGATCCTCCTCCAAATACCCTGTTTAAGTCTCCTAAAGGTCGCGAGAAGTGCTCGGGGAAATATTATACGGTATGTTTATAATACAATGAGCGATGATTTCGCGCGATCGAGTCGTAGCAAAGGTAACGTCAACAAAATATTAAACCTAAGCGCGTGTTCGGCCTAAAACCTATAAACGAACATTTATACACGATTTCCCTAACTACTATTCACAATTCATAAATATTTTATATAACTATACGCATCTATATATGTATGTGTGTGTGTGTGTGTGTGTGTACTTTTTAATATATATACTATATTTATATATGTATATATAGAATATTTATGTATAGGTAATATACAGGTGTTATCGTACAAGTTCGAGCTACGACTCGATCGCGCGAAACGTGGACGAATAGCGTTTCGGAAAATCGACGATAAACCCGGCAGTATTATTTACAGATTATCTAAAGTTATACCTAAAGACAGTAGTAATAATATAATTTATAGAACGCATTATAAACAGATGCATACGTATATACACGCGACACGCGACACACGCATACGTATGCGTGTATCTACGTATGCAACAACGANTACCCTGTTTAAGTCTCCTAAAGGTCGCGAGAAGTGCTCGGGGAAATATTATACGGTATGTTTATAATACAATGAGCGATGATTTCGCGCGATCGAGTCGTAGCAAAGGTAACGTCAACAAAATATTAAACCTAAGCGCGTGTTCGGCCTAAAACCTATAAACGAACATTTATACACGATTTCCCTAACTACTATTCACAATTCATAAATATTTTATATAACTATACGCATCTATATATGTATGTGTGTGTGTGTGTGTGTGTGTACTTTTTAATATATATACTATATTTATATATGTATATATAGAATATTTATGTATAGGTAATATACAGGTGTTATCGTACAAGTTCGAGCTACGACTCGATCGCGCGAAACGTGGACGAATAGCGTTTCGGAAAATCGACGATAAACCCGGCAGTATTATTTACAGATTATCTAAAGTTATACCTAAAGACAGTAGTAATAATATAATTTATAGAACGCATTATAAACAGATGCATACGTATATACACGCGACACACGCATACGTATGCGTGTATCTACGTATGCAACAACGATGCTNTATAAACGAACATTTATACACGATTTCCCTAACTACTATTCACAATTCATAAATATTTTATATAACTATACGCATCTATATATGTATGTGTGTGTGTGTGTGTGTGTGTACTTTTTAATATATATACTATATTTATATATGTATATATAGAATATTTATGTATAGGTAATATACAGGTGTTATCGTACAAGTTCGAGCTACGACTCGATCGCGCGAAACGTGGACGAATAGCGTTTCGGAAAATCGACGATAAACCCGGCAGTATTATTTACAGATTATCTAAAGTTATACCTAAAGACAGTAGTAATAATATAATTTATAGAACGCATTATAAACAGATGCATACGTATATACACGCGACACGCGCATACGTATGCGTGTATCTACGTATGCAACAACGATGCTGTAATAGTAATAGTAATAGTAATAGTAATAGTAATAGTAATAGTAATAGTAATAGGTATAGCAATAGCAGTAGTAACAATAGCAGTACTAATAATAATGATCGCAGTGGTGGTAGCGGTAGTAGTGCTAAGACTGTGTGTAAACTCCTACGTAAACGAGGCATGTGATCCTTAACTAATGCGGAAACGTAAACGATAAAAAATAAATAAACGCAGGACAATTACGGCATATAATAATAAATTAAGAGAAGATCGCGCTTGGAAAAAAGAGAAAAAAAAAAAAAGAAAGAAAGAAAGGAAGAAAAAAAACAAAATCGTTACTTAAATACGTCGACAATTACCAGGGAAGAAAAATACTTATACGTTGGCGAAATAGTTATTTAACGTCGTTAACGGTAATCGGTAATAGCATTGCTAAACACGAGAAAATTAGAGTAATAGTAAGAACGATAACGGTAATAATCTGAACGCAACGAGAGTGGTGTATGTGTTTGTGTGTGATTTCGCAAACCTAAACGGAGTACTACTCTTCTTAAAGTTATTCTTTTTAAACGGTTCTATTACCTATCTACTTAATTTATAGATTCGCGTTCAGGTGTCGAGCCTTTCGTGGGAAAAAAATTATTCTTCCCATTTCCACTGTTTCTCTCTTTGTACAACGAATGCTACGTTTTTTTATTTTTTTTTTTTTTTTTTATATTAAACTTTGTTTCCAATTAAGATCTAAACGTTCTCCTTCTAGTTCCCGGTTATACACATTGTTCGATCGATGTCCGCGAGGGCTAGATTGGTGACAAAGAAAATTTGACTAAGAAACGAATGGAAAAAACGCTGTGGTTGGACAACGATTTTTGTACTTACAAATATATAGAACTATGTATACAATTAGTATATGTTTTACGAAGCCTGCTCTTCGAGAAATCGCGCTAATATTTACAATGTATGAAGAAGGGAAAAGGGTAACGAACAACAAGAAGAATACTGTAATATGAAGAGAGCAAAGGATCCTGCGGAATAACACGCAAAATTCCGGGAATCCCTTTCAGGCAACGTAAACTCTTCATTAAAGCTGCAAAGCGGCAATGTTGTCCCCCACTGCATTTTTTTGGTTAACTTCGACTATATAAATTGACGACCTAAATCAGTGAGACCGACAGCGAGCACAAAACTATCGTACGAACCACGCGCGCTCTTTCGCTACCATCGATCTACACTTCTAAAAAACTCGTTTGCAATTTTCTATGCAATTTTGGCTATATTTGGAACGAAATTACTATATGCTGCTACCCTGTTCGAATCGTAAGTGATCGACGCACGTTTGACTTTCATTCGCGCTTTAATCTACTAATCTTGTTTCCTCTCTTCCTCGTCAACCAGGTACTATATTTTTTCTCGTTTCTTCGTTCGAAGAATAACGAAGCGACGATTTAACAAGTCGAAATTTTGATCGCGATGTCCCAATTACGTGTCACGAATATATAAACAACGAAATTCGCGCGGATGAACAACTTTATTCTCCTTTCTTCGTAACGAAAGTGGTGGATTGCCAGGCGACCTCGATCACGAACGTTACCTCACAGGCAACTCGCAACGCTGTGAATACACAGCTAAAACCTTGGCTAAAAATTTCGCTATTTCTTGCGTGTGTTCGCGTGCTAGAAACGCCGTGCAGCCTCTTGAATGTTCCCCTAGTACGATAATAAAAAGCAAAACCCAACTGGTGTAAAACGGTAACTGCACGATTTCGATACGTTTACTTTCTTTGTTCTGTGCCTATCCCTCTATATTTCGTCAGAGGTCCGTTATCATATAAAGAGTTTGAATTTGTACCTAGAAAATTTGTCCTAAAGCTGTACATAACGCTCCGAATACGCTAGAAGAACGCTAACTTATCCTAGATCGTATCTCTTCTAACGACGAGTTACACGCTAACAAACGATCTATATAATCACCTCCTCTAGCCACGAATGGATGATAACGATATATCGGTGATTACACCTCGCGGACATTTTTACCGTTCATCGATGAAACATCCTCTCGTCCTGTGTTCCATCTAAAACGATCTGTATTCATCAGTCTTTTGTTTAAGCGGTGGACTCCTGCAGGCCGTAGTAATGGACTCGCATGTTCTCGATCGCTCTACACCACTCCAATGCGAATCCTTCGGGATCTTCGAGATAGTATGTTCTGTTTGGCTGTAAGAAAATAAAAAGAATAAAGAATTATAAAATCGGTTGGAATAAAAATGCGATAAGAGCGAAACGCGACGAGATAAAATGATATTTACCGTGTGAACGAAGAAGATCTTGAAACTCTTCGGCTCGACCCTAAGTTCTGGACTCCAGGGTATTTCGCCCTTGAGCACCATATTCACAGGATCGACATAGTACAAACGTGGTCCGGTGGTGAGCAGGAGCATCCTCCGTCTGGCGAAGAGACCTTTCCTCTTGTTGACGAACCCCTGCTTCAGTATAAGGTTACCCGTGACGAAAACGTCCCACTGATTCGAGGCGCGTTGTTTCTCCAGCCGGTTCCTGATTTCCTCTGATGTCAACTCGGTAATGTTATCATTAGCGGTCGTTCTCGTTCTTCTCGGCTTCTCAACGACCGTGATAGGTTGCGCGGGTTTCTCGCGCTCGATAGTGGTGGTGTCTTCGTCATCGTCATCGTCGTCGTCGTCGTCTGCGCCGATGCCCAGACCGAGAAGCCGTGTAAGCTGTTTGTCGTCGAGACCAGGTTCCAGATGATCGGGAACCCTGTACTGCGACCTAAGCTCCTCGTTTTCCGACGTACCAGGTAGGTAAGGATAAATCGGCGGTGGTGTCTGTTCGTGGAGGGTTTCGAAGTCGACACCCTCGAAGAACGGATGCGCTCTGATGCTGGGATATCCGGCGCCGTGTTCGTCTTGGGCACCCAATCTTTGGGATGGCTCGAGCACCAACAGCTGACTGACGAGCGACCTCGCCAGCTCGCAGAATCCGTCAGGGATCTCGTACTCGAGCTTCAGGATCTTTTGGAATATCATGTACTCGCTCCTAGAGCGGAACGGGGGCAGACCGGAGACCATTTGGTAGATTATACAGCCGAGGGCCCAGAGATCGGAGGCTCTACTCGTCTTGTCGGTTAAGAGCTCCGGTGACACGTATTGGGCGGTGCCAACGAACGAGCCCTTGCGTTCCCTTCGGTATGGTGGTTGTTGCTGTTGTTGCTGCTGCGGGTCATCTGACGCGGTGTGCGTCACCACCGTCTCCGGATCCTTGAGTATCTTCGCGCTACCGAAGTCGGTGATGAGCACGTGCATCTTCTCGTCCAGTAAAATGTTCTCCGGCTTGAGATCCCGATGAATGATGCCGAGCCCGTGAAGGTACTCGAGAGCACGAAGGATCTCCGCCGAGTAGAACTTGGTACACTCGATATCGAACGAGCCAACCTTGTTGATGTATGGCGAAAGCTCACCGTTTTTCGCGTACGATAGGACGAAATATAGTCTTTCTACGTCTTGGAAGGTGCAGAACAGGCGTACGAACGAATGCTTCGCGCCCGCGAGCATGTTCAACACCTCCTTCTCTCGCTTTACGTACTCGGTCTTCTTCTCCTTGATGATATGACGCTTGTCGCACACTTTGATCGCGTACTCCTTTCCAGAATGGATATCTTTGGCGAGGTAAACCTGCAAGCCGATCATAATAACGCGTTAGTTAGATCGATACTCCTCGGTCTACGCGACCAAACACAACAAAGAGAGAGAGAGAGAAGGGTGGGCTAGGGGCGGGCTGCTGGGTTGCGAAACAGAAAAAGTTTCAGGGACGGGCTGCTACTACCGCTACTACCGCTACTACCGCGCGTGAGAAAAACTTTTTCTTCGTAACGAGGCAAAAGTTTGAGAGTAATCACATCGACAGGGTTTCAGAAGGACGACACTCTTTCCTCCATTCCTTTCTTCTCTCCTCCCGGTGTAATTCGGAGCTTCTTAATCATTTAATCGAGTCAACGAAATAATACACTTACGGTGGAGAAGCTTCCCTCGCCGATCGTCTTGCCAAAGATGAAGTCCTTGGGAGTCCGCTTGTGCGTTGGTGGGTTAATGGTGGTAAGGGCCGGGTTCGTGGTCGGCGAAACCCGGGGCGCCAGGGTATTGGGTGGCGCAACCACACCATTGGTCACGTCGTTCGTTGGTGGAGACATTTTGGACACCGGCCCCTCCACCGTTACTGCCGGCTGTGGCGAAACGGTAAGCGCCTGGTTCGCCACACACTGCAACAAAAACGTCCACGACTTAATTACTTACAGTTCACCAAACTATTCAATTGTCTCGCGTACAACCATCCATAGATCTTTAAAACTTATCGTTATCCCCTAGACTTTTAATCGTACACGCTTTTTAATAACTCAGGAACCACGGTTACAAGATTCCGTTCCATCGCTAACGGAGGCGTCGCTCTCCAGAAGATTTTAGAACGGTCCAATCGCACCGTGGTGGCACAACGAGGAGGCATGAACTCGTGTCCGGGCACTTAACTCCTCTCATCCGCCAACGATCGTCCGGTACTAGGAAATCAGGCGCCGGAAGTGACGTCACTCCCACCGACACGTGGCTATGTCGTGCAGGTCAGGATGGTGGACTCGCTTAGTCGTTCATCGCCCAACCACCGGACGATTTCGCGCAAAAGGAAAACGATCGAAACGTCGCGTCGCTGTCGCGTCGTTTTATATCCTACGCACGTTGGAAGATCAAGGCTACGCACGTTTCGACTACGGTTCGATATGTCGCGAATGTACCGGAGTTCCTTCGTAAACGAGTGACTTAAAAATATTATTCAACCGTAAATATTTTAAGTTTTTGAAATCGAATTGACGCAACGGACAAGAAAATAAACCGGAAAACGACACAGAATAATCGATGTTTTGAAGAGAACGAGACGATGCATTTTCTGCCAGCCTTCCGTTCCATCTTGTCCGTCGAAAGGGACAAAGGAATCAAGAAACTGTCCTCTCCGTTCGCAAAAGAAACGGTCTCACGAATACGGGCTTGGACAAATATTTGTCGAGATTGCTCCTGTTAATACCGACCTTCGAGGACAGGCGTTGCAAACAGTACTCTCGGGAACGGCAAGTCCGACCTATGACCGAGGGTCGCTTTGTAATTGGAAATTATTTCCTCTTACGACGTCGAATTGCTCTACGTATTCATATCACAAACACTCTGTAATGGAAGACGACTGTCCAATAGAAGACGACTTTCCAATGGATCTTATTGCTAGACATAATCGACCCACGAATACGTCGCAATAGATGTTTTTCCTTTACCAACCAACGTATAATAGGTCGACGAACCATCGGATACGATTTAAACACTTTCTACGGTCGTGAAATTCAATGAGACTTCGAAAAAGGAGAAACAACGAGAGAAAGAGAGAAAGAGAGAAAAAAAGAGAGAAGGGTTTGGCCGTGCACGCACACGAGCGTGATTTTTAAGCGGTGATCGGTTCATTTCCGGTTCGAAAGACGATCGCGCCCCTTTCGCTTGCCGTTTCCTTCCATCGCCATTGTGTACTTCCGCGCAAAGACGGATCTCCCGCGTTATACCGTAGCCGTCACAAAAGAAAGGAACAAGTTCTCATCTTCGAACAAGAGAATCCGGATGATCCTCCGTCGAAATGCTCTCCTTTCTTCTCTGACCTTCCTCCTTCCATCATCCCTTTCTCTCTCTCTTCCCACCCCTCGAGAAGAGAGAACGCTCATTGACCTCCCAAACAAGCTTTTTGTCGAACAGAGGATACGAAAAATGCGCGTTGCGAGATACTTTTCGCTAACGGCGTGGATAAATATCAACGATGCCCTAATGAGACGCCGTTGCCGAAAACGAGCAGCAGAAGAGTCGGAAGTGAAAGATGGCGTATCTATAAAAGGTTGGAGACACGGTAACTAACGTCGCAATAAATACCCAATGATCCATTTTCATTTTTCAAGGATCTTGGGCGATCATTTTTTGTTACGAATAGATGGGGAAGCCTCGCAACTTACGATACCCCGATGTTTACGAACTCGGAGAACCAGTCGACTATTAAATTTCTCGCAAGTTTCGCCAGGAATGGTAAACAATATTCTAGCATGGCTCTCGGATTACAGTACCGCTAATAAACCCATTCATGAAGAGGTTCGACAAATTCATCGAGCAATTTGCGGGAACGAGGGAAAGAGAGGACGAACCGACGAAAGAGACCACGAGAGAGAGAGAGAAAGAAGGATTTATATTTAGAACGATGAAAACGCAAGTCGGCAAGGCCCTTTTTTTTCATCCTCTTCATATACCTTTCCTCGTTCTTCTTCCCATGCTGGTTACAAGGCGGGCCCCACGGCGTCAACCATCCGTGTCAGGGCGTCGACCTCGTCGAGCATTTGCCCGAGAGCCACCCAGCGGCCCTACTCCCTCTGCTTGGCTGGCTTTCGCTTTGCCCCGCTAGTTTATTTATTTGCTTATCTATTCCTTGGTCCCCTGACTCTCGTCTACTTCTCTCCTCCCCTCTTTCTCTATCCTACTCTCCCCAACGTTCTCTAGAGCAAGCAAGGGAGATAACCACCGACGGATACCGCAGGATAGAGAGCAGCGTCGATCGCTAGATATCAACGGCAGAAGTCTTGGGCGGAGGGGACTCGGATAATCGATATACCGACTAACGTCCCACCAGACGACCTCGCAATTTGCTTAGATCGTAGATATATGTCGTTCGAGAGTATCGGAGAGCGCGAGGCCTGTTTTAAAATAAACCGCTCTCGACCGGAGAGCTGTACACGCACACTCGTTACCGACCTAGACGAATCGTACACGAGCGGTAACCTTTTTCACAGGGACATTCGATTCGTCGATAACCCTGCAACATTTTCGTCCGCCGTTCCTGCACCGTCCGTAGAATAGATCTCGAGGACGCGGCCTGTTTCCGTTGAACACAAGGGGCGTCGTGAACCCAAGAAGACCTCGAAAGAACCCAATGTCGCGATACCGCAGGGAAATTTGCCGGAAGACGGAGGCCCGACACGCACACAACGGTCGGTCAATCCTCTAAAAACGAATAACTTCGCGCGGCGTCCGTTAAACTCTCATTCCTCTCGTTCTCTCCCGCGCGGTTCGCTCTATGCTTCTTTCCTCCTCCTGCGATTGCTGAATCATCCTGTACACACAACCCAGCAGCATTCCAACGGACATTCTAATTTTAGCCTTGCTCGTCTCGTCTCCTTCTCTCTCGGACGCGAGTATTTTCTCTCTCCGCGCGCCTTGTAGCGCTCCTCGATTCACCGTCCCTCTCCCGCTTTGGATCTATCTCCGTCGCTCTAGGCTCGCGAGATTGTTTCTCGTGCAGCCTGCCGCGTGCTGCCCTCTACCGATGGTACGCGACACTTTTCTCTCTTTCCTTCTTACCCTTGATGCACGCGTCGGACAAAGCCAGAAAGACCAGCACCAGAGGCGGCCCAGAAAGAGACGGAGAGCAATGATCGTGTACCCCTTCTCCGTCGCATCGGGCTTTTTGCCGGCTACCAAAAGGGACTACGCCTATTGGCGCAGGCGGCCAAGCACTTTTGCCCGTGAATGAGATGTTTTGCATTCGCAGACGCTGAGAAACGTGTCGCACGCGGACCGCGCGACTAAATTGGAACACGCCACGGACCGAGCTATCCGTTCGAGAGACTCTAATAAAAGGGTCCTGGCGAGGAACGGCGTTGGTTTTCTAGCAGACTCAATTTCCTACCCAGAAACGAATGCTTTTCGCATCCTTTGTCCCGATATCAAAGTATGCACCTGATCTGCGTTTACTCGTACAAGGTATGTAGTATGATTTCAAAGCGTTAATATAGTTGCGTATCGGTTCTGAAGCTTCAAGGTGCGTTTATATTCGATGTATTTGTTTGTAAAGAGGACGGGAATTAACATCGAATAGGAAGCAACAGTCGTTCTCGAATATCATATTTCGACTTTGTTGTTATAGACAGAATGCAACGGGTTAGGGCCGACAATAACGTTTCTAATCTTTGTATTACCGTTATTGTCATCGTGTGGATCAACTTTGTACAAAGGGAGCACATTGGTCAAAGCTATGCAATGAATAGAGAAAGAAAAGAAAGCGGAAAGAAATGTTTCTATCGTACAAAGATGTGACTGGATCTCTATAAAATCCATCGTAGAAGAGGAAACTAATACTAGGGGGCATTACCTTAGCGTTGTTTACAAGCGTCGCGAGCAAGGTGTTACTATGTATTGCACAATCTTACGCAAAGAAGAAGAAAAAAAATAATGATAGGACGTAATGGTAAATATCATCGATCGAATGCTCTCGTCGTACCACATCAACGTATATCCAATCGAAATTACAACACGAGCCCTATCGACCGAAAACAAACGGATGCGTATCGATGACTACGAGCACTACCGTTGCGACTCGGAGAGCCTCCGATATATCCACGTGTACATTTGAGAAGTATCCTGTCTCATTAACCGTCCGGTTCAACTACTCCCGCACGGTCACCTAACTTTTTTATTTTTTATTTCGGAATATTATCGAGAGATAAACGCAGCACCGACAAAGATCGAAAAGATCCGTGTCGCGACCAAGCCGGCCACAAAACTGTTTGCTTTCACATCCTATCGTATAAACAAGCGGTCGATCCAAACATGTTTTTTCGGTCGCGGACCCCGATGAGCACTGTAACGATCCTCTATCTCTCTTGCCTTCTCGAGTGTAGCGGAATTTTGCGATCACTCGAAGTTCACGTGTATCGCGCTTGAACAACTCGACCTCGCGACCGATTCGAGCCGTGCTTCGATGCTTTCCAACGTTCTCGTCAATTTGCTCGCATTACCGAATTGCGAGAGAACGCCAATACCAGTTTATTACCGTGCGACGACGCTGTGTTTAGTCGGCAGTCACCTATCGAGGCGCGCGAGAATCTAACGGAACTTTACGAATTTTCTTTCTACCTTCCATTATTTTTCATCGTATCTTTTATGCTTATCTATAGAACTCTCGAACAGAGTATATTTCTCGATCGTTAACAAGATTTGAAATCGTAACTAATTTTTTTTATCATATAACGACGTATCAATCGATGCAAGGAATATTCGTACGAATGCTCGTTTAACTAGGCTCCTCGATGGCGGAAGTAACCATTCCTGGCTACGTACGTCTGTTACGAACGGAAGTGTATTTTTGTTCCTATCGATAGACGTGTCACTGAGTATCAAACGTTCGAATCTGTCGAGGACAGGATATTATTTCTTGGCTTGACACAGAAAGCACCGTTTTTACGAGGAATTCCTATGAATTTGCGTTCGACGGTCAACGTAAACAATTTTTGAACCGAGTCGTGATTACGCCTCCTGTTTTGAAATCGAGGGCTCCGGACGAATTTATTTAAAATTCGAGTGATCGTAAATAATTCATGCGTCGAGGCGGTGTGTTAACCTCCTCCTTCTTTCAATTTTTTTTCAGCATACCAAAGCCCGCATACCCTGCCTGTTCTTTTTCGTTCATGAGGTCACCAATCTCACCAAAAATCTCAAGTATATACGGTTCTTTTCTTTTTTTCTTTTTATTCGAGGAATTCTAAGAAAACTCAACCCGTTTTTGCAGAACGAACGGTAAATAAAATTTGGAGAAAATACAAATTGACTTTGCGAAATAAGTTGTAGAAAAATTTTTATACGTCTGACGCTTTCATATGTCAATGTAAGATTAACCGTTTCAATTTTCCCGCCAAAGGAAAAGATTCGCGTTCGAAATGTGATTACCCGTAAACAAGAACCAGCGCGAAAGAAGGATGAAAATTATTCGATTGCCGCAACAAAATAATTGCGGATCTTGTGGAACACGGTCATTGGGAAGACGCGCCTTTTGAGTACCAAGTTGCCACACGCTCCTTCCTCGGGAATAGTATCGCGATTCGTGGGAACGTTGCTTTGGAAGATTCTCAGATATTTGATCGAACTTCAGTGAAATAGTTGAAGAGTTGCTTGTTTCGTGTGAAAATTGAACGATTCGGTGGATTTTCACGAACGATAAACAACAGTATGGCTAATCGAATTCGATTGGTTGAAGAGCGTTAAGTCAATTGTCAATTGTCACGACGATCGATTCCCTAGGCATCGCTTCGCGGGACTTGGTCGTATCATTGTAAACAGGAACGAACGATTCAGAACGAATGTCTCCCTGCCTCTATTTCCGCGAAAACGAGCACTCGAGCGAGAATTTCCGCGCAGCGTCAGACTCTATCGCACAGTTCGCGAACCAGTTCGTTGTTTATCCACCGAACAGATATAACGCGGGTTTGGTTTAGGGAATTTTTCATAGGGTGTTTTCCTCTTACCTTGAATAATTTTTTAAGCCTCCGGTAGCCGCGATGTAATCGCGACACGTACTGCTTGTTGGAATCCAGTTTGAATTGTTAAAGCCACAGTTGCAGAAATGAAAGTGAAAAACCAAAAATCGAGTGAACCAAAGAACTGTTTTTGCCTAGTGAACTCTCGTAAAACCGGGTGTGTGTCGCGGCTGTTCGTTACAATTATGATGCGAATTTCCGACAGCGTCTCGATTATGTTTCTTTCGGATCAGTCTCGGGTACATATACACATATATATGCATGCGCGGGAACCGAAGAACGAAAAACACGTTCGTGGCCGTTGAGAGCCGTTCGCTTACTGAATTCTACGCCTGGCGTGTCCCGGCTGCTAACCCGCGCTTTCCCCCCACCATGGGGTACTCGTTGGCGGCAAGCCGCCCCACCGTTCGACCCCAGCCCCACCACGCGCTCTTCCACCACCAGCAACGAGATCCGCATCCGGGAAGACAGGTGGGGAGATCGAGGGGTAGCGATCCCTCCACTTCCAGCGTCGATGGTAATCTTACCGCGGATCGTAAAGCACGCTTTAGCCCTGCGGTCAAGTGCGAAAATTGCAATGAAAGCATCGAGACACCTCCAGTCTTTCTCTTCTCTTCTTGTCCTTCTGGTATGACCGTTTTTCTTTTTTTCTTTTTTTTTTCTCTTTTCTCTTTTCTCTTTTTTCTTTATACATTCTTTGTACCATGGAACGAAAAATAGAAGACAACGCTCCTCGGCATAATATCGTTTCTTTAGGTCGTGGTTCTGCTAAATTCCTTGGGGGAAATATTTTCGAAATCTCACGGATTCCAGGATTGTACGTTTGTTAATTAAAATTTGACGTAAAAGGAATACTATTGGAAACTTGCCGTGACACAATGTTAACCTTAAATTTCTATAGTATTAATTAATTGAAATAGAAATGAAGGTAAACTGGAATGAACCCAAGTCAGTGTTGGAAACGCTAAAAAGTCAGGTATTTGAGAATAGAAAGCAATTAAACGTTTGCATCGAGGAAAACAGTTCGAAAGGGAGACGTTAAACATTCTTGTGGCACGATTTCTCAAAAACATCCATTTCCTTTTCCGTTGAAAAGAGTCCGAAAATGATCAAACTATCGGTGAACAAGTTTGCCAATAGTCAATAAATTCGATCCTTCTAGCTAAAATCGGTACACTATCGACGGTAAACACCGTGGATAGTTTGTCATCACAGCCAAACGTTCGGAGCAACTTTACGTGCAAATTTGACAGCCATCGAGAGAGGAGAGAGAGAAAGAGAGCCGTGAGTGGGGCGTTGGACAGGCGACCCGTGGTGGGAGATGGCTGGGGAATCCCGTACGGTGCGCATGCGCGATGCTCCTGGTGGGGTTACTCAACCACGGCGCCAGTATTCTCATCCCTCTCCCTTCCCCGTCGAACTTCTGGCTCGTCGATGCTGTTGCCTTGGAAGGGAGGGCATGGATCACACGCGCATAGCGCCCTGTCTCTCTCTTGGTGTGTTTGTTTGTTTATAGTCGCGTTCTGGGAAATACCCGATGCGAGTAACGGACTCTTGTGCGCGCGAAGGCTTGCATTGCCATTCTGGCGTTGCATCCGGTCGGTTCTCTACGAGTATCCCGACGAATGCCTTAGTGTTCTTCTTTGCCCTGCCACTTAGCATTCCCTCTTCTCCGGCTACTTAAACGCGTGTCCTTTTAAAGCCTCCTTTACGTTTATTCATCCCGTCTCGAATGTGAAAGAATGAATTACATTCGTTAGATCTTAATTTCAAGTTAATGATCCAGTTTCCTGCGGACATTTTTTTTCTCTTCTTTTCTACCTTTGATGACCTCTATACGTACATCTGTGTAACGTTGATTAAACCCATTCTGGCAATATTGTTTCGTTGGTAGTTTACTTTGCGAGAAAACAAGTTTCCGATATTTTTCCTATCACGTTTGTTGATTATTGGTCTATTGCTCGATGGCAGATTTGAAAACACGAAACGATAACCTAATCACGGGCATGCTTGATACAATGGAACACACGATGGAAAAGATAAAAATTTTATCGTGCTACGTTCTCTCGAAAAGTAGTTCACACGTAATCTAAAGAATGCAGTACATCGGCCACGATATTTTTCGCTGTGTACGCATGTACGTGTGGGTATCGTACAAATCGCACGACAAATATTGTACAATAGAATTGTGTAATGGTGCTTCGCGGCGCCGTGCGACAGAAAATCAAGACGCGTATCGCGCGATAAAAGTATAATTATCAAATTGACAATGTCATTTTAGAAGAAATCAGAACATCGACCGTGTTTGTCGAGTCTGAAAAAACAACTGCATTTCAATTTTACTTTTCTTTTTTTGCTTCTACGTCAGGTATGCCAGTTAAATCATATTATCACCGATATTAAATATCATGGTATCAGAGCAGCGGGGTTAAAAATTTCCACGTTTCTTTCGACACGGTTTGGCGTTCGATTCGAAGCCATGACGAATGGTCCCGCGAACCGTTGACGATGGTCGTTCATTTTACAAATCTCGGCTCGTTTGTTCGTGCCGTCGAACTACCGAACCATCGTCGTTACACGGAAACGTGTGGTCGGACAACGTTTGACGACAGCAATAATGGCTAGTCCATTTAACACTATTGTTGCTTCGTTCATCGGTTGATATCTTGTTTACACGTCTCGGAGAGAGTTGGCTTGCACATAAGATCGGTCGTGACCAAATGACAAAGTCCAGCGTACCACCATGCAATGGATTCGCAGTTGTTGACTCTTCCGCGAATCAGCGGGCATTATCGTTTCTTTAAATGAATAATTGCCTCTTGTTATATCGTTTACAGCTCGAGTCACCGTCTAGTCATCCTCTGTTAGAAATATTTCGATCGAAGACCGGACCTCGAACCCATTTATACCCCTTTTACATTTTGAGTCATCCACCTGCCCACCTTGAATATTTTCATCGAAACCAAAGGAGTCGCGATCGATTCGCCTTGAATCGCGAATCGCAGAAAACACAGAGCTCGATTTCTTTGAAAATATTTTACTCGGAAGCGTTGCTCGAATTTCATAATTCCCGCTAATGTGTTCGAGATATCGCGACGAGCATTAGACACCTGTCGAAATCTCGTGATCGTTCGACACGGAAGATTCGCGATTGAGCGTAACTTAGGTAAACAAAGGAAACGCGAATGGAAAGCGTAAGCACGATCTCACTTGCGCCTCTTGTACACGATCGTCTCGCGGAACGAGAGAAAAAAAAAGAAAAAAAACTTTTTATCCCAATGGGAGGTTTCCACTGAGTATGTCATGCAGTCATCGAACTTGGAACGTTATTATCGTGATCGTTTGCTCCAGTGCCTCGTCGCAATATAAACAATGATTCGTCGCCGACCAACCGGCGGCACAGAAAGCAAAATACAAGACGGAGAGAGACAAGAGAGAAGCCTCGTGACGTGTTGCTGCTGCTACATAATTAGCGCGCGAAAATAGATTTTTGCGAAACGAGCCGAGCTCCGCTCTGGTATGTCAATGAAAACAAATCCTTGTTCCCCTTTTTCCCCTCTCTTGCTCCCTTTCTCTTTGTCGAGGCCTGGTAGCTCCGGCGAAGGCCGCCGAATACTGAAATATACACACCGTTCGGAATAGTCGAATCATTGTTTGCTCGATCGAGACTCCGGTATCGTTTCGCTCCTCGCTAAACCGACCTAGCTTCCGAAATAACGGATGCACCATTTCTGTTTCTATCTATACACCAGCTCGCATACAGCTCGCTTTGTCCAGGAACATTTGTTGTAAATTATCGCGGATGCTAATAATACATCGATTTCTAAAACGTTGTGTAGTTTTTTTTTTCTTCTTTTTTTTTTGAAAGAAAAAAATAACTTTTCGTTTAATAAAAATTCAATATTTGTAAAATGATTATGAGTGAGTTGAGAAGAGAGTTTGATCTCCCTGATCTCTCTTCGTCAACTCGAAACGAATGTTTTAAGATAATGAAATGATTATTGAATTTCAACTGTCGTAGCTACGATATACGATTGCACGCGAAACGCGGCGACTAAAGTACAGCACAGTTGTATAATGTTTAGTTTTAACGCCTAATATAGCTGCTTATATTTATCATGGCTCTGCCACGTGCACGCGCAGCGTGCAAAACAATAAAGAGACACAATTGTGCAAACATATAAATGTAATTGGAAAAGTTGTGACACGTGCGGCCTTGTTTATGTAATGTAGAAAATTTCATCGATATCCGGCGAATCGTCGAGTACTCTAGTACGAAAATTCATCCTTTTATCGTTCTAATTTACCGGTGAACGCTGACGTTTCTATGGTAGAATATTAAAAAGAGCATTTCTGCGTTCTTTGAGGCAAATATGAAACCAACATAAGGACGTACCTTTATATCGTTATTACGTCAGTTTTTATCAAAGCTCGGAAAATAATTTTCCGCCCCGACAGCGTGTTATTAAATTTCAGAACTGAATTGGTATGATTGTAACGTACCGTGTTCCTTTACATTTTTAACGAGAATAAAATTAATAGTCGGAGAATGAAAATTGCAAATAGGGTGAAAATAAAAGAAAATCGCTACTGATTTATTTTTGCTCGCAGAATGGCGGCTCTCTTCAATGCGGAAGCCTGTATTTAGCACACCCGGTATATAAACGGACAGCGCATCTTCTAGTACGATCTTACTGTGCTAATGTCGGTGCCAGAAAACCACTGGAAAATCGGTCACGAGTGACTAATCGCCGAAGAATGGCCGCTGTTCTTGTTCCACTCGGTTCTTGCTAGAGAAACATCAAACTAGCCGTCGGCGTGGAAAAATTAATTCTCCACGCTACGTTTCATGCGTAAAATTGAAATCTAATATTCCTTTTTAAATGGAATCGTTACTTTTTATCCTAATATAAGTATACATATGTCACTATTTATATCCAAGGTAAATTAATTTACTAACTCACTCGAGACCTTCATTATTTTCTAATCATAGTTTATCAATTTTATGGCATATTTTAAAGAAGAACAAACACATTCCTTTGTCTACGACCAATAGAATAGATTAGACACGCGTGGATGATTAATCGTTTATTATATGCATATATAGATGATTGTTATGCGAATCACTGGAGAACGTTTCACGAAGAAACGATGCATCGCACCTTTCTCAAACGTAACACGGGCACCAATTGTGGAACGAGCATGGTGCACGGCGTCGCGTCATTCGACGCGTGTGTCATAATCGTACGCGATAAAATGATCGCGACGATAATCCACCTCGCCTTTGTTGGATCGAACACGGTTCGAAGGCAAGAAAAACAGCCGTGTTAGGCGAAATAAATGGTCGACTAATTAATGAATGCACGAGCCCCACTGGACGACTCGCAAATAAAGGAGCGCCGTCAGCGACACCGATAAAACAATGATTTCAATCGTGCCAAACTGCAACGAGAAAGTATCTAGATAATCGCTTGGTCCTTCGCAAAGGTTCAATTTTTCGAGACCGAGAGAAGAAAAGTTTCAAGAGAAATTAGTAAAGCTACATCCTTATTTATCTGTTGTCGAGAGAAGAAAGAAAGAAGACAGCGTTAAAAGGATAAGTAGGGTATTGATTCGATAAAAGAAAAAACGGCGTATAAGAAGGAAGCGAAACAGTGTTGCTCGCGATCCATGGAGCAATTATAATTGATAGCGGGTGAGATACGAAGAATTAGCGAGGGTTGAAAAATTTCATCGCACCGATGAAGAGCTCGCACCCCGTTCGTGCAAAGGAGAAAGGTAACATTAAATAGCTATTATTAACAGCCGTCCAGACGGTCGTTACGATAGCCAGGACGCTTGAAATTACTCTAATTTCCACGAATCTGCCGGTGAATGAGATGCAAATTCCCCTATTTATTTTGTCGGCGGTCTCGCTCTTAATAAGACTATACAATGTTGCCTCACACCAGTTCCGGTCGTGTGTAGCAAAGCCTTGTAATTTCCCCTCTAACATGGAGCTTCGAGGTCTGACACGGTGCAGACCAGAGCGGTCGGTTAGCGAAATTTCAATTTAATACGTTCGGTCCTTCGAATGGTGGCGAACGCCGCGTCGTGAACGTTGATTAATCGGCTTCTCGCCTGGCGAGTTTTCAGCCGCGAACAATCGAACGGTATTCGTCCTGTTGTTATCAGCCAGAGATCGCGTGGCAAACAGAACAGACCTCGGACCAACACGGATCGACGTTCGTGGCGCGCTCGCGCGAGCGTAATCGCGTCAGATCTGATCGGTGAATTCCAGAACGATCGCCGATTGCAGGATCTAGCGCTTACGTGACTAATTAGTTGGGAATTCGAGCGAAATCGCAAGCCGCACTCGATAGTGCGTTACGAAGGTGTACCGATAAAAGTCAACTGGCCGACGTTTTATCGATTACATTGTACGCGAACGGGTGGTGGACGAGAAGGTGGAGGAGAGAGAAAAAAAAAGGTAAAAGCGAAGCCGACGGTCCAGAAAAGAAAGAGAGAGTACACATGACCCGACGCGAGCGAACAACGCGTTCTCGCGCGACCGGATAAATTGTGCTAGCACCGTGACGGCATTAATTTATAAGTCGATCCCACCCACTAGCTTCCCGGACGCATTTTTCATCTTTTCGCTCGAAAATCGCATCTGCCGATTAATCGGTGTCTCTTATTACCTACGTACTAGCTATCCACCGAATTAAACTATTTAACGGTTCGAGGCTGGAACAATAATTTATTACGCTGTAGCAGTACATTTTTTTTTTTTTAATAAGTTTTCATCTTTGATAGAAGCGCATCGAGTTGTCAGTGGGAACAGAGGAATCGAGTCTAAGATGAAAATCCGTCGCAGCAATTAAAAGAGTCTGGGACAGAACGATCCTTATGACCGTAACGAATCTCTGCTCATAAATAGTCACGGCAAAGGCAGGAACAGAAGTCAATAGTCGACTGCACGCGTAGAGCGTGGTAATTTTCCTACTCGAAGCGAAACCGAGGCAACGTCTCGTAGCGTTCGCATGAATGGAAAAAACAAGGGTGGGGATTAATCGAGGAGAAACCGGATAGTCGACGTGCGGAAGAAATGCAATTAGAAAAAGAGAGCAGCAGGGACACGTGGGAGAGAACAATGCGGATAAAGGGGAACCGGGCACGGGCGTACAACCGAGAGCAGAGAACCGGAGACAGAGAGGAAAAAGAGGAGTGTATCGCGGTGACCGATAATACGAGGCATGGCCGTCTGGCAATAAATAAAAAAGTATTTGTACCGTTTATCGGCTGTTTACGACGGCCTGGTCACTTACAGCAATATAGTAAATCGCGTAGGCCGCGTGAATCATTCGTGGTCGGGAGTCGGTCGATCTTCGAACCTCATTCACCAACGGATACCCGGTCCGTGGATATGGGCACAGATTATGGCGATGGAATTTCAGAAATCACGATCCTTAATTAATCCCCGAAGCGAAGAGCTCCAACTTCGGCCACGCGATCCACCGATAAGGTGCACGTGAACGAGCAAGGGGCAACCGTGTCAGAAATATATGTACAATGTCTGCGAACCGTCTATCGGTGCTGTCCGTAGTCCGTGTTTCGATGCCCGAAGCGGAGACTCTCTTTATCTCGACCGCCGGAGAACGAGGTTACCGCAAAGGGTGCTCCGCGAATACTTTGTTGCAACCGATTCTCTTCTTTATAGTCCGGATAATAAGAACGATCGACAGGACGGATAAAGTCTAGTCGAGTCGCGAGCGAACGAGCACGTGGCACTCGGTATCCCCTCGAGAATCGTCGAACCGTTGAAATTATAACGTTTCGCGGCGTATTATCTCACTTATCGTCGCGGTTGCACGCGAAAAAGAAAGAACCGAAACCGATACTCGACCGCGAGGATCCATTAATCTCGCGTTTAGACTAAAATATATCGTTTATCGAGCGTCTAATCGTGCTATGTGTATGCTATACGATATACATATATACAACATACATATAAAGTCCACGGGCAAGGAAAGATACTGTTAGCGTAACAAGCTGTTATGTTGTTCTTAATCGGGAAACAAACAACAATCCGTTTATGCGGTTGTTGCTGCGCTCGAGTAAACAGCCCGTCAGCGAAAAAATGTACACGTGCGCAAAGTCCATTTATAATGCAGCTCGCCGTATCTGTGGCTCGTGGTCAATACAACGATAGCGGTAAATAAGTTTACGAGCCGCGAATTGCTACTCCACCGTCCTATCGTTCCCGGACGATTCATTACAGCGATTCACCGAGTGCCGTTCGTGAATTAATCAGCCCGGTGACGACCAGGGAATCCTTCTTCCCACGAGTCACCATCGAGCACGTTCGCGATAATTTACAATATCGTTCCGATCTCTTGCCGAACAAACGATCAACCATACCCCGATACTAATAATAGCGTAATAACGCGACCTGATTATTTATGATACTATTACACAACGAGTTTGGTGAGCGGCGTACGATCGAGGCGCCACTGCATCTGGCCAGACTTTTGAAATTCCTGTGTTCGTTCCGTTTCGCGAATTAATGTCACGGTCAGTCGTATAAAATGTTTTATCGCAACTATGTCTCTGGGAGCACGCTCTGACAATTCTCAACAAATTCTGAAAGTCTGCGTGTAATAGTATCCTATCGATGAAGGTGATCACCAAATGATCAAAAAATCAAATCGAGCGGCGAATTACCGGACAGGAAGTCGGACTAACCGGATAAAAAGAAGATCCTTGTAATCTGCTTAAATTCATCGTGCGAACCCAAGTCGTTGATCGATCGTCGCGTACCTTTGTCGATCCGTTCGATCCATTCACTCTTTCTCTACCGTTTGNTGCGAACCCAAGTCGTTGATCGATCGTCGCGTACCTTTGTCGATCCGTCCGATCCATTCACTCTTTCTCTACCGTTTCAATGATCGAATATGATCTGTGGAATTTTTAAACTGCGAAACTTCCGCGTAAGTGAACGACAGGGAATAAAAAAAAAAAGAAAAGAAAAAAAAGAAAAAATGGAGAGCGATGAGCGACGTGAAACGATCGCGTTTTGGACTGTCCGATCGTTTCGATTCGCTTGGTCAACGTGGTCGTCCCAATGGTATATGTTTACCGTCGAATTGCCAAATGAATTTTGACCTCGTTGTAGCGGGCCAAAGGCTTGTATGTCGTCAAAACTTTCTACACGACAGCTAATAGCCACGTGGATGATTAACGCGTTCAGATTAAGGGTAATTAGAAAATGAAGCCTGTATCTATCCAGCTGTGACCTCGTCGCTTTTCCTTCTCAGCTGATGCGGACAATTTATGAAATGAATTTCTATTTCCTTTTTTACGATGTTGATTACTATGTATTTATACGATCTTTGGAGTAATTAGAAAAGTGTCTCTCTGATCAATGGATTCTAGAACTAATTCTGAATACACACGTGCTTAATGATCGATGGTCATTGGAACATGAGTGTTTTGACCTTCTGGCCGATGATTAATGAAAAACTGGTTTTAGATGTGTTTATATATGTGTATACGTAGGTATCGAATAATTATACCTGTTGCATACCATGTTTAGATGTTCGAACCAAAAATAAAGGCGATGACTTTGTTGGCTTCAAAATTCATAAAAGAAAGTTTCCTTTCTAAACACGATGAAACTTATTATATTTTAAAACTTGAACTTTCAAACACGCTAACCAACACCGTGGGGAAATATAAGGGTAGAGACAATTAAACCCTGTTTTCCATTCGAACGTATTCGTAACGATATTGAAACGACGCGGTTTCCAAAAGCGCGGGGGCTAACGCAGCTTGTCAATACGGTAACTTATTGTTTCAACGGTGAAATCTTTGATCGATCATGGGTGGTCGTCTATTCTTTGAGTCAACTTCCGCTGCGTCCTACGGTTCGTGAACAGAAACAGACAGGTACACCAAGATGAGAACTCGTGTAGGTGTGCTTACATGCACATGGTGACCTGATTTGTATTCGCTGACAGAACGTCGTTTGCTAACTCGATGAAAACCCACATCTTCCGAGTTCCGTTGATTCTGTTGCTCACGCTTTGAATACGAAAGTGACCGAATTGTCTTAACGCGGACAAAGGAACGTATAATTTCTCCCCAACTTGCCAGAGTCGTTGCTCCAACTGTCACGATCGAGCTTCGGACTTTGGGCGCGAACCAAAGTAGCGAAATGAGAAAACAGCTGCTCCTTGGTATCGTTCCGATATACCAAGACAATCGATCTTACTATTTCGGAAAGCTATTTCGTTCGAAGGTCAAACCTGTGGTTCGAGATCACGATCTGAGTTACTTTCTGACAGAAGCATCTCGAGAACCTGACGAGTCCGCAGTATCCAACAAGAAAGATTTGCCTCGCCATGACGTCCTCGTTAAGTACGCTTCTTTGGAAAAAAAAATTTTTGTCCGAGCTCGAAGCTTTCACAAGTAGACCTCGAACGCAGTCTTGCAGCACCGAGTAGTAATCCCCGACGATAAAGCGACACGTCGTGTGTTTGTTTGCTCCGACAATGACGACACAGTCGCGGGATCCGAGAGGTTTAAATTCGCCCGTCTCGGTGCTCGACGTGCAACGTCGTGGCCGAAAAATGAAAATATTTTTTCTTTCGAGCCACTGTTCTGCTCGAGCACGACCTGTTTTCGTTCGTTCTGCAACTTACAGTCAGTTGAACGTTGTTGCACGTGCAACTATAAAACCCGTGCGTCATCGTGCGTGCACCTCGCTGATAATAAGCCGCCAAATCGACGGAACGCGACACAAAAGCGCTCGGCCGAGCGAACCGCTCGGCTACGTCACACAGATTGATACACGACCGAAGCACCTGCGAACAACGACTGATTAGCCATCGAAGTACGATCGGCTAAGCAACCGTTGCTCGTCGCGGCCCGTTATCGGGTCACCGGTGCTGTAATCGTTTTTTTCCTCTCGTAAACACTCGAACTCGGAAGCCGGCAACGCTTTGGAAAAGTTTAGAGAAGCTAGAGTCAAAGGGTATCGGCGATCAACCGATCGCGAACCTTGCCGGTTATCGCTTCTTCGTACAGGCTAAAAGATTAACGGCCTCGAGATGAAACTGTAACGATCTCCTCGGAAAACTTTTAATCCGGTGTTTGAGTCGGTCTGTTTTTGGATTTAATCTGACCTACTTTCCAAAAGTAGCTTTCGCTGACTTTGCAAGCTTGCGAGGAAGTTGGTAATCGAATTTGATAGCTGTGCGTAGAATATAGAAAAAGGAGGAACAGATCGAAACGTTTACGATCGCGTAATCGCGAAGCCACGTTGAACGCTCGTTTGCTGATCGATCGGAAGAGAAGAAAAAAAAAAAGACAAAAAAAGAAAGAAGCGATGGGATGGTTTTCATTCGATGTATAGGAATGAATTTAGGCAGATGGATGTGCGCGTTACACCGTTGAGGATGCCGCTCGTAAAAACGATCATAAAAGACGACTATAAATGAAGCTGCTTGGCACACAAATATTAATAGCATAGATTAGTTAAAGGAAAAATAGGAACACGTGTTTACATTCACAGATCGCATTTACGAGGCGCGCTCGCGTTCGAGGATTTCTATGACGTAACGTACACGACCGTATGCGCCACCGGCTGAAAAATATTTACGCTCTCGGCTAAACTTTTTCACCGATCATCCAGAGACAAAGACACGCCACTGTATTTGAGGCTTCTTGAAAATATCGTCTTTGATTCAATTCACTGCCATGTTTCGAGCAAATCTTCTAAACGAGACGCACGAAAGTAGCTACAATAATTGGACGTGTAAACGACAAACCGATGTTTATCACAAAAACTATAATAATACCTAATTTCCATGATCTCGCGTAACTGTATCCGAGATCGTTTTATCGTTACAGAAAAAAAAAATTTTTGAAAACCTCCTTGGTAGATTTTTCTGTGAGCTAAAAACGGACGAACGATAAAAAAGCGTGCAACTTGTAGGTGAAGAAGCGAAGATTAAGAGGACGAAGATCACCGAAAAACACCTTTTAACGAGGTTCGTTCGTTTTATTACCGGTTGATTGCGCGAACCAGCGAAACGCAAGTATCGGCTCCGGTCCGGCGGGATGGATTCATAAACGAGGCCAAGCGGCGGATAAAAAATGTATTTTTAACGATGCTAATTGAAAAAAGGCGCGCGAAATAAACGTGAGGTTTTTATTCGCACCGCGTCGACGCCGCGCGCGTAAACACCGGTACCAAGCAAAATATCGGCGGATCGGCGCGGCCTGGCGAAGATATAATTTCGCATAATAATAACGCCAATAACGATAGCGCCGTTCCTGCGTTGGCAGCTCAAGGCGGCACGCGCATAATAACGCGACATCGCAATGACAGTCGCACGGTCCGCGATTCGACGCGTTGAGTGTTNGATGATTAATGAAAAACTGGTTTTAGATGTGTTTATATATGTGTATACGTAGGTATCGAATAATTATACCTGTTGCATACCATATTTAGATGTTCGAACCAAAAATAAAGGCGATGACTTTGTTGGCTTCAAAATTCATAAAAGAAAGTTANTTTTTTTTTTTTTTTTTTGTTAACCATAAAAAAGAAATGAAACTTTTTTAAAATCCTTTGCTTCGTTTTTATATCCTGTTATTTTTGCGAGTTATTGATCAATCGTATTTACTGTATGTCATTCGTTTACTTCTCGTACATCAGCATCTTTCTATCGTAAACGGAAAAGATTGCAGTCATTTGTAATAGCGTCGGGTTTTTTCTTTTAATTGCTCCGCAAATACTGAAATCGCTTGAAACCAGACAAAAAACTAAAGTAATGGAAAGAGCTGTGGAGTTAAATAAAATTCAGCAAAAGCGCTCCTCGAACGTGGCACGAGTTGTCCGAAGTAATCGTACCACGATCGCGTGAAAATTAGCCGACCAATTGCCTAGATTCGCTCGGCTGATAATTAAAAGTACAACATCGGCGATCCTGTTTTTCGAAAGACAGTTTAGCGATCGCTTTCCTACTCGTATCAACGAATTCGTGGTCCTGTGGTAAACAACGCTCGTCACCAGGATTCAATCTCGCAGAAATTTAAATAGTTGTTCGCCAGTTCTATTCGCATCGTTTCACAAGTTCTACAACTTAGCATCCCAATGAAATTTTCTTGCGGTTTTTCCTTCGGTGTCAAAAGGAATACACGAATGAGGAAAATTTCAGTGCGCGAAACTCGAATTTCACGCGTGTTTTATAGCGGTGTTTCGCGAAATAGATCAAGCATGGTCGAGTTTCATGGAAATCGCCGGCCAAGCAAAAATATTTTCAAGCCGTCCAGGTACCACGAATCGGAAAGGACGAGATCGTCCGGGTATTGAAACGGAGTGGCCGTCACGCAAACAAAGAATGGCGACGGCTCGACGAAAAATATCATAAAAGTCTTCGTGGCGGCGTAAATATTTTGTACGACGGCGAAGTAAATACTTCGATTAAGGAGGGAACGAAGGCGAACTCGCCTGGTCCGTTCCTTCGCCTCTTATCTCTCGGTTAACGAGCTGATCGACGGTGCGTTGTCGATGCCGAACTGAATTTCGCCTCGGAAAGTTTCGCCGCGAACGAAAACAAGATTACGCGACGACTTCGTTTCGCGAGCGCGCGAATGAAAATATTACGTGTTCGATCGTCGACTAGCAGAGATCGCAGGTACGATTGCCAGCAAATAAACGGTCAGTAATGAAAACAATCCTCGACCAGCCACGCGTAAGTACTTCTGCTGACGATTCACCGCTTCTGACGATATTGCATCTTATCAGCGATCGCGTTCGCGCGTTTCGGTTCGCAAAATTACGCCCGTATCTCCGATCAAAGCATAACCTGGCATTTCCTCTTCACGTGACACTCTTCGAGAGTCGCAAAGTACGATACGATAGATCTCGTAACGGTACGCTTCGCGTTCAAGTTGAAAATCGACAAAAATTTGTTTGCTCGCGGCACGTTGCTGAAAAAACAACAACACACATGGAAGTATGTTCGTTTCATTGTTCATTTTGCGATATTTGTTCACGTGCTCCTAGTATTTATCAGTTCATCTGCAGTTATTTTTACCCACGCGAAGTTTAAATAACAAACAGAATTCATATCACGTTCGGTGATTCTCCGCTCGTTTTCGTATCCATTTCCGTTGCTACCGAGCCGCGTGTAATCGTTAAAATTACGCGAGCAAGGATACGAGAAAGAAAGAAACCTGGGCATTCGTTGTCGGGACAACGTCAAACCCTTTGCATACCAGCGAGAGTTTAGCTCGTTTCTAACGTTATATTATCCCATAAAGAGCGAACCGTATTATATGCACGCACAGGACGTGCATGCCAGCAAGCGCGGGTGAGAAACGGGAGTAATAACAATCGTAAACAATGGACACGGAAAGTCCACGAGCGGAACAGTGATTTAGCCTATGGAAATGACATTCCTTTCCATTTTACGCGACGATGAACCCTGATCGACGGGAATTTGTCTTACGTGAGAATAAGATCGACGATTGTCATTAACTCGATGAATATGTTTTTATAAAGTCACAGAAAACAGTATCATTAGAGGTCTAGACTTGTTGACGCTGTGTTGTACACTAATTGAATTACGTCGTTCTTGTTTTTTTTTTTTTTTTCTTTTTGTTATTAGTGCGGAGAGTTACGGACGAGAATAGACTTAAATATCAAGTGATGCAATTTTTAATTTGTTTGTTTAATTCGCTATCAAAGGCGTCACGTGGCAGTCACTCAAACAGTGTATACAATCTGAACGCCAATTTGTTCACGATCACGCGAATGCCGACATTGCCATTTATCGCTAACCCCTTACGCAAAAAACGACAATGGGTCGTCGCGTCGCGACGTCTAAAAACAGGCTCGTTTTCCGCTAGCAGCCGACCGATTAAGCCCGACCAAATTTAAATACACATACTACTGTGCGCGTTTTTGAAAACGATAAAGCCGCGTGGCGTTTTATCGGGAATCGTTATCGACTCCCCTAACATTCTCCAAAAATAACGCGACCATGCGTGTTCTCGCTGAACTCCGTTCGTCGTCGGGTCAAAGTCGGTCGCCTCTGTTGCGAACAGCTTTTATGTAGTTTTTCACGATTCCTCGGTCAACTTTCCTCGTAAACATCGATGAATCGGCGCGGATTTCAAAACGCAAATCAACTGGCATCCGGAAGAAAATATTTACGTTTCCAAAGTCGCCGCGTCGTCGTGATTACGAGCGTGCAACGCCGAAACGAAATTTTTCTATACTCGATAACGTCGCTTAATTTACGATAATCACCGAGATCGCGTCGCGTAGCGTGTAAATGGCCACGCTTACGCGCAAGAACGGACCGTATCGCCGAATGTTTCTGCTTCGTAATCCGCGGTGACCAGGTTGGAAACCTGTCAAAACGTAATATCGGGTTTCCACGTAACATTTTCTATTAGTATCTCCGACATACGACACCAAATAGGGGAACCGTGAGACGTGGTCATCAGGAATTACAAGGTATTCGTATAAAATCGTTTGGTGCCTGACGAAATTTCTATGACTCCGATGACACCGTTAGACGTTAGCCAGGTGATGTCTGACCTTTAAACTGTGACGTCTGCGCGCCTTTCGCTTTCTTCGCTCGAGGATCCGGAGACTTACGATCGAATCGTCAGAAATCTCAACGTTCGATTAATTATTCCAGCGAAGATTCCAATTGTGAACAAATTGAAAACTATCGTGTCTCGTGTTAAAAATGATGTAGTAAATCATCTACTGACACGTAACAGCGAGTAACCGTATCGAAGCTACGAGGAAGATTGTAATTTCTCGCTGAAGCATCTTTCGATATCACAATTATGTACGCGTTGATGCAATAGACTTTGTATCGAGAAAAACCTGTTATTCGGTCGAGTATTAACTACATCCTGGCATGTCGGAAAAAGTAACGATCGCACGAGCGGAAAGAGCAACGAATCATCGGAAAGTACACGAGAAATCCAACTTCTCTGGATAACGTACGCGTCGAAACGCCTCGTCACCGGGGAGCAGAGATTGTTCGCGTTTCTGGTGCCTTTCGAAGTGGCAGGCAATTGTTCGTTGCTTTGTGTAACAACCGTTATTGGATTCCGGAAGAAGATCGCAAGGAATAATTCGCTGGCACACGCCCGTGTTTCGCGGTTAATGCATTCACCGTAGCAAACATCCATCATTTCTAGCTTTCTGCTACTTTTCGAAGTAATTAATCACAGTGACCATTGTGCTCGCCCCTCAGCTTCGCTCTCTCTCTTTCTCTCTCTCTCTCTTTCTTTTTCGCCCTTCCATCCTCCAGCGACCACCAACCTGATAACGCGTTATCGTAATACAAGGGTGAGTCCACGTCGAACGCGCCCACGTATAAATACATGTCGATAGTATCGCGGAAGTTCACTTGCCGCGATCGATCGACCTTTCGTTCCTGGAAGTTGTTCGCTCTTTCTAGCGCACGCCCCCCTATAAATTTACTTCGATGCGAAACGCATGGGCTTCCTATTGTCGGTCGGCTAAATGGCCGTCGGGTAACGGACACTCGAAGAGCGCGTGTATCGCGAGCCTTTGCCACGGACCGAGATATCGGAGCTTTTTCGCCGTCGATCGCGTGGTACGCTCCAACGATTCGAGCCGCGGAATTCTTAGCCCCGTCGATAGAAGGGATTGGTCAGTATTTAGGAGCAGCGTGATATACGAAAGGTCGAGACAATGGTCGCCTTGAGACTACCTCGCCTTGCCCGGAGAACCACGTCTATGCAAACCATTAACGCGATCAAACTCTTTTTTTTCTTCTTTTTCTTTTCAACAGAGATCGGTTGAGTGTTCCGTGTGAAATTCCACGATAAGGGTATGTTTCTGACTTTATTGCTCCAAGCGTAAGAAAGTTATTGTCGCGATACGATCGCCTGTATTGTTACATTCTAGTGGACAAATAATTCTGACTCTTCGAGCGAGAAGATTTAAAGTTTCCTACTTATCCTCGATTCGCGGCCCATTTAAAAGCGCCACAAGGGAAATACCGAGCGTATCGACAGTTTATGTTAGGTTTATTTAGACGAGTCGACAAATTTTTTGGCAGCATGAAATTATTCCTTAATTATCCCACGAGGAAAAGTTGGTTACTGAAATCGCGTAAAGCGTGCAGATTCTATTAAAAACGGGGACAGCGACGAAAATTAATTCTAATGCACGAAAACAGCGGCAGGTCGTCTATATTTAATTCGTCAAATGGAAGTCGTTGGAAATAGAACAAAAACGAACCGCTTTGTCAATCTCGAATGCTCGTGATCGTGTGCACCCACGGGGACGGTGTTGTACAATAAAATCGAATCGCTAAAAAATAGACGCCTCGACGAATAGCCGACGAGCGCGTACAACTTTTTTAAACAGTCCTGTCCTGGGATCTACGCAGTCCCGTCCAGTTCACGGCGGTTTATTTTTGAGACCGATTTTTCTCTTCGAACGACTCGTCGCGATCGTGTCTTTCCTCGGCATTCTTGCACGTCCTGTCTCGTTACGTTCACGATGAAAATAGACCGTGTCGTTTCTGCGTCTGTGTTTCTCACGTCACACGAGAAACAATCGTGGAAATAAAGACGCGTTAACCGTGACAGTTTCTCCGATCGAATACATAATAGAGCACGATAAAAAGCCAACTCGATGAACAAAATATACACCAAGTATCGTTCTACAATTGTTCGCAATTACGAATTAACTGCCAGAGAGTTATCAAGAAGCTTTCACGAAGCCAGTTGTCGCGAGTAACGAACGCAACACGGAAATGGAAATTCATAGCAGAACCAGTTTGATAATTCAACGAACAAATGGTGGTTCTTTCGCTTGTTTTCTGATATCGTACGCCACTGGCTCGTGTTCTCTGTTTTACGGCAATATCTGGCATAAGTTACGCGTGCCTCGCACGCGTATCGTGCGCTTTATGCGCGCGACTAGCAGCGAACGCACGTGTGGTCGACGCGTGGGGGTTGATGCTCGAACGTCGAGGGGGTGAAGAACACTTTCCGGCGAGTATTCACGATGTTTGCTCGACGCGAACGTTTGGTACCTTCGATCGAATCTATGAATCGCTTTTATATCGCTTACACATGTTCTCGCTATGAATTTAGCGAGCTACGAGGAAAGGTGAATCTGGAACAATATTGCGAGTGGTATTTGTTTGTTACAGATTGGAGACTCTTTTCTTCGTTCGTACGAAAGGTGCACAAAATTTCTGAGCGATTAAATTTCAATGAATTTCAATGAATTTCAGTGTTATTTGGCTATTCTAAAATCTCTATTAAGTATTAGTCGATGGAAAATTTCTCAAGGGATACTCGGTTAACCTTGACTGCATTGCTGAAATGATTTGCAAACGAATTCGTACGTCAATCGAGATTTATGGATTTGCACGTGCTTTTTATGTTTCGTACAGTCGCCGCGTTACGTAATACTCGAGCTGCACGTCTTTCGCGTATCGTGAACAGTCGTTTGCATTCCGCAATGTTTAATTACGATACGTTCGGATTTGCTTTAGATTGGATCGTGTATAAAACAAAACTGAATCCCTGGTACCAGGACTGACGTTATCAAGATACAAGTTCAACAAACGTACGGTTTCTAGTCAGTCAGAGAAAATACGGCAGGCAACATTTTCACGTAGAAACTCGGTCGTTTGTGTTACAGGCAGCTCGCAAATCCACCTGAAAACACACCTGCGAAGTGTCGTGACTTTTTGTTAATTTCCGAATGAACGCGCACACGTGTAGCGCCGATCGCGAACGTAATCGCGTCCAATGAATATAAGCGTTACCTACGTCAACGACGCAACCTTATGTTAGAGCCTGTTGGAAACTTTGTACTTCGAATGACGTATTGCAAATAATTGCCTACGATGTTTACCTAAATGACAGGAACGAATAATACCGTTTGGAATAACGATACTGTGGCAACCCTCCTACGCTCCGCCATCAGAGGGATTCCACAACACCGACTTTCTCGTAAGTCCTCAAGAATCGTACGATTCGTACATATGCCGATCCCTCTCCTAACTTCAGTAACCTCGGGTCTAAGGCACGGACCTGCTAGGTTAACTTACCGACGAGTCCACTAGCAGGCTCCGGACAAGAAAACGTTCTTCCTATCCGTTTGTCCCCCTTCTTGAACCACAACAATACCAACGATTTGTACCTAAAAAAAGCTGCTATCAGCTGTATCGTTTTATAAACTTTGCTGAAGCTAGTCGCAACTTCGATTAAATAATTAAATATTTTTCGAGCGTTTTAAATGACCGAGGAGTTATCAGATTTCGAATTGACCAGGACGAACTATCCATGAAATATTTCGTAGGGATTCTCAAGTCTTTATAAAACCGCAGAACCATTTGCCGCATGAACACGCAACTAAACATCAGGATTATCTCTTATCGTTAGATAATCTGCTATCTTAGTTTCACGATTAAAAGTCTTCCTGGCGTAACGTCGGTGTTAGTGTTTTTTTCGATCACCGGGACGATTAGCGTCGTATCGGTGTGTTCGGCGTAATCGTCGATCGATCGACGATACCGCACGAGCCGAGGTTTACGGTGACGAGCAACGTCGGACTCGAATGGCCGCGCTTCATAACTCGTCGCGCGATTCCTTTTTGTGACGGCTATAATTACTGCTTTTACAACCGGCGCCATCCTCTAATATTAGAATCGGAGCGAAGAATTTAGGGTGAAATGTCAGCACCATCCCATCGACTTCGTTTTTTTTTATATTAAAAAAAAATATATATTTTTATTCAAATTTATTAATAAAGGGCATGAATTCGACACACGATGCGTAAATCCAAAGCTAACCCAAGGCTGTCAGCGCGTACTCCTAACAACCATCGCTTTGTTAGCCTTCAACGTCAACGATCGTCGTAATTGCCATTTGAATGGCAGTCTCGATCGACGATTATCGCGGGAAATTAAGTGGCGCCTAATAAAATCCACGGCTGGTTATTATCGCGGAGGCGGTTGTCGCTCGTTCTGCGTTTCATTCGATCGCGAAACAACGTGTCCCCGGATGGTACAATTACGAATACATAAAGTGATACAGCAATAGCCGGGAATCGATCAGACCTGAATCACGTAACGTCGCGTCACGGGACCGAAATTCGAGAATGGACCAACTGGTGTATCTATATTTGCAGCACCGGCCGTTGATGACCATCGTTCGTCAGAATATACTCGCCTACGTTCGCCATGACGTCATGTAAAGAAACGACACGCGGCTGATTTATTCGATTACGTCGCACATCGCCGATCGGGCCCTCTGCCAGTGACAAAAGGGGAAAAGATGATGCGATGTCTTACCGATTTCGGGGTTGCTCGTAACGTGAATCGATTAAACTTTATGTTTACTCTATTAATAGTTTCCACGAATAAGTAGTAACAACGTAGTATCGGCAATATTTGTTTGGAGATAGCGCGATAGTTAAATAGATAAAGATTAGCGGAACTGTAAAGCGTTTAGCGGAAAGTGGATTTTTTCTCGAGAGCAAACAGAGTAGGTTTGATCTAATCGTATCTGTATTTCAGGTGTATTTTTTACCCCCCCCCCCC
>SMSQ01025863.1:204015-230156 GCA_019453375.1 Ctenoplectra terminalis | reverse complement strand
ATTCGACACACGATGCGTAAATCCAAAGCTAACCCAAGGCTGTCAGCGCGTACTCCTAACAACCATCGCTTTGTTAGCCTTCAACGTCAACGATCGTCGTAATTGCCATTTGAATGGCAGTCTCGATCGACGATTATCGCGGGAAATTAAGTGGCGCCTAATAAAATCCACGGCTGGTTATTATCGCGGAGGCGGTTGTCGCTCGTTCTGCGTTTCATTCGATCGCGAAACAACGTGTCCCCGGATGGTACAATTACGAATACATAAAGTGATACAGCAATAGCCGGGAATCGATCAGACCTGAATCACGTAACGTCGCGTCACGGGACCGAAATTCGAGAATGGACCAACTGGTGTATCTATATTTGCAGCACCGGCCGTTGATGACCATCGTTCGTCAGAATATACTCGCCTACGTTCGCCATGACGTCATGTAAAGAAACGACACGCGGCTGATTTATTCGATTACGTCGCACATCGCCGATCGGGCCCTCTGCCAGTGACAAAAGGGGAAAAGATGATGCGATGTCTTACCGATTTCGGGGTTGCTCGTAACGTGAATCGATTAAACTTTATGTTTACTCTATTAATAGTTTCCACGAATAAGTAGTAACAACGTAGTATCGGCAATATTTGTTTGGAGATAGCGCGATAGTTAAATAGATAAAGATTAGCGGAACTGTAAAGCGTTTAGCGGAAAGTGGATTTTTTCTCGACAGCAAACAGAGTAGGTTTGATCTAATCGTATCTGTATTTCAGGTGTATTTTTTACCCCCCCCCCCTCTTTCTTTTAAGGGATAATAGAAGCGTGATTATTGCTTTTCACGTTTCATTATTTACCATTGTTTTGACATTACAAATTGTAGCGTAATCACACGATATGCATGATCGGATTAATTTCGTCTGTATCGGTTAAAGGTTAGCTCGATAAAGAAAGAAAACTGACTGAGTCTAACGTCGATTTACATCGACCAGTAACATCTTTGTACGAATCTAGCATCTCATAGTAAACGATAAATCAAAATTAAACTCTGTGCCTAGCCCTGCTGCTTGGTATCAGATATTGTTCCCAAAAAATTTAACGCGTTCGTTTGTACACCACCGAAGAAACGGTTAGATGACCAGTTTAAATGCAAAGTTTCCAGTGGAGAGCCAGTTTGTTTAGACTACGCAGCGTGAATCTTTTTCATTGTTTCACATGTTACGGTTATATGCTGGCGTTGCGTCACTGACACAGCATCACGTGAAGAAAAGATACGCGTCATTCGTTCACCGATGTACATTAGTATCTGGGCCAATTGCCAGCGGCCAAGAAAGAAAAATATATGTATATAATAATAATAATATATATATATATATATATCTCGGCGTTCCTTCGCTACATCATGCCAAGAAACGCGAACAAACGAGGAAAATGTCCGAAGAGGGTAATAAAGAGGAATCAATTGTCCGTTTCGCAGTTGAATCGTTCGACGAATCGGAAGACCGCTCGAAAATTCTATAAAGAATCCCTGAATTATACGAGGAACTTGTTAAAATTTCATTCCCTTTGGAGAATTGTCGAAGAATGCTCGCAACTTACCGAGATCAGCCTTCTGGTTGTTCTTAGAAAATACGACGCTACGCTCTGTTGCCTCCTGCAGGACATTGTTCAGGATGTCTAGTGCTCTTTTCGTCGTCGATCCTTGATCCTTCGTCGGGAATGATATCTCGACTCTCACCACTTTTTCATACACTCGGAATTATCATCGACGACGCGAATCTCCGTGAAGTTCATTTCCTCGCGAGGACCAAGAAATTCGTTACTCCACTCGACGACGCGTTGTCGCGAAATTGTATAAAAAGCTAGCAATTACGGTACATCGGGCAAACAGTTCAGGCTGCGTTTAGTTGGCGACCACCCAACGTCCGGTTTACGAAGTCGAGAAAAGTCTCCGACGCGGTGATAAATTGCCACGGCGCGGAGAGGAATCGGCGTTTCAACCGTCACGAGGATTTGCCAAAAATCGTTTCAGCTATCGTATGAAAGAAAAACGAGACTGATCTCGCGTCAGGACACCTCCCGCATTAAATATACATGCGACGTTTCAACGGAGGGCCTGCGTCACGGGGAACAGCATCATCGCTGTAGCTACCACAAGCGTCTCCGTTCTCACCTTTTTATCGAGCTCATAATTTTCAGGTAATTCGATGCACGTCGAGAAATTATTTCCTCTAGATGGGGCAGAGCTTTGCACGTGTCATTGCAACGTTCAAGGCCTCGCGATACAACAGCAAACAGACCAGTCGACTTTCAATCTGCGTTCAACCAGGAGCTATTTTGCGCAACGATGAAAGCGTCGAACGCAAAAAAGAAACAGAGTCGAAGAAGAAGGAGAAAAGAAACCAACTCTATAAATGTTTATACGGACATACGATACGACACTGTTAGGCGAATAAACTGCAGCTATACCCGTGGCTGCAACCGAGTATGTGCTCTCCGTTTTACACGCACTTCGCATCGTCTCATTGTGCCGACCGTTTCGACGCAATTCGTGACGACACTAGTCGTCACCGAGTCCTCGTGACGGGCACGAATACGTCAACGTGTTTGCGTTCGGTGACGGATTCGGCCGCGAAAACTATTATCGGCGCCGTACGATTCTTTAATAGACGTCAGATTTTCTCGTGGGCGGATGCGTCCGATTACAACGCTGCCCGTCGTGTACCACGATACATCGTACACCACTGACGTATCTTTCCACGAATTACGACGCCTGCCTGCAACGAACACGGGAATTCCACGTGAACTTCGATTCGTCGACGCATCGAGCCAAATTTTTAGTAGATTTTACTCGAAGCTGTTCGACGGTTCTTGGATCGGTTGCCGATGCCTGGCACGATGGAGAACGAGATCGTATATTGGTCTATAAATAACGTAGATACGTTTCGAGATTCTCTATATCGACGAATCAGAGAGAATATGGAAATTGAGCGAGGAGCTTAATTTCGATAGTTGCCAAGCTGATCGCGAAGCCTTGCGATTCGATCGAGTCGCAGGGAACAAAGGTGACGAACAACTAACAGTATCGTGGAGCAGCAAACCGCTTGTGAAAAATTCTTATCACTCGGTAGTACCCCGTTTCCCGTGGCGATACGATTTTCGTGATAGTGAAACGCAAAAAATATCGGAATAACGCCATAAGCTCTTCGATAAATATTGGACACCGACGCGTTGATCAGCTCTGTCTAATTTGGTCCGTGTCAGTTTCGAGTTACGTCGAATAGATGACTCGTTATCATTGGATTACGAGCTTGAATCTTTCTAGCACGCCAAGTGTCTAGGTATCCATGGTGTACATATAACACTACTGAACCGATGCCTTTGTAGAAACGTTCGTACAGGTAATTGACGCATGAAAATTAGTTCAGAAATCAAAGGAACCAGAAAAAGGATTTAAAATGCTCAATAACACGGTATGATATCGACCAAACGCTACTCCAGTCCCGTTATCGCGGGGATCAGCGTTGACAGACAGCGTCTGGTTGCTTTTTCAACTTCGCAACATACGTTCCACCCCTATCAAAAAACTTTTAATCGTCGAAGAATTCGACCGCGACGCCGAGACGGAAGCCAGAGGAAACCTGGTGCACCGAAAGTATTATCGCGAAAATAGATGTAGACAGACAGCGTCTAGTCAGTTTTTCGCAGCAAATTCATTTCGTTGACGAAGCTCGACCAATTGCTGGCGACAGGTGTTCGTGCAAGCAAGCGTGCGAGCGTGGCCAGGGTGGTGTCGCGGCGAACGACGCGGACCCAACCAGACGGCAAACTCGGTTTAATCAACATTCTACATTATCCGCACACTGGCCACGTTTAATGCGGCCTGAAATTGCCGTGTTACACAGCGAAATCGATTTTTTTCAGGCGCAACAAAGTCGCCGGGAGCACCAAAAATAATTAATTAGCAATTTCGCACGATCCATGCATTAGCCCGATAAAAAATGGTCCGTTAAGGCGCATCGTGCCGGATCTCAAAGACCTGACGTGTCCGTCGGGATGGCCGAGTGTTACAGCTTTCATTCTATCTTTATTTTTCGCTGTTTTTTTACGGTTTTCGTACGAAAAACGTGATTCGATTTCAACGTTGTTCACGACCGAACTCAAGCTCAACTCGTGGATCGGGACTCGGTGCATAAAATGCACAGAAGGCGCGAGCAGGTTAGCGTTCTCCGTCGCGAGAAAGGGTCGCGATTCCGTGCAGTTGGAATGCGCCGAGAAATTCTGTGTCACCGTGAAGGAATGCAGCTGTGCTCAGACGGCGGATAAAGAGATAAGAGAGGCTGGAGAGACTGTTTCTGGCGCTCGGTTGCTCGCGCGATTAATGTTTCTTAATTAAACAAGACGAAAGAGGGATCAGAGATTTCAGTAGATACCGTTCAAGTCTGTAGATTTCAGTTTTTAACATCTTGTTTTCTTATAATATAAATATAGAAAATTATATCTATTTAACTCGTCTTTTAATACGTTATCGATAAGGAGAAGAAACGATCCAACCGTCTTTACGATCATTGGTTCCAGCTGCGTAGCTCTGAAACTAAAGTACGCGTATCCAGAAACAAGATTCCTAGCAGTACCAAACTAAAAGTCCTTTTCTTTAAATGGTCTCACCTATCCAGGACCCAGAGCCGAGCTCCCCTTCTCCCTGGCAAACGCTATCGTTCTTTCGCGTAGCTGGCATCGGCTGCCGAACGGCGTGAGTGTACCGAGAGCGGCCGCTATATTTACCTTCGGAAAAGTTACTTTGCCAAGTCGAGTAAGGTGTCGCGAGTATAGTATGTAGCCGGTGCACCGGGAACGCCGGATAAATCCGGTTCGACGCCAGAAGACGACACGGCATAAACATAGACAAGACAAACGTCGAAAAGCGTTGCTCACACCGGTCCCAATGACCGACATCGAGAAACGGTGCAGATGAGCGATACCATCTCTCAAAGCGAGACAGACGGTGAACTGTTCGAATGGCACTGTCTGATCCGTTTCTCGGGGCCCTAATGACGCCTTCGATATTAACCTTCCAGGTGAAATCCTCGTCGTGAGAAAGAGAAATTGTACGCCGGAGAAAAGCGGACGATTGGATACCATCTTGGTACCTGGATAGAAACTAAATCTAATCGTACCGATTACTTTCCGCGTTTATTTACGCTCAAGAATGATGGATCTCGCTGATGAGTTGTTTTTTCTCTTCGTGGATTTTGACACACGAGTCTTATAGAAAGATATTTTGGAAATGTTGAGTATTTCATTACTAGCAAAGTTTATCGACGAGTTGCTCTACTTTGTTTCTCTTCGATATTTCTCACACGTCTTTCAACGACAATAGCTAAAAGGATAAGTAAATTCTGTTCTATTTCGGGACTCCCGCCAGGTATGTCATACGTTGAGCGGTAAAATTATTCGGGCTGGAACATTTCAGAGTCGCGACACGGATTTTTTCTTCCCCGGTCGGTTCGTGTGAATGGGACTTAACGCGTTCGTTGGTCCGTCAACCAGTGGGGGGAAAAAGAGTAAAGATAGTATCACGGGTACATCTCTCAAGTTAGTCTCGCGGTGCTAAGAGAGTTAGGTCGGTTATTTCCGTCATCTCGCGCGGGGTTCACGACCTGCGGCCTGAACGCCGCGTCCTGACGTAACACGTTCCGCCGCGCCGACCCGACCAGGTGAGCGCGTGAGTTGGAAAAACTGACACAAACTCGTCTGGATCATGACCAACACCGGTTGTTCATTCTCGGTGAGCGTTTTGCTGCTCTCGCTGAAAGACCAACGATTCGAGTTAATTGATACAATTCGAACAAAGATATACGAGTTGTCTTGTATTCACATTTATCATGAAAATTATGTGAGATGAACGAGTACACGATCGTGTACACGAATGCATGAGAGTTTGCGACCAAGCGATAGGAAGGTACGCGTGGGTTAAAGTGTTTCGGACCGAGCGCAAGATATCGAGCGAATGTATAGTTCTAAGAATTGAGCGAGGAATGCGTGCGACTGTTTTGGGGAAAAGGTAACGATTGTGCGTGTGCACATGCGTGTAAGATAATATCAGGATAAATTTATCAGCGAGAGAGAGGGAGAGAGAGAGCGGTATAAAATTAAATCCTTTGCGTTTGTATTAAATATGTATACTTACTGATAAAATCACGAGTATTTTACTCGTAACACGACAAAATCCCTACAATTATAATAGCAGAAAGGTGAAATTTTCAAAGTGTTACTGGTTACGTCCTTCTATTCCAACATTACGATATCTTAAATAATAAAATTCGTACCTATATTTTTTTATCAATTCCGCAACTGCAGAAAGGTGCTTAAGCATCTGTCTGGGCAGATGGTAATTAATACATTGTACGCTCTGTACGGTAACATAGGTACAAGCCTTGGAGATAATCCTTATTATCCAGGAATTTCTTCGCGGGGGCATATTAACGCTGGAATCCGCGTCTCGGCGTAAGCAGCATAACAATCGTGATACGTAACACTCGTACTCGCGGCTCTGGAGAACGTAACGACACATCAGGCATTCGAACGTTTCCTGCCGGCCTGGAGGAGTAAACATACCTCGAGGGTTCTCGATTCTCTGGCTGGAATTTATCTGGATACCTGTTGAACGCGCAAGATGGATCGCTACGCGCTTTCCCGACTTTCGCCTGGTTTCTCAGTTAATTATCGGCCGTGAATGTCGCGTCCTCATTGTTTAACCGATCCCGCGGCTTCGGTCGCTCTCGAAACTGTGGAACGGTATTCGCGATTAGCGCGTGTCTTGCCTCGACCTATCGATCCGCCACTCTCTTTTGCACGGTTACGTGTCACCTCGCCTCGCCTCGAAACGAGGACGCGCACAAGCTCGTCCTTCCATCCGTATTATCGGCGTGGTATCTCGGATTCGAAGGCTCGTTGAAGATGGATCAGCCAAGGCCTTTGAGACTTTGAGGATATACACGCTTGTTATTTAGAACGCTCGTTAATCTTTCGGGAGCTAGGTTCTAACTGGGCCGATTAAATCTTTGGACTAGATTCTCGTTGCCTTAACTAACGACGTCTCGTAGAAAGGAGAGATTGATGTCGTCGAGGGTCGAGTTATGACAGTGAGAGGGTAAGAAAATTGGAAACGTACCAACGCGCAATTGTGTTTCTTTACGAGTGTCGTAACGGGCAGTTTGTAGTTTCAGGATCAACAGCGATTTTTGTAAAGATTTCTTGGATTAAAGTTGCTTATTTTATTGTTAGCAAGTTAAACAGCTATTGGCACACCGCGCTATAAAATTGACAATCACCTTCAATAATACCAGACTTTACAAACGTCTCGTTGAAATTACTTTCCGAGGAATTTTTATTCACAATTCGATGGCCACGAAGCATCGATGGGGTGTCAGCAATGTTGCACCCTCGTCTTATTTCCGTAAACACGCACGATATTACCGGAGGGAAAATAAGGTGGCGATGTTTCCCTTTTTTGTTTGTATCGACGGAAGAACGACTACAGTGGTCGTCTCTAGGCTGCGAATTTTCCGCATTCCAGCATCCGTTTCGAGCCGCTGTCGAAGCAGCCGTCTTCGACAGGAATTCCGGCAGGGGTTCGCCGCTACCTGCGGCGCAAGTGGCAGCTAAGTGGTTAAATTAAAGCCACTGACTTGTTGTCGGGCCGGAAAGTGGATATCCTCAGGAGAGTTTTCCACTCGTTCGGAGGCGACTTTTAGCAGGAAAAAGTTCTTCCTTCGATATTGCGGATGAAGGTGATATTTTCGTAATTGTTCGGAGAATGTTGTTGATACAGTTTATCGGTTAATAAAGGAGAAATTTATTGGATATTCTAAATATGAGATATTTTACGTCGTATCATTTTCCAATACCTCCACTAGATTCAATTTTCACAATTTCAAGGGAATAAGGAACGTTCCTCAAAACAGATCAAATCCCATCTTCCGGCAATGCGGCGCGTCGGTGCACGTCGACGTCGGCTTTTTACAAAAATCGATAATTCTTGTCGACCGTGACGCTTACGCTCGTTGTTCTCTGTTATTGCGTTGAAATATTTTCTCCATTTGTTCCGCGCGGTCGCACACATACGTTTATGGGATCCTTTACTCACCGCGTCACGGACCGTAACGATCGTTTGATATAGACTTTCAGTTATTGGCCGTGTCATTTTATGGCATTCCTTTGTCGCGCAATTAGCCGAATTGAGTGATAATTAACGAGCCGCTCAAATCCGACCTCTGCACCACTCTTGGACTTTTAAAAGTCAAGGTGTTCATACTAACGGAGTTTTAAAGCTAAGAACTACGCACTATCTGCAGTCCAATACAGGTTTCCAGCCAGGTTTCCACCGACATCCCCAAAGTTGAATTGCGTTGGTTACACGTACTACTTTAACGATCAAGTGGGCAAGAAAGATCATCATCGGTGTATACACTGCTCAGAGTTTGTCGTACAACGAATCGAGCGTCGAGCTAACCACCTCGTTTCAAAAGGACAGACCGTCGTATCCTTGATGTATAACGTCATCTACCGATGTCTTGCTACGGCCTCTAGGATATCTATTCTCCTTATGGCCATCTGTTGTCAACTCGCTAATTGCGCCGACAACCTCGTCCGGACACAATGCCAACACCGGTGTACCACTTACCGCGTCAGTCATATGGTCTACCTAATCTTTCATTCCTCCAACACCAACTTCAACCAATCAAGTTCTCCTCGTTGGAGGATTCTTTCTCTCGACGAATCTAATAGGCGAACACCTATCGCTCTTGTCAAGCTACGGTACTTCCACGGAAGAGGGGCATGTTTTCCTGCCGCGAACGCTCGTGTATGCGTGTTGAAGGTGTCCGGGAAACCGGTACGGGGCGACAGTCGCGAACCACGTCGACTCTGCAAGCCACATCCGCTACGGGAGAGCGTTTCTGTCGCGGGCTCGTTCCAGATAAACAACATCAGAGGCCGCGGCGGTTTCTCATACTTAGACAAATCAACCTGGTCGCCGACCAGAGGCTCCAATTGAAACCTAACACGCGGACGAACGTCGCTCGCACACGATCCTGTCAGCTTCTGCTGGTTTTTCCTATCCCACGACAAGGCCAAGGTGCGTTAAACCCGGCGCTACGCCGGCCAAGATCGCACCCTTCGTCCGCTCAACCACGTTAAACTCGGCAAAACGAATCGCTGTCGTTTCGCGCCGCTGTTCCTTGCCGCCTAACCGTTTTTTACACCATATTTTCTTCTGGACTCGACGTTCCTTTGCTTCGCAAACCCGATTCTCCTCGGCTATTCGGCTGTCGTTGCACAGTTAGGCCCGATGCAGACCAGCGACTTCTGCACGATCTCGCCGCGATCATATGTTTGTCTTGGTTGTTTTTGACTTGGAAAAAAAAGAAAAATATATGATGGCGCGGACAGAAGTCGCCCGTCTGCATCGGCTCTTACATCGTTAATTTTATCGAGCTCTTCGCGAAACAGGATTGAAATTTTACGGGAAACCGAGTGTATCGAAGATCGTCTAATGCCTAATACTTATCGATCGGTTGACCGTTGGATTTTCTTAAGCATTCATCGATCTAAGATGTATTACACGAGACACTGCTTCTTTTTACTGTTACCTTCTCGTCATGATTCACGCGTTTATAATATCTTTTCCTGGAGATTTTCTCGCGATCGTTATAGCTGCATAAGCGGTTCAACTTTTCAGATTTGTGGTCGTTACGTGGTTTATTGGGAGCTTTATATTCCTGCACGACTGCAGTTTTATCTCTGCTCTGGTGAACATCGAGATATTTCATTATGGCGAAACATGCGAGGTAAACAGGTTGTATTAAACTTAGCTAAATATTCGTCATATTTTAGTGACCGAAGATTGAGAGATCTACTTGTAAGTTTTTATCTTTGTCGTTTATAGAGCAGTTTAACCAGGTATATCTACGATAAATACTAACGATTTCCCTGAATAAAATTTTATAACTTTCCAACTTAATGACATCCGACTTAAGCAACCAATTATCGTCAACTATTCCAATTATTCAACTTTTCATTATGATATACACCTTAAAGATTTACACAATTCGAAAGCGAAACAGGCCGCACTCCATCGAACAAAGCGGCCTGGAAATACGGTTTCATCGTCAAGATGGGCGTCTTTGGGCTGAAATCGAAGATTCGTCGCGCAATGTTTGTCATGTTCTGTCTTCTTTGAGGTGTTCTTATTGCTTGTCGCGGTCACGGCCGCGTTATAGAGCCGGCTGTCGATACGCCGTGCGTTACAACGATATATAAAACTTTTATCGACTATTACGGACGCCGGTAGCAAAAATACGTAGCTGTTCCATGTTTTAATACGCCGACGTATTTTCTACGACGCACCGATATTCCCATCGCGTGGAAACTGGTTTCCCAGCGGCGAATCCTGGCAGAACGAGCCGTGAGAACCGACGAATTCTCGAATGATTTCGATAAAACTTAATTTTATCGTGTCATTTGCTTACAAATTACTTTCGTCGATGACAATTAGACGTGTGTTTCGAAAATCGTATCGCAAACTCTCTTCGAGAAGAGAGTAAAGAGTATTTCTTCCAATGGTACTTGTGAAAATCCAGCAATAGGAGGATACGAGGAAATTTGTGGTGGAGGAAACGCGACGTCTAGAGATCCGTTCCGTAGTTGCCCGATCGTTGGCCTCGAATAACTGTCTGGCAATCTTGCAAAAGGCCCGTGGGCATTCCATGCGAGCACCATGGTAGAACAGATGCGGGCCCGGTAATTATTCGACTCGATTTCGAACGACAGTGTCCTTAGATTTTTTCCATTCGTTCAGTTTACTATTATTTTTGCTGGTCTCTGTTATTTTTTGATACACGTTATCGCGTATGTAGACTTTGGCCTGTAAACGGGCCGACACTGTTTTTCCAAAACATTCCGCTTCATTCGCTACATCAGACGTTTACCCGATTCTCTCTGTGTACTATTAATTTAGTTTGTTGACTTTGAGCGAAGTGCAAAAAAGCTGACTTGCCAAAAACCCAAGTCCGACCATCGAAAACGTTCCAGTCGTTTACAAATATCTTGTTGACCGCTTTTGAACGCATATACCGTTTAATGGAATTATAAAACAAAGTCCATGACTATTATTTTTCGAGTATTCCAGGTACTATTCCACGCACAGGGTACTTGAAAAGGGCGTGGTTATCTTCCTCCGTTCCATTAATATTCCTTGCTCTTATGTTTCGTCCAAATGCATTTCCGTTTACGAAGCAAACCACTTGGAACGTTTACTCGCGCTGCAGCTCGATACGCGAATCGGCGAGGTCAGATCAATTGGAACTCGATTAGGGTTGGCTAGGGAAACGAGCGGACGCGCGAGTAGCTGGCGAGAAGCGTATCGCTTCCGCGTTCCTGCAATTAGAATATTGCATGGCACGGTGGTGGGATCAGCAGAAAAGGAAAAACCGACACCTCGAGATAGCGTTACCGGAGCCGCGTGTGAGCAAGTCCTCGACTTTTGCGTTTCTCGAGCCACGCGTCGCGATCGCTCGCGACGACCTCGATTCCTCGAAAAACGTTGACCGATGGTGTGTTACGTCAAGACGGGCGCAATTAGTGCGGGACCGAGCGTGAAAAAGCAAGCGCGAGCACGCTTGTACGCGTGCACCTGGCCGCCTGCTAATTGACACGAATAGCGCGGATTGTTCCTCGAGGGCGACGTTCCTCCTCCGAAGAATCGGCTGGATTATCCGCTTGTAAACACCTTTCGGTTTAAACGACGAATGGCCATAAATGTCCGATTTATTGCCTTCCGAAGCTTAGTTGAAACATGGATTTTACGATACCAACAGCCATGTTTGCCTCGCATTCGTGCAAATCGCTTTGTTACGTCTAACCTAACTCTTATGCAAAGCTGATTGACCCAACCGACTATTATTAGTCTCTATCGATACCTGAAGGCACTGGTAATAAGTTGTGTTTCTATTTAATACCTTTATTAGTTACCTGCCTGTTCTATTTTCGTAAGTGGAGCATTTCTAATCTTTCAATAGAATTGTTCTAACGTTACTACGTCTGTAACATTTACTTCTTTGTGTAAATCACCTAATAAATCCAAGTACAAAGGAAGGACAAACGATTATATTACAAAATGTAAAACGGCAGTAAACCAGAAGATGTTTAGTGGTATGGACTTGTAAAAGCAGTCGCATGTGTCTATTTTGAAAGATAGTATTTGTGTTCTTTGTACTGTGAAGAGGATCGTTAGGGGGTCCGTTCCTATGCTGCTCACGCAGCAATCCTTTGCTGAAGCAGCGATGTTTAGTCAAGGGGGTCCCATGGCTCGTTACACGGTCGATATTATTTTTCTGGCTCGCTTCCGCGCTTCTTTTCCTCGCACGTACCGTTCGTAGATTTTACTTTCGGATTCCGATACTTCTTTCTCAGCTTCCGATTCAAATCGACGAAAGGGTCTTAGATGAAAGTGATCAGGACTGCTGTTAATACTGTTCGGGACACGGATAGTTGTTTTCTATGGAGCGTGTATTTCGTTGCCCGATAATAATGCCCGGAACAACAGTCGACTATTGCGAATTTACCGATTTCGATGATAATGTACCGCGGCAACCTGCTCGAGTAATGGCCAAATGTCTCGTTCGTAAAACAAAATTTGTGGCAGTTTGCTTCTCGTGGTCCGCGTCGATGCGAATAACGGCGAGCAAATTGCCGTCACTGTGATGTATTTCATTCGCTATGCGCATTTTACGCGTACGTTTTACCACAATCTATGTCCGATTCGATTATAAATTGATCGCAGTTTGGTGTAACAATTCGAAACATCATCATCCACATTTCGCATTGAGTTTTCCGCGAATATAAAAATCCATGCAATGTTTATTCGAAAATAGACCTCGAATCCAGCCGATTCTCGACACAAAGCAAGGACGAGCTGAATGTTTCTCGTTCGAAGCGTTTCCATTGCATCGTAACGTTTGTGATTTCAGATTCTCTTAGCTTCTCGATCGGAACTGTGCATTTGAGCCAGAGTACTCGTCCTCGCCTTACTCGCGCGTGCTCGTTGGCGTTCGACCGGATCGGTATTCGTCCGCGAGGCGTGTCCGAGCGTCCGCTCGTTTCGTGACCTCCAGAATGGAGCACTCGTGAAGTTTCGCCTTCCACGTAGTAGGCTCGCCCTCGAATTCCCAGCCCGTTTTCGCTGGATCGCGACAGAAGTCACTCGATACCGTGCGCGTGGCGGACATTCGATCGAGCGTATTGGATTCGCGTCGCGCGATTCGCCACTGTTTCTTCCGCTCGTTCGCGCTATTACGCAGATAGAACACGTTCCACTTACACGGGGGGAATTGGAATATCCTTGCGTAAGGTTTGCGGAGGAGGGTCACGAGCGTTCCTTCCATGGAGTAACGGAATCGCGGTTGAATTTAGATAATTGGATCGCGGCTTTCGGAGATTCTACGAATTCGTTTCTTTGCGATTGACTATTTAACGCAATCTTGAATTTGATATTTTTACCGCGCAACGGAATACGTGATGCAAAACGACAGTGGCTGTGTGTGTAAAAAAAAAAAGAAAAAAAAATCAGTATGCGCAAAGAAAAGTCTTCCTTCGATAGCGACTTCGCGATAACTTATTTCCTCTGGAAAAGCGTCGAGGGTGGTGTCCGAGAGCATCGGGATAAGAAACGCGCGGCTCGAAAGAGAGTCCGGTGCAATTCTACGTCGGTGCATATCTCGCGTGCACTTTCGTCATCGACGTGCCCCCACACGCGAGAGCTATGGTTTCGCTGGAAGCAAAAGCGAAGAAAACGCTTGGTATCCGGGGAATGCCGGCTAGGTAGGAGCGGCCGTTGCCTGCTAGGACACGCGAGGATCCTCTTAGCCGAGGAGCCATTCCTCCGGCGAACAAGGACGGACCGTCTGCTTGGCAGAAATGAATTCGACGCCTCGTTCTTCGAGTCGTTCATGCTTCGAAGATCAACAATCTTGGAAGAAGATCGAACACGCGAGAGGATGTTTGCTTCACGACCGTATATTTATCGAACTTGGAGTCTTCGGAATTTTCAAAGTTATTCGCAATAGTTAGATTCGCAATCGAGAAGACCGGACCAGCGAAGTCAAGCATTCTGTTCTTCCACGAGGAATGTCTCTTCTGTGGAGAGAAGCAGGAAGCTTTTAAATGTCTACTTTCGCCAAACATCGACCGGGAACGTCTTATCCCACGTTTTCGATTCATCATCGAGCATCGTGTCTAACGTCGATTATCTCGCGAGAGCAACGCGCTAAATTGTGCTCGGTACCTTCTCGCAAAAGAGTCGCGTTTCGCTTCACGCGAGATCGACTCTATTTAATAACCATCGAAGCCCGCGAGCGCGGCCTGCCAATGTTATTACTATCATTACCGATGAATGACTCAATTGGCGGAAAGTATGTGTTTAGTATGTATGTTGGGGGAGAAACGATGCTCGCTCAGGAATCCTGACTTTTTTCCGCGAAGATATCGCGCTTTTATCCACGTCATTACCGATTAAAGTGCGGGATCTTTGAACGGCGCGCATTTTCCTTTGATACGGTAATGGACAGTGTTGGAAGGAAGATTGATTTTTCTATTTGCCAGATAACCGTGGAATTGTCTTCCTTGCGATCTCGGTAAAAGTTTTCCTTTATACAAGAAACTTGAAAGAAATGCTTAATTACTGCTACGACTTTTAATACGAGCTTTACAACACAAAAGACTTGCAACACAGAAGTCGAGATAATAATAGATATAATTTCGTATCTACTTTATTCGCAATTACCAGATATCGAATTCATTTGTACACGATGTTGCACTTATCGGCATCTGATATTAAATCGCGGTATTAAATCGATTTATTAACGCAGCTTCGAGCAATCGGAAAATGTAACGCTCGATTTCTCCACGAGCGGGCAACTCTGCGATAAAGGCGCAGTTATAAGGCCACCCTTTCGGCGTTCACCAAGAAGAAAGCACTCGAAACTCGCGAGAGAAACTCGCGCGTGCTCGTTCAAGTTCGACGTTCTCGAAGAAAATTCACGGATCGTCGACAGGTATTCGGTAATGAACAGTTTCCGTCAACTCGTCCGTCAATCATCGGCAATAGCCGTCACGTTCGGCGCGCCGATGGATCGTGAATGGTAAACGTATTCCAAACGAACTTCAAACAGAGCCAAACGACCGACTGGCACGAGAGATCCATCGAGGACTAGCATGACAGGATTCATAGTGGAAAAATCACGGTGATCGCGGAACGATTTGCTCGGAATTCCACTCGTGAGAGTTCAAATCCTCGGCGAGTGGTCGAACTGGATATAGCGTTGTAAAATCTGACTATGGAAAGATAGGGTAACCGCCAACATCTAAGGAGGATAGAATAAAAACCAATGAAATTAATGAAATTAATGAAATTAATGAAATTAATGATGAAATTAACTTTTATCGCATTTCGAACTTTGATTAGTAATCTTTCGGTTTGGTCAGATTTTCTTAAAAGATAATGACAATAAAATTTTAATTTTAATTTAAACAATACAGGAACGTGGAAATATGAAATTCGTTGATACTCCATGTTTTCGAATTCTAACCGAGATTTCGTGTTACAGTGCTTCCAGGAAGTACAACAAAACGGGAAAAAACAATGACGTCATTCGTTGCCTTTGTACAGACTTACGTAACCATAAGAGACTCGGTGCGCAAAATTGATATTTATCAGGCAGATAGCGGGAATGTGATATTTTCTCGTTGATAGTACGATCGACGCGATAGAGCAGTAAAATTCGGGCGCTGAGGTAATAATGAAATATAATAAGATCGACAGGTAACGACCAGGAATAAATTTCGTGGCACGGTCGTTCCCGAATTTATGTCCTTGGGGAGGCGAAATAAAGGTGCGTTAACGGTACCATTAGCGCGAGTTCTTCGATCGTATTTCCTTTCGATCACTCCTTATTCGAGGCGCCAAGGGGATCGTCGTAAATTTTGCGAATGGAAATTCGAGCATTCCTCGAACCGAACTGAGTTTTGACCGGTTTTGTCGAGTTTATAGTTATCAGACGGCGTGTAATTCAGAGCGGTGTGAATCACTAGAGATTTCGTAAATAGGAGTACGAGGTATCGATCCTCGAGTCGAATCTCTTTCCCTGGGAACCGAAAGGCAGGGTGTACGGGTTGTGGTGAAATTATGAATCGGGAATGTAGCATCGTTGAACGAGTCGTGGTATCGTTCCGAGGTGGCTTGTTTCGGTGGCATGCGGCATTTATCAATCGATACACTGATGGATCGCGGCAATAATAAAGCTAGCTCTATTTAGCGAATTTCCCGGCCGGCCAGCGAGCTTTGCTCGACGAACTTGGTTGAAACTTTAACAACTGTCGGGTTATCCGTGAGTTGGTTATTGATGGACGAGTTGAATAGGAAGGCTGATATATCGATCGATAATGACAGCAATAAGATAGGTACGTCGCTGTAGTAAATCTTGCGCGACACGCGTTTCGGTGAGCACGCGTGTCGCTGTTTTCGTTGCAAATTTTAGTAACCTCAACCGTGGGATCGGAAAAATCCGTAAGCGATGTGAAAATAAAAAAAAGTTGCGAATCGAAGAAGCCTTCTGATTAACTTCTTAACGAAGCGGTTACGTAGACTGATGCGTAGATTGATATATCGTCCCGCAAAGCGGATAGTAAATATAATAAAATTGTGAGGGTTATTAGCGGTAAATCATCGAGGCGAAATTCGTCGTGGAAAGAATCGACGCGATAGGCAAGCCGGAAATTAAACCGAACCTTGCTTATGCGGCATACCGAGTATATACGGACCGGATAGATAACGACGGTAATCAAGTTTTTAAGTCAATGGTCAGCAAGAACATTGGCGCCAAAGAAAATCGCATCGAGTTGAAACGGAGCGAAGATTAAATCGGCCGGGTGTCGGAAAATTACAACGTTTTGTCGGGGTACGAGAATACCTTGATCGAAAAGCTGGATTTAACACCGTATTCCCGGACGTTATCGGTCGTGAAACGTCAAAGCTGCGTTGTTGGTTCCCGTGTCAGGGACGATCATCCTCTCAATTCTAATATGGAATTTCGAGTATGATCCGAGAATCGGCGTGTTATTGGGTTGTAATACGCGAAACGTCTGTTTACGAACTGTACTTCGATTCTGTTAGAGCAGAAACAGACTTTTGTATTTCTTTTAATTTGCAACCGATTCTTCTTGCTGTTACAAATATCGATCGATCGTAAATACAAAATTATTGTATTTTACCTTTGTAACTTACCTATCTTTTTTATTAATTTTCTACGTAATATCGCGTTCAGACTCTCCTCTAACAATTTAACAACGCAAAAATCATAAAATGGAAAATTAAAAAGTAAAAATAAAAAATAAAAAATGTGAAACACGCGCAAAGAAAATCCTTGCATTCTTACAATCTTATCCAAGTGATACATAATTGATAATCCAAGACAAAAACGTAGCAAGTGGTGCGTGGTGCACGGTGAATCTGGAATTCCGCTCACGTTATCGGGAAACGTGGATACGTTTCTTGAAAGCGGTGGAAGCGGATAAAAATGCATCCGCGTTGCAATCACCTTTCACACCGGTTCACCTTGTACGTCCAACGTAACGGAATATTATTAAACGATCATTCCTGAAATGCTTCGCGGCGAGCCGCCGCTAATCTTTGCCGATAAATCCGCATTAATTCTAATTATGCGCGCATTTCGTTGTTGCATTCGCTCACTTTTACTTTCGAACTTTTCCGCTCTCGAACGCCGGTTCGCGCGTTGTTGTTGTTGCCTGGCTGGCCTCGTTTCCTCCGCGTACGATCTCAGGGATCGTTTCACCGGGTGCGCGATCAATTTCTTCCTTGTTCCATTTTTCGACGTTCACCGAAAGGCTTTCCTCGCTCTCCGAGCAACTGCTCTTTCTTGCCACGTTTAGAGCGTCCTTCGTTTCAATCCCAATCCGTGAAATCGCAGGTGGCTGTTCCTCTTTCCATCGCCAGGAACGAACGGCGAGTGTACCTACATATATTTATCGAATGTACAAAGTCTCCCAAATTTGTATTCAGAATTTTTACTCATATCTGATTCAGGTTGCCGTACGATTTCTTTTATCCACCCTTCGGCTCACCTTACATCCTCTCATCAAANGATAATCCAAGACAAAAACGTAGCAAGTGGTGCGTGGTGCACGGTGAATCTGGAATTCCGCTCACGTTATCGGGAAACGTGGATACGTTTCTTGAAAGCGGTGGAAGCGGATAAAAATGCATCCGCGTTGCAATCACCTTTCACACCGGTTCACCTTGTACGTCCAACGTAACGGAATATTATTAAACGATCATTCCTGAAATGCTTCGCGGCGAGCCGCCGCTAATCTTTGCCGATAAATCCGCATTAATTCTAATTATGCGCGCATTTCGTTGTTGCATTCGCTCACTTTTACTTTCGAACTTTTCCGCTCTCGAACGCCGGTTCGCGCGTTGTTGTTGTTGCCTGGCTGGCCTCGTTTCCTCCGCGTACGATCTCAGGGATCGTTTCACCGGGTGCGCGATCAATTTCTTCCTTGTTCCATTTTTCGACGTTCACCGAAAGGCTTTCCTCGCTCTCCGAGCAACTGCTCTTTCTTGCCACGTTTAGAGCGTCCTTCGTTTCAATCCCAATCCGTGAAATCACAGGTGGCTGTTCCTCTTTCCATCGCCAGGAACGAACGGCGAGTGTACCGACATATATTTATCGAATGTACAAAGTCTCCCAAATTTGTATTCAGAATTTTTACTCATATCTGATTCAGGTTGCCGTACGATTTCTTTTATCCACCCTTCGGCTCACCTTACATCCTCTCATCAAAATTCTTGGTTCGTATTTACCAAATCCTTCAATACCTTGGATCTATCGATGCATCCCATGAAAAAAAAAGTAGGCAAAAAAAAAACCTATTCCGTGGTGTACCCGATTCGAAATATTAGAAAGAAGCGTATCCAGAGTTGGAATAGGAGGAGGATGAGACGAGGAACAGTCGCCTGGAGGAAGAGAAACCGATCGCAATTGGTTCTTTGTGAGACGGTGGAAAGAGGATCCACGGAATGGAGCTTTCCGTGTTTCCATCGTTTGCGGCCGATGCGCTCGATGCCTTTCATCGTCAACGAGGTAAGAAATGTCTGGCCGAAGAGAGTGGGCGACGCAGAGAAGAGGAGAGGAGACCGAGATGGGAGCGGGCACGGGGACGAGAGAAAAAAGCCGAAGAGAGTGGCGAGCATTCGCTCGACGCGGCCTTAGAAGGTCGCTAGCTCGAGCTAGCCTTCTTTAGCATCCTGCATCCACGTTTCCTCCGTCTCCGTTCGTTCGACTCGTCGTTCCCTTTCCTCCGACGTTCTCCAGCCTCTGTTCCTCTTTTTCTCGCAGCGCAGCCTCGATCTCGCGATGCCTATGTATCTGTAGCGTAAGCTAGCATGCCTAGCTGGCCGCGATGTGCGCGTACCAACGAAACGACCTCAAGTCTTCGGTCCGTGAGCTCGACTTCTGTCTCGTCTTCGTTATCCTCTTCTTCTTCTTCTGCTTCTTTGTTGCTCGTTCGCATACACCGGCCAGAAGATGCACCTGCGTCCACAGGAATTCTGTAACGCGTGCTTCACCGGGTTCCACGAGCGACGCCACTTGGAGCGTTTGAGACGAGCGCATTGTTGAGCGTCGTGTATGGATTTCAGAAGAAACGACGATTCACGTTGGGAAACACGCTGTTCCAAGTACAAGTGGTTGTTCGAAGAATTTTTGGAAATAAAGAAAGGTACGGTAGGGAGATGAGAAGATGGCCGACTACCCACAATCTGAAATGTAACAAGGGAAAGAGGCATCGTTTACTCGCGGCATCGGTAAAAAGGATAACAGTGACTCCTAAATTGAAAAAGATCATCATTGTTGATCGAGTGCTTCGTTGTTTGAATTATAAGGTCATTGTTATTCTTTTTCTTTGCTTTTCTGTAACGTTTCAGCTTGTGGGTAGTCGGCCGACTTCTCATCTCCCTACCGTATACAGGGGCTTAAGAATTAAGATACGGGGAAAAGCGAAGCACGGAATCGATCGATATTCCGATAAACAAGTTGAAAAGTATAAATTTCGAAGGTAGAAATAAGACCGAGATTATCAATCCATCTCGGCAATACGACACTCTCGTACCGTACGCTTCCGATGCCTGCGCGCGACACATAAATTGCGTCGTCCTCCGATTCGTCTGAGAAATTCTATGGATTCTATGGGAACACCAAAAGATTGCGATCTTCCGTGAAAGCGTCTCTCGACTGCAGTCTGGTCTCGGCAAAGGAGAGGAAGAATCACGATACACCCATCATATCCGGAGGGGGTTGGTTATTCCATGTTTCATCGGACGAGGATACAATGCGTGTTTACGCCCTCCCACGCAGCCATACGTGATCCCACAAAATTCGCCTACACCCGCCGAACCTTGCTGCACAAGCAGTTGACGCGGATTGACGCGTCAGCATGTCAAGGGAACGGGGTGGAACTTCCTCGTCGATTGAGAGAAAAACTACCTCGTCTCGTGTTTTCTCGTGTCTTTCTAAGACACTATTCGTGATGTTTCCGAGCGTTCAATATGTCCTTTCGAGCCTTTTTTTTCTCGTCATTTTCTTTTTATTTATTTATTTATTTATTTTTGTTTTTTACTTGAAACACGCACCTGGTACAATCTCTTCGATAAAGTTATTCTATAACGAGGAACTAGTTTTATTTCGTCTAGAAAATATGGTGAAAGGTGTTATATTATAGGTAATAAGATTACTTTCAAATTTCTGATCCTGAGAACTCGACGAGAAAACTGGATATACCATACTAATGATTCCGACGTTCGCGTCAAAACGTGGGGTTAGAATTGCTTTCTCCCTTTCCATCTTTCAATTTCACGTACCGCTTTTTCGTTTCTCTCGTGTATTCTTCGGCCACTTTTTCCTTCCTTTCACCCCATGCTCTCCTTTCACCCTGTTTCCTTTTTGTCGGCCCTTTATCCCGTTTCGAGCTTCTTTCAGCGCAGGCTAACGTGTCCATTTGCGATCGCGGACAATGATGCGAGAATAGAGGGTTGAAAACCCGCAGATAGAGGTGCGCATTCGTGCCTCCGTGTGGCAGGTTTTCGAGCAATTCGCTTTTACAGAAGTTCGAATCACGCCCAGTATTATTCGATATCGGAGGCGCTAAAAAAAGTCTGAAAAAAGATTTCGTTTAATCTTTGCTTATAAATTTCGAAATTTTACAAGATTTTGATCTCAAAGATTTAAAAAAATTATAAAATATATAAAAAGATTTCAAGATTAAGAATTAAAATAATTCAAAAGCTAAGGATAGTCACGATTGCCAAACAACAACGAACTTGGATACCCTTCTCGGAACTTCCTGCACGCGTCCGAGGGATGAAACCGTGAATCACGCCACGTATCGGCCAAGAAGCTATGCGTCACTGATTATTAAGCAAGGAACAGCCGGAATGACTTCTAGAAATGATTCTTTCGATCGCTTCGAAGAGGATTTTCTCGGATTCAATCCAAGCGAATTAAATCGAGGGGAGTCGACGGTGTATTTGACTCAGCTTCTTCGCTTTCGGGAATGCGTGCGGTGAGTCAGACCATGTTTGCTCCGAACATCGTAATTAAAAGGGGCTGACTTCAACGAAGATTTATCGATGTTCTTCGCAATAGTGGAGTCGGGGATTCATTTACTCGGTCCCATAGAGTAATCCAACTTTTCGGAGAAACGATTATCTGATCGTTATTGGCCGATTAGGTCGATCCGGAATACGAAATCGTCTGAACTGAAATATTTGTACTATCGCGGTTTAAACGATCTTTTGGAGTCGAACGTTTCCTCGAGAAACAAAATTATTTTCTAGTCGTGTTGAACTTCAAAGTTCTACCACTTCAAATGTCAGAAACAGAAATTTCAAGAACTGTCGCAAGAGTCTATCTCTACTTTATCATTCACCGAATAACCTCGGATATTGATTCCGTAATTCTTGATCAAGCGATAAAGAGAAGGAAAGAGCACGCGCTCTTGTCTCGCAATTTGTCTCGCAATTGAGCGACAATCGTAAACTCGTGAGCGGTCAGTTCGCGGATGATCGTCGATCCGTAATTCGTTCACTTTCTCCTGCGAGTGTCCGGAGCAGTCCAATTATTTGCCGATCGATAGAAATCTATGATCCGTATCGATCCGATAACACCCTCTATCCCCTTCCCATTTCGGAGTATCAGCGAAGGTTCGGCCAGTAACGGTCGTCCGTTGTTTCTTCGCGCCTCGATACACATTCGATCCAGTTTCGTGGATCGTGCGAACCGTCTGCGATCGAGTTTCGCACAAATTGTGGGCCAACTTCGTGCTCGAGCATCGAAGGGCCAGCGATGCTCTCTCTTCTCGTCCATTTTCCACTGCGTCACTGCGATCGTTCGATTTTGTTCTTTTTTCCAGACAACGCGGTTATGGATCAACGAACGTCCAAAGTATAGAAAAATTTGTTTCGAGGTAATTAAATCATAACAATGGAACGATACCTGTACTTGGCGGATCAGTTAAAACGCAAAGCAAATTGGTATCCTGGTAACGAAGGACGATACCAACGAGGTACGTCGCAAGAGAAGACCTCCCAGCAATTTTCTTCCGCGACAACAGGATTCATAGAACGGACGAATCTCCCTCCGTGGCTGAACTTTTCACACAGCTGTTTGAGAACATTCCATCAAGGACGGAACACATCCAGCGAACGATTTATCCGCTCGCACTCCGACCCGAGGTATCTTATCCGGAACAAGACGCTACACGAAAACGTAATCTTCACAGGCGGAATAAAAGCAGAAAGTTCTCGGATGGCACGTAGGTCGAGAGATGGTGTCAAGCGTGTCTTCGGGTCTTCCTTTCACCGGCGGGATCCGTTCCCGCGATTTTTCCGATCGAACTCGAAATTGGCCCTACCTCTGAACTCCTTTACGGAAGGCGTTCAGGAGAGAAGGCGTGAACGTTAGGCTAATCGAGGTGGAATCGCTCGGTAACAAAACGTTTCTCTCCCCACAACGCGAATGATCGACGACGAAGAAACGGAGGCTGGTGGGTGACTTTCTCGAGGCTTTCTCGGTACCGAAACGCCGATCGCCCGTGGCAGGAAAAGATTGCCGTGGAAAGTAACGACGAGCGGCGAGGTCACCAAGAAAGATGAGGAACACGCATCGTCGTGTAACTTCGGGATTTTTTCGTCCCTGGTGAACGGTCACTTTCACGAAGCTCTCTCGCGCGACGAAAGCTCCTCGGTGGACCACTCGCGGAACCGTTCTCCCAAGAGTCGGCCTCCGTTTCTTCCGCGTCTGAGCGAATCTCTTTGTTCCGACCAACGGATTAGGAGAAAACATTGCTAGCGATAAGTCTTTCAGTTTGGTTACGTGAAACGTTTCTAGCTAACGTATCAACGTCCACGGTTCGAACACCTTCTGAAATTTGTTCATGGAACCTCCGTTGGATGGTAATCGGAAGTAGTCTAGTCTGACGACAGTAATGCATAGCGATGAAAGGCTTGAAACGAGAGGAAAATAAGATTCGCTATAAACCGTGGCCTCGATAACGCTCGTAAACTTGTCCGTTGGTAGTTAACGTTGCGACACGCTAAAGACGTTAGTCCTATAATTGAGCGCAATGTTAAGTGGACGCGTTTATTGTCTACGCCGCGTCTTCGATCCTGTCAGCACCACGGAGCGGACCGTAAAATGAAAATTTACAACTGTGGCTTGCGTCTAACCGCAACTATGCTCTCTGCACGAGCCAGAGAAAGAGATAAGAAGGGAGAGAGCTGGATGAAAAAATGGCCCCAAGTGTGCGAGTTACTCGTTTTACTTGGAAAAGACGTATCCTTCCATTTTCTCCTGTTGTCATAAATTATTCACTATAAGCTGGGATGATTTTTGTGTCTTGTCGAGTAGATAAGTCTCAGCAAATATACGTACACGCGTAATAATCTGCAAACGTAGCTCGATCCACATAAAGACCATTACGCGCGGCAACGTTCCAGCGATCGAGGGTTGGTCGGCAAAAATCCGGCCGGATTCCTCCGATCGTCCGATACCGATCGACCGGCTCGTAGAGGAACGAATGCGCGGCAGTGGCGCGTTCGCAAGGATCGGCAAGCGGAGAAGAACAAAAGGCCTGGCACTCTCGAGAGCAGGTCGCTTAAGAGGACGTAGAAAGGATGGTTCGACGGTGTCCGTAACGGCCGACTTTCCCAAAGCCAAAGCGCTCGCCGATTGGGTTTTAACGCTTCGGGAGTGCTAAATGCACCGTCGACGTCGTGTATCAGCGATTCAGCCTCTCGTTTATCTCCAGAGTTGATCGCCGATTCCTGGTATCGCTGTCTGTCGCGTCGATAAAGGGGCAGAGAGAAAGGGGCAAAAACAGAGATCGAAGTATCCATTCGAGAGAGAAAGAGAGAAACCAGACGCGTTCGCGCGCACCGCCAACCGGATAGAGGGACAGGCAGTGCGTAGGATCTCGAATCATGATCGTATCTACTCGGTATTTAGATCAACCAGCCTCCAGACTCAGTCTGCCGCGCCACCGGAGTCAAAGACCTCCTCTTCCTCTTCCTTCATCGGAATCCGATCAGAAAATCAGCAGAGGCGTTCGTGCGCTCATTCAGCCGCCCCCTTCCACCCTTACTCTGCCTCTCTGCCCGCTTACTTGTCCTCGACTGCTTTTCTTCGTCCTCTTCGTCCTCTCGGCCCGTTTGTCCCCTTGGGCTCGCCGTCTTCGTGGTACATACACCCTAACGTCCCGCGATACTTACGATCCAGCCTGGATTCGAACGTGACAATAAACCGCCCACTTTCGACGCGCTAAGTGTCTTCGATTCTGGTAGTCGAACGTGAAAGTTACTGTCTACGATAGCGTAGTAACGCGATCTGTGGGTTCTGCTACGCGGGATGGAGTCGCCAAATACGTTTCAGCAAGAACGGTCAACGACGACTCTGCTTCGATTCAATTTACGCTTCGAGGGAAACGTTGCCGAGTAAACGAACGATAACAACGAGCGGCGCGTCGCGCGAGACGCAGAGGGATACGCGATGATAAATAAATTGGCCACTCTCCGGTTATCGGCGGGCCCCGATAGCAGAACGAGAAAGTTGCGACCGGTTCGAAGTCTCGTTCATCCTCGCCGGTCAGAAAATTCAACGGCCACCGGGAATCGCCGTTTTCATCTTCCGTGGCGATTGGAGAATTATTTGATTCCTTTTATCCGAGTCGAGCGTATGGCTGAACGTTTCTCTGCACACGTCCTAAGAATCGTCTTAAGCGTTCGGATATTTATTTAAATAGTTCAAGTATCGTGCGCATTAGCCTCGGAGAAGAATATTGCGACCATTCGTGTCGATCGGTAAATCTGAACGACGTTTGAACACGTTTCAAGAAAATGGTACTATCGGATTAGACTAATATACTCAAATATAGTCTCTTTAGGTTGCAAATAATTGTCGTTACGCTTTCCTGCTGGTCCAAGAGGTTCCTTTTGTTTCGTCCAACCAAAGGAGGCGAGGTATTACGAAAACTGGTCGACCTGGTTCGCCAGTCACTCGGCTGGTCAACTGCAATGGGCTACGCGGCCATTGACCGTGCCGGCATTATTTAACTAATGAATTGGGCTACGGGCCACGATAGTCGCCCCTGCATGCAGCTGACATTGCTCGACGCTTTCAGGATTCACGAGAAATTACGGTTTTCCCGCGTCGCACCGCGTTCGCCATCCGTTCATTACTCGTTCACCATCGCGGAGAATACGGGATATTCTTGTAAATGCTCTTTTCTGCCTTTACGTAGATTTTATGATTCGCCGGTATTCCACGATCCCAGTCGGACAGTCATCGTTCGATCAGTTTCCTTTTTGGATCGTAAATCGAGCGTCGTCCTGTCGGAGAAGGTGTCGCGAATTCGCAAAGACGTCGGCGTCGAGAAGATCTCAAGGTTTGTTAACTGTTTCTTGGCGCGGGAACGTGGACCGCAGAGGACTCCAACGACGTATCTCGTAGCGGGCCGATTGAATCGTTAGAAA
>SMSQ01025863.1:154757-200571 GCA_019453375.1 Ctenoplectra terminalis | reverse complement strand
TTCCTTCTCGTTTTTTTTTTTTTTTTTTTTTTTTTTTTTTTTTTCTATGCAGGATGCATTATTGCACCCAGGAAGAGAGCGTTAGAGGAGAGAGATTGGAGGACTAGAGAGGATGGTACGAGTCCCGAGTCCTTCCGCTTAAAATCGCGGCTCGACACTGCCAAGTTGCTTTATCGGTGGCCACCTTTTTATTCCACCGAAATGACACCTTTGCGAGACCGTCCAACGACCATAAATTCTTGCCCGATCGCCTTTCCACTTTCTTCCGCTTTTCTTATGTAATTGGCTGTGCCGTTGCCAATTCTATTATTACTAAATATGCAAGTTTTATTACGGCGCCCGTTCGCCGCGGATCCATTCGGTTTCCTCCGTGGTAGCCATTTTGAACGGTTCGCTGGCCAAGTGAGCTACGGGCGAAATGGAAACCGTTCAACCACTCTCTGCGAGCCTCTTACTTATAAATCGACGACGACACGCCGAAACGATTGTGTCGTTTGAAAACCAGCGATATCTACCTTTCTCGATAGGGTAGCTTAGTTATCACTCCTCGAGGAAAAGGACACGGAAAACCTAGACAAATTATTGGATCTGACCAATTCTATACGTTATACGAGCGAATGCTCCGCAAAGAAGCGTCCTTGACGATAATCGTTTCACGAATATCTACTAGCCTTAGGAGTGGAACGATCCAAAGATCCGGGTTGAAGTCCCCGTTTAGTTATCCGATCGATCGATTCTTTTTCCTTCAAGACTAAAATACACCCGACATGGCGGGTTTTCGTGGACGACTCGGACAAGCCTCTTGCGAGACAATCGCATTAATATATTAGCCTCCCAATAAGTCGCCGTAAATTAAACCGGTCGCGATAGCAGAGGCGGCCTCGTGCACGATTGGGTCCCGATTTTAATCACGCCGTACAACAGAAATGGTTAAAATCTATATCTGCTCGAACGGCTCTCCTAAAATCGCTGTTGGTCATTGGATGGTTGGTCAGTCGCAACTTGTTCGTTCGATGGTCGGCTATTTAAAGAAGCCTCGCGACACGTTCTCAAGCAGGTGCTACCTGCTAACAGCTGATTATTCATTGACCTTGCCGCTACGGCGAGCCGGCCTAATAGCTCGTTCGGTCATTAACAGCGTTATCGAGACGACCGCGCGATCATCAAAGCGTTCGCCCATTTACACCGAATCTCAACAGATACGTGATCCTTTGCGAGATTAATCGTCGAAACGCATACAAATCAGTCCCACCGTAGTTTGCGTTTCTCGAAACTATATTTCAGATAATTGTGTTTCCTTGTAATAACTTTGTGGTTTTGAGTAAAAATTTTAAAGGTGATCGAATGCGTTAAATGTGACATTCGAAAGATATTTTAACGTACCGGTATATCCACTCTTTGAATATTAATATACCATAAAGAATTTTAAAACGGGAGACGCTAAAAGGAGAAGCATCTGCGAATTTATAAATAGTGAATTTCAACGACCTTTTTCTCAGTTATCAACGTCGTTTCGTGAATCGTCCACTTTCGAAATTTCTACTTCCTCCTGGACGATGAACACGCCGAGGGGAATATATGACCGATTCGATCGTACGTCGCAGGCGATTCGCTTTAACGGCTATTAATATTAACGTAATCTTTCGTACTATAATTCTGGCCTCGTGAGCTATAAATACTCGCTGAATGACCATAAAATTTCAACCACGCGAGTCCCCTAGAATCGCCGCTAAGATCTCAAGGGTTATAAATTGCGAATTCTAGAGAGCCTTCGGTGAATTCAACGAATCCAAGTGTTACCGACGCAACAACTGGTCGAATACGTAATCCTGTTTCATATAAATGATCGCTGGCTACGGAACGGTAAATAAATTGTGCCAGTCGAGTGCCGATTACGAGCATGATTTTCGCTACCTGGGACGTCCGTTTTCGATCGATCCGCGCACACGTTCCGCATGTTTCTTTTGCTGCGTAACGATACTGGGAATCTTCCAGATTAGAAAAAAGAAAAAACCATTAAATATTACAGCGTGCCGCTAACATCTCGACAAACAATGTTTTTACGGAGACCAATTAGTACTTCGAGGATTAACACCTGCGCTGCTTATCCGTTGCAAGAAATGTATTTGCACACCGCCGGTTTTTCTGTTGTCACTGTGGTTGTATTCTTCGATTTTTACCAGTCACCCAGAAATGGCAAATTCCACGAATTTCAACCATCGGACCACCAACCAGCTCGACGTACTCTGCGAATAATTTCGCGCTAAAAAGGTCAGTACCTTCGTTCGTGGAAACATTCGAATCGTCACTCGAGCGTTCGCACAGGCCGGAATTAAAATTCCGTGCCACCCGTCGAACGTTCGAAGAATAGTCTCGAGCGTGAAATCCAAAAAATCACGACGGTGAGATATCCATGCAACAGCTGATTCCTCGATCAACCTTGGTTGAACGAGGAAAGAAATCGCGATGCCGAGATATCGCGATATCGATAAATTCGTACCGATAGCCTAATAACCTTCGCAACCATTAGCACAGCTGCTCTTAACGAAGAACCACTCCTACGGTTCAAGGCTATCGACTTTGCCAGGGTCGAACCTGCGATTCTCGTAGATAGTGCACCTCGATATCGATACCGCGTGTTTGCGTCTGCACGCGCCACGAACAACGGATGGACGGACCTTGGCGATGTTTCCGACTTCTATGAACGTTCGTGTTTGCGAACATTGTGGCAAACGGTGCCTCGTAAAGTTGAACCAAGAGCACGCGAGACGATCTCCGTTTTAACGGAGTCGAAAAACATCTGGAAGGCAGTCGCGAGCGCGTGGCTGAACCAGAGATTCATTACGGCGTCAAGGTGCGCGCTAAGTGCACGTCGATTACCTTTCGAACTAAGATTTATGCAGACAACGAGCGACGGAACACACGAGCCGACGACGGTTTAGAAAACTGTTTGCGTTGTTAGTATTCGAATGAAAATTTATGCGAATTACGCCAATCGCTGACGCGGAAGTGGTCGCACGCGCGAGAAATTGCTCAAGGCCGAGCCATTTGCTACCTTGGACGAAAACTTTGTTGAACTCGTGTCAACTCGACAACAACTCGTGCTGTCAATGACTCTGCGTTTCGTTTAGCTGACGTACGTTCTTGTTGTCGCACCTGTTTTTTTTTCTTTCACCTATCAGCTGACTGAGAAAAAAAGTGGTTACCACACCGGAACGTACCGATTAGAGTTAATTGCATTTCATTCTACTCCAATATCTGTTATCAAACTATCACACGCGTATCACAGTTCCTCGTATCGCCCATCTCCTTGAGGCTCGGCGTTTCTACCTGCATTCTTAGAATCCATTCAAATGGCCACTCAATCCCACATTATCTCCAACACTTGTCATTCACGTTCAAAGTTCGTTCACTTTTACAATTACGTTATTGTTTATTCCATCGTGGCGTCTCTGTTGCGGATGTGTACCTACATTGAATTTGCTCATCGTATTTTACTCCCGCTTACCAGGAGACACGGATGTACTAGCAGCGACAAAGTACCAACCGATACAGCGAAACTACATCGGTGTATGTCCTTTACGTAATCCTTATCCATATTTTATCGGCGAGTTTCAGCGTAAACAGACTAAGCTTTACGCGTAACAACGGTGACTGCTCTTTATTGCCTTTTCAACACACTTTTATCGCTACTAGTCTAGCGGATTTTCCAGACTGCCTCTTCCCGTCGAGGTCTGTTTTCCATTAAGCGAAACAAGATTCGTAAGAAATCGCGACAACTTTTAAAACGCACAAGGAACGCATCCTCCGAAAAATTCGTATCTGTAGGAACGATCGATTTGCCTAACCGCGTAAAATTATCGAAACTTTCTCCAGCAGGTGAAACTAAACAGAAAGGCTTCCTGGAAGGCCGAACACCTACCTACGACACGTACAAGCGGGGAATTCCCTAATTTCATCGCATAAAAATTCCAGACAGTGGAACAACGGAAATTTTACCAGGAATGAGCTTGAAATTTCAGCGTTCTATTTCCATCGGTAGAGTAACAAGTTCGTCTACAATCGTAACGTGGAATGTCGATGAAACACAACTATGCTCCGAGCGGTAACGCGATTTTCCCTTCGTTCTCCACCGTGACGAGATCTTTCGTCGCTTTATCCCGGTGGTTTCGTTCCCAAGGCTTGGAGAACGCGAACGGCTAACTGGAGACGTTTTACACTAATTATCGAGGAAGATTAAGCGTTCGACACGCATAGGCCTGGCGACTTAAAAATAACCGCTTCGTCACAGCTCCGTCGTAAACTTGGACTTTCATAAAGATAACCACGATGGTGTCTGTGCTTCGAGGAATTCTCTTCGCTACAACGTCCTCGGTTAATTGATTTGTCTTTTTTTCTTTTTTTCTTTGGAGCAGGAAAGTTGTGGAGGTACTTTTGCAAGATCGAGTTAAGAAAGTTAGGGATTGCTTTACTACTTTACTCCACAACACTACCAAACATAAGCTTGTAAACTTACCGCTATTCACAACGATCGATCGAAACTACTTTTCCATATGCTCTACATTCACAAAGACACTTGGTTTCTTTTTCTTTCGATAAGTATGTTCAGCATTGCCAGATTCAGCGCTACATTTCGAATTAATTTCTCCGTCATCGAATACGAACTCGTTCTTCGCTCAACTCCGCGTTACTCACGCTCTTGGCGAGAACAAATCTTCGATGCGATTGCCACGAGATTCCTCGCGACTATCTGCCACGAGCTAGACGCTTCGTCTAGGCTTTCGACGGAATGCTCGTCTTTATCGGGACGATTCGCGGTGCTGACATCAGCAACTGCTGGATACACTCGGAGATACACGGTGCGGTACGATTCGCGATGCTAGTAACAATATACCGAAGCGATAACGCGGACCTCGGGCTGGACACACGGAACGAATAAAGCGTGCATGAGCCTCGTGACACGTGTCGACCACGATAAAGCCGCGATCCTCCGGCCGGGAACGTCGGCTCAACGGGTCAGTCGGGGAACTCGGTGCCAGGCGATTCCATGGGCGTCGATCGCCCAATGTCTGTCCGATTTAGGCGATTTAGATTAGCAATCGAACGCGTGAGAATGGCCCGACGCCGGCTGAGTACGCCTAGGCGGTTCGATTGCACGCGTAATTGCCGAACGTTCGATCCTATTAATGCTTTGGTTAACAGATGACGATGAAGATTCTGGTTGTAGGCTTGTTAGGGGTTACGAATTATTGCCGAGCAACAATAGGGTGCGCATTTGTAGTAGGAAATGGATTAAGGTGAAATGTTGATGTTTCAATGATGTTTGAGATGGAAACTTTACAACGCAATGCGCCTAGTTTGTAACTTTCGCGTTATCGTAACGTATTTACCGCATCTTATTGTTTTCTTCGAAACTGGTGAACTCGAAATTAAATTACAAACGAGAAGGTCATTGGTGACGTTTTTTTGAAATCGGTGAACCGATTTTGAGTCGTCGATTGTTTTCCGACAGACATCGGTTAAATAGGCCAAACTTGAGCGAGATTAAACACTTTGATGCTTATCCGCTACTTAAGATACAACCGATTAATTAAATACCTCGAACTACGCGTAACGTCTGCACTCGCTCGCATACGGATGGAATCTTTCACCTTGCATTTTAGAACCTTGGAGTGAAAAACAATTATTATTGCAGACCTAAATAGTTCATATCGCGTAATCAAATGTAAACCAAGGTTTCGCCTGACAGAGAACTTAATTTTTAAACGCGTTAATTCTTAAACGCCTCTTTACCGATCAAAAATTCATTCGTTCACGATTATTTGCATACGATTCCCCATTCGAAACGCCCCTATCCATAATTATCGTTCGCACCGTGGGTTTTCCGGACAATAGTACAGACTGGCATCTCAATGGCCAGCTACGAACGTTATTTTTGCATTAGTATTATATGGTGTATATTTATAATCTACGAAGCCTCGGATGTTAACATCGACACGCTCACCGCGTTCGCATATTTGAGATTTTTTCGATCGCGAGGAATGCCGGAGCGGAGAAATACCTGCAAAGGTCAGCTCGTAAGGGAGAAAGAGAGAGAAGATCGGCCACGCTCCTAACCGCGAGGAGTGTAGAGCGCGGCAGAATGCAGAACGGGTTGATACAGCCGCTTCGCGAAATACTATTTATCGCCGATATTCTTCTCGTTGCCTGTTCATAATCTGATGCACGCGTTGCCCGGTCTTCCGCTTCCGTCCACGGTTGTCGAGAAAGACAGAGAATCGGAAAGAAAGAAATCGCGAGAGACGATCGCGTTATTTGCTATTATAATAGGCAAACTCTCGAACCTTTCACCTTTGCCTTCGTTGAGGTTTCGCGTTTGTTTCGACGCTTTGATGCATCTGTATCGAGGAACCAGTCTCTCCAGAGACGATCGTCGAATCGATCCGAGAATAAAAATGGTACCATATTCTGGTGTTCTTAGTCGTGGAATCTGGTTCGCGAAACGATTCGTGCGTCGATGGGTCGTCGAAGGATCGCGTCCGAAATTTTTCAAGGGATGAAGAAAGGAGGCAAGGTGATTTGGCTCGGCGTCGTTGGAAAGTCGCGTTCGGAAGAACGATAGGTTGGGTCCAGAGGTCCAGGGGAGCCGGAGGATTAATGGGCTAGGATCGGCGTGCTCCAGGTGAAAGATGCTGAGTGTCCCAAGGAGGAACTGCGAGAGTTCGCGTGGAAGGAGAGGGCGAAAAGATAAAGAAGAAGGAAGAGAAGCGAAGACTGGTGGAACGGAAAGCGATGGAAAAGAAGAGGACGGGAAGAAGAGAGGAGAAGATGGTAGCAGAGGCTTGGTTGATGCTTGGAGTGGGCAAGACAGGAGAGCGAACGGAGGACATCGAACTGAAATGGCCTCTGGGAGCGCATTCCAGTATTCCACTCTCGCTACCTTAGGCCATCCTCTCCTTCTCCTCTCTCTAGTTGCCTCCTTCTCTATCTCTCTTTCTCTCTGTTTGTTCGTTCTCCTTCATGCTCTTCTGCGCCCTTTGCTCCATCTTCGGCGTCGTTGTCGTTGTCGTCGTCATCGTCGTCGTCGTCGCCGCCGTTGCCGTCGTTGCCGCCGTTGCTGCCGTTGCCGTCGCCGTAGTTGTCGTTCCTTTCTCCCTTTTTCTCTAGTCTTTCGCGTTCTTCGACTCTTACCCTCGGTTCGTCCTGCTTCGCCTCGCGGTCTCATCCCTCTCGTCGATGCTCAGCCTCCTCCTTTGGACTCGGAGTCCTTTTGTTTCGCTCGCCGCATTCTTCGGTTTCCACTCGCCGCCAACGCGATGGACTTTCCTCCATGCGGACGCCCCGAATGAGTTTATTTCGCGAACTTTGACCGTTTACCTCGTTGTCTGACGGTTAATTCGATCGATCCAGACTCCGCGCTTGAAGATTTTTCGATTTTTCAGGAGGAACTGCACGCAACTTCCATTCCAAGATTAATCAAAAGTCTTTCTCAGACCTCTCGGTCGCTCTAGCTTCGAGTTCGTTTCGAAAAGAATCTCCTCAGAGGATAAACTTTTTATCGATATTAGCACGTTCCCGTTAAGGCGGTTGCCGCTTACGTAAGAATTCTTGAATTCCTTCCGTTTATTAGTACGTCTATGTTTACTTTATTAGGAGCGTGTCAGACGCTACTCGCGGTGCCCACATCCCTCGGTAGAATCCTGGCACCTGTCCGCGCGACTGGACCCTCCTTTATTTCGTCCTCCGCATTCTTCTGTTTCCGTTCGCCGCGGCAACTCGGATTTCCTTTGTCCTGCGGCGCTCCCACACAAATTTCTTTTGCATACCTCGTTTAACGCGATTCGCAGGGATTGGTCGCTCTCGCGACCTTCGATTTTCGTGTGCAGTCGAACGTCACCGGACGTACGGTCGTGAAATTTTAAGAACCTTCGCGATGGACGTCGAACGCGGTTCTAATCGAGTGTATAGCCAAAAGATTACGAAATATATCGTTCGTTCCACGATGTTAATATCCGAGCAAGAGTGAAACTTTATTTTACTTTAAGCGATATTTGTAATAATTCTTGGATGGCAACTGTGTCTTTGTGTATTCGTATAAGTATTCGTGTAGCTTCCATTGTACAACATCGAGACATCCGACTTGGTCGTTAGAGAGAGGATCCGATGGTCCTCCTTGTCCACGACTTCCTTAAATCATGCGCCATTGCTGCTGTTAAGTCTTCTCTTGTCGCCCCCTGTCCTCCGTCGGCTCCGTGGTCCAGAGAATACGGCGCTGTTACGAAAAACGCCCGGAAGCGAACACGTTTCGCTGGTCCGGAAGATGCGCGTAAATTTTTTTTTATCGCATCGCCATTACTCGCTGAATTACAGACAGCCTTGGCACGCGAACCACTGGCGAGCACGGATCGTAAGCTCTCGAACAATGCCTCTGTCCCATGGAGAAGAACTCAATGACCCTGAAAAGTCGGCTTAGCTTGCCGGCGGAGAGTTCTTCGGGAGGGTTCCAAAAATTTTAGTTCTCTTCGAGCACTCTCGACGCTTCCTAAGCCGATTTTCGAACGACCAATTCGTCGTTTCATCGACTGTGACTTTGAGGATTTTCGTAGTTTAGGATTTTTAGGAACGAGGAGAGGCATTGAGAAAATAAAATGGGATGTGCACGTTACCGTTTTCAAGTGACTTTTAAAACTTTTGTCAGGCGTCGGCTCGTCTTTGTCAAATGTCCAATTATTCTTGTACAGAATTTATTTATCTTTCTAAAAAGTGGTCCAACTATTCCGGACTTATCTTACATTTACAAGACTAACAAAAAATTATTGAATTCCATTAAAAGATTGTCTCGAGCACTCTTGCGTAACGTTACAATCACCTCTGAAACAACAAAGGTCACACCCAAAACCCTTTAATTCCCAATCACCCTATTCTTCCACCACCAAACCTTGCTGAATCGCTGAATCGCTGAACTGGTACATAAGGCAAAACCGAATTCACGGAAGAACTAAAATCGGCGAAGAATAATTCCCGTTGATCGACGGTGCGCCGCAGTTTCGACCGGTTTCCTACAGGATCGAAGGTTGGGAGATCTCGATCGCAGAGTTTCCGTTTGTCGGAGGTGGGGTTTCGCGGCGCCAGAATTTAATGGCGGTGCCAAAAGTTGCCCGTTAACGAGATGGAGCGAGCCGAAAGATAAATCGAAGCTGGCGCTTTTGTTCTCCCCCAGTCCGAGCCGAATCTAAGTTTCAGCCGACAGCGTGAGCCGTACGGTGACTCGGGGATAATCGTGATCGACACTGTCGGGGTTGATTCGCCCTCTTTCCCTTTCCCCTTTCCCCTTTCCCAAACCCTATGCTTTAGATCGAATCCATTGCGTTTTATTTTTAAGTGTTCGATACGGAATCTACGCGCTTTGTCGAATTAATCCGGATAATGGATGCGAGATGCCGAACCTCGGCTATTTATAGGTTGGATTTTACCGATCGCTGTTTCGTAAATGTCGAGAGCTTTGGGTTTTCTCTTCGAACCTTTAAACGTTCGAGGGTGCGATCCTCGGAGTTGATACCACGATTTTGACAGAGAAAGGGGTGTACTCTCTATCTGGTTATGATTTTGGCGGTGTTTGATGGTCCGTGGGATGAAATTTTGACAAAGTTCGGATAGAATTGGAGAAGTTTAAGTGTTACGAGTTCGATCGGTCTTGCGATTTAGATGCTCCAAAACGTTTCGTTCGAATGTTATTGAGAAACTGGCAGACATAAATGTTAACCCAATTTGAACGTGAAATCTCCTCGCTCATGCATAACTAAATTGAAAAATACCAATGTATACGGGGGCCGTATGAATTCTGAATCTCAAAAACAGCGGAGAAGTCACGTTTACATCGTAAATTTAGTCCGCGAAGCAATCCTCTACCGAAATGTTGGACCTGCTGTTCCGAATTTATGCAATTTTTATTGCTTTCGAGGTGTAGTAAAATGTAAATTACACGCAGAATCTTCTAAACACACACACAAAAAAAAAGAAATTAAATATTTCTTAAACGGAAAACCCTCGGCTTTTCGTTTATGGACGAATGGTTTAGATCTTCGAGATGACATTTATAAAATTACCTTGCGGTAACCTCTTTTTCCAACCAAAGTGGTTGAAGCAGAAAAAAAAGGTAGGCGCAAAATTGAAAAGGGTACAATCAGCAACGTTCGGAGCAGGTTTCGAGCACGGAACCACGGCGGAAAGTAAACGGCGAGCCCTTTAATCCGGTGGCTCGTTAACGCGGGTCCGATCGAAACTCTAATTTGCGAGCGGCGCAAAGAAAACAGAGCGCGGCCATGGTCAGATAAGGCAACGGAAAGGGATCGTAGATAAGCTTGAGCCAAACGAGCCAACTTCTGGAGAACTTAATAGGGAAAACGGAAACATATTCAGGCGAACGAAGGCGGCGCGATAATCGCGGCCAAGATGGCTAAGGATGTTCTTCCGTGGTTGAAAAGGGCAGCAGAGTTTTATAGAACGCTCGCTCGCGGCGTTACTTCTCGAAAGTAGCGAGTCGCGTTTCCAGGAATTCCACCGTTAGTTCGGTCATTACCATTCGCTACATGTCGAGGGTCACATTTTAGCGTGTTTACGGCACTTTTCGAGGAAAATGTTACCTCGAGCTTTGTCCTCGCGACGAACAAATACACCTAAGTGAGTACCTGCGACACGCTTTCGTTATCTCGAGACCGTTTTAGCTACATTGGGAAAAAATCGCGAATCCAAGATTTTTCAAAAGTCAATGATTTCACGGAGAAACATCGAAAAGAAAGATGGGAAAGATACGTAAAGCAGTTCGAAATTGCTAACACTTTCGCTGATGGAATGTCAAAAGAACCACTCGTGTTGCACGGTTCTGGAAGAGAAATAGTACTTTTTCTAATTATATACCTTTTTATGGTTTAAAAATAAATGTATACCTGTGTAAGATTATTTACACTTGCGTTAAAAATCAAGGAATGTCTCGTAAGTACGAGCCCGTGTAACATAGTTACGAAAGGCATGAGTAAATTCTTTTGAAATACCAACGAGATCGTCACGGTCCCATATTTATACGTTGAAAATTTCATGGCTTAGGATATTGACATACAAAATATTTTCCCTGGACCGAAGTCTCTTTGAAGCACTTTTAGAAACACGACGCAGTAGTTCGTAGCGACCGAGTCAAGATTATACAAACAAAAATCTTTGGTACCTAGAACACATCGAAAAAAGAAGCCAAGGATGGTAAGAAATTCCATCGGTATTGCCCTTGCGCTTGAGACATTCGAATAACTGTAGGGAAAATCACGCGTATAGTTGCTAATTGATTAACAATGGTCGCTGAATTCCTATCGACGATTATTCGATATTAAATGTTGGAACATCGCCGTTAATTAGTCGCTTTAAAATGTCGAGCCACTGTCGGCAATAAAATCGACTACATTTATATCGGCTGTAACTCATTTACAGCGAATGGTTTCTTCTTTTCGTGACGTTTCAATGACCGTGGCGAGTGGTATTTTAGCTGAACGATTGGTTAGAGTTTCGCCTTTTTATTTAACGACGAAACGGTTTACGTGTCACGGGTTGCTTCGAGACGTTCGGTGCTGAATTTACACAGAATTCGAGTATCGATACAATCATGGAATACTGTTTTAAACGATACCTTTCAAGATTTTTAAAGACCTGCGTTATTGTAACGAAGGAACAAGTTCTTCTTTTTACGACACGCTCTCGCTGGAATTCCCTTATATAACGTACGTAGTTTATATAATTTCCACGACGCAATGTTCTTATTACTGGGTAGAAATTCAGTTCAACGTTCCACCGAGAAGAGTACACAGAATTCCTGATTGTTTACAACAAATAATGACTCTAGTAACAAGATACTTGGTATTTGTAGAATCAAAATTCTTCTCACGTTTTCCTCGCACAAATTATCCACAATATTGGAGCCACGGATACTTCTTACCCAATTTTTGTCTAGAAAACTTTTGCGACGTAAATTTTCAATATTATCTACTCGTTTTTCGCACCCGGATACTGTTACATTCTTGTTTCCGTTTTAATCGTTTCAATCGTTTCGATAGATTCCAAGGATCAGTCAGATATAGCGCAGCAGAATCAAACGAGGTCGAAAAGTTTTTAACGAGCTCTGATTGTTACCGATCTTCATCGGCATCTTCACGGACAGCCGGAACAAAGTAGAGCGGCAACGTTTCCTCCTCGATCGAGAGCACCTGATCGCGTCGATTTTATATTGGCCGGTGTCACGACGCCTCGATCATCTACCGATCAACGAGAATGGGTTCGCATTCCATCGCTGATCTCCGCCGTGTTATGTTTAAGGCCCATTTGACGGCGCTCGTCAGGCCGCTGCAGAATATTCATCGGTCAGACGCTTCTTACAAATTGCAACCTTGCACGGTATACTCCGTACAGAAAGAAAAAGATAATCCTGTGGTAGATAAATACGTAGCCGATGAACAGATTCATCCGATGAAACGCTCATCTATTCACCGACAGTGCGTTTTAACAATTTTCTTAAATAGATCTAACATATACTCTACGATGCTTCGGAAACGCAACAGAATGCAGCAACGGTACGATTAAAGAGCCGTAGAAATGGCAGAAATGATCGGAAGTTTGATTTTTTTTCCGCGTGCAAGCATCCGACCGCGAGATTGCATCGAAACGGCATCGAAACGGCATCGAAACGGCATCGAACTCCGAAAGAAGCGGAGGCGGTGTCGCGAAAAAGGCCCTGGGCTCGCGGCAAGAGCGAGAGAGCGCAAAGCGATTGCGCGCAATAAGGCTCCGCGTTTCGTGGCAGACACCGTGGCTAACGGATGTGCCGTTACGGGGCCGCATTCCACGGAGCCACGCATGCGCGACGCGACACATTCCATTGTCTTTTACATTCTTCCTGGCCGTTTCTCTCCTCCTTGGTATTCTTAGCACGCTCACCCGCCAACAACCGCCCCTGGCGCAACGGCGTAGGGCCATCGAGGGGTCTTATCCTGCCACGTTCCTTGCCCTTCTCCCAACCCCCACCCCCACCTCACCCCGCCCTGTTGGCTCGCTCTCTTCCCTCCTCTCCCTTTTCTCCTCCATTGGTGTTGCCGCTGTTCTTCCTCGTCCTCCTGCCGGTTTTAGCGTTTCCTTTCTTCTCTTTGCATTCCACGCTTCTTCCTTTGCTCTTTGTATTTTTTCGTCGTATACGCGACTTCGCTCTTCGTTCTTCGCTCTTCGCTCCACCTCCTCGCTCTTCTCGTTCAACGATCTTTGTAGCTGGTCTTTGAGAAGTCACTAGCTTCCAACTGGTTCTCTTCACGGTCTTTGTCCTCCGCCATTTACATCCAACGTTTGCTCATTCTCGTCTTCGCCGTGCAATATTCCTATATACCGAGGTTGCTTGTTCCGATTCGCGTCTGGTTCGAATGCACGTTTGCCGGTTCGTACGCCTCGTTTTTTTCGTTTTTTTTTTTTTCTCATCTTGCCACGTTCTCCGACTCGTTTTTCTGAAACGTTTGCTTCGTCCATCTTCGCCGACGCTCCTCCCTATATTTTTCTTCTTTTCTCGCTCCGGCTATCGTTTTCTTTCACTTCCCCTGTCCATTCGAGCAGAGTCTTTACTTTTAGCCTCCGCTCGATTCTCACGCTTCTTTCCTCCTCGCGTTATCTCCTTCTTATTTCGCCGTTACTTCGCGGTCGCCAATCTCGATGCCACCCGCCTCGACCCCCGAAGAGAAGAAACGAGTCTGGAACCCCGCTGGAATTGTTAATGCTCTCTGGATCTCTCGCGTGCGTCGCATTCCCCTGTTAACCACCTAATATTGCTGGCAAAACGAATGGTTCAATTAATACCTCGTTTCGGAGGACCACCGTGGACGCCGCCCAATCTTGGGCCTCGATTCGACCTCTTCGTTGATAAGCTGAACAAGTTTATTAAGCTGGTGTCTCGACATTGCGTTCATTGCAATCTTCCTTGCTTCCTTTTCTTTTTTTTTTCTTTTTTTTCTCTCTCTTTTTTATTTTTTATTTAAAGAAATAAATTGAAAGACTTTTGAAAAGGGTTCGTCTTTTGACATTTACGTTCACCCAAAAAACGAACGATTAAAATTCAAGTGATTTTTTCAACGACTTTGTCTTCGTATAACATTCTCGATTCTCTTGAATGGTAAAAAAGAGAAATACGTGTTTCGTGGAACGGAATAGCCGAAGCGTTCCGCAATTCCTGAGGCGGAATTCCGTTCGGCTTGTTCTACGAACTGCGCAACGGGCCGTGCGCTCTTCGTGCTCGTCTTCGCGATTACTCCACACGGGTACGTGACGAGATAAATACTTGCACGTGCGTTAGCGTTAGCGCATGCGCGGATGCACACCGGTATTCGCGAGAAATGTTACAGGAAATTACAAACAACGCGATATTCTATTAATTCAAACATCTTCATACGCGCCTCTCCGTTTCCTCCTGCCGCTATAATCGTGGAGAATAAAAATGTTGCAGTTATTTTTGGAGGATTTATCGAGGAATTTTTCAATCTTCTTTCGTTACTTAAATTACATAAAAAATTTAATTTTTAGAAGAGAGTTTTCTTGTCAATAAAGATACTTGAAGAAAAATTAGAAATTTTTGTTTAAAAAGAAAAAAACGTCCGAATCGGCAGACACGATGTTAGCACCTGCAGAGATCAACGTTCGTGGATCCTCCGGTAACTGTATTCCCCTCGAAAATGTTATTCGCCTGAATCATACCGAACGCTCGCGCGCCTTCGGCGCAACAACGTACACAATGCATAATTCTTACATAACAGAAGGGTCGATGGCTGATCGTAGATCGAAACGATCGAGCTACTCAAAGACAGGATGCGTTAATGACCGACGTCGGTCAACCCGAATCGATCAACGGGTCAAAGATCCTTACAATTTTATCGGCCGGTTCTTTCGTTCTCGAAATTGACCCCACGTTCTGCCCATTTCCGTTTCCCATTTATGCAACCATTTCGCGAGAACTTTTTTTTTTCGACGAACAACAGAATCGAGAACGTCGTGTTATTCGGTGAACCGAGCGAGGATTGCAGTCACGTTTCTGGCGCGCAAGCACGATCGCAAGGATGGATAAAAAAATATGCCACATGTGTTTCAGCGGTTAATTTCGCCGATCCAAGTCGGAAATCGATCGAAAACGCTCGGCGCGGTGGAGAAACGTATTCTCACAATCATGATCGGCGACAAGCGACAAGCTGTTCCCGGTATCACCGCCATAAGAAGCGGTTTTGCTCGTCATGAGAATATTTCAGCCGTTGTTGTCCAAGGAGTCACACGGGTTTCGGCAGTTTCGTGTCCTTTTATGGGCATCGAGTGGCGTACAGCCAGCCGGATCGTCGCGCAAGGATTTGCTGACCCGAAATCCGCGCGTACAAGCTCGATCCCGCGCTTCGTTGAATCGTCGTCCATCTCTGAATCATCGACCATGCGGGTTTCTCGATTAGGGAAACGGTTCTTCGCGTATTCGGATGGTCATTGATTAATTAAGGTGATCGAGAGCAACCAAGAACGGGCCGAATTAGAAATCCGAGTCTATTGCGAAACGCACGAGCCTGTGTTTCTCGCGCGAATTCCGAGGTCCTCCATTTCAGCTACACGTTACCGTCTCCGTCCTCTCGCATCGGAGAATTTGCGTGCGAAATATCCTCCTGAAAGTCTCGCGGTGATCTCGACACGGAGACCACGAGGAACAATGCAGCTCTCGCTTATCGCGATCCACGCGTCCCGAAGATCGAGCGGTGAGGTAGCTACGTCATCGAGGACCTACCACGCGATCGCATTGACCCGTTTTCGACCGATTCCCACGGAACGTCCGGGCTGTCGAACGACGTCGACTCCGCTCTCGACAACGTCTCGAAACTCCTCGATATCTCCTCGCCTTCGTTGCAACGGCGTTCAACTCGATCGGCGTACACGAAGGGAGGAAGATCGTTAAGGAAGTAAGAAGAGTTTTGACAGGTAGGCAACAGCCTTTTACGGTGCTCTCGTTCGCAAGTCTGACAACCAAGAATCTTCTGACCCCGCGTATATACGAGTACTTATATACGCGCACGGTCTAAACCCACTTTATTAGGCCCGTCGAAAAGGCTGGCCTCTCGGTGAGTCAGCCTGATCTCGATTAAGCGAGCGACTGCGCCACGCTGCGCTTTTGCTTCGGACAGTCCAGCACTGGGGGCACGGTGTGTGACTCACGTCGGAATCCTGGAGTGGCACAATGGCCTTTGCGCGCACGTACACGCATGCAATGACAGCACGCCTCGGGAATTAATATAATGCATGGGCGTATTTACGTGTACCCGGCCAGACTGGCCGTGAGTACTTTCTTCTTTCGTCCAGACGCTCCATCTTTTTCGACGTCACAACTGAACGCGTGGAACTTCGTTCTTTTAGGCCAAGCGTAGATCAGGGCAAGGTATTTCTGATCGCACGAGTAAATTGGGCGGATCAAATTTGAGTTGATACAGAATTGTTGTTGTCTCAGAGACGTAAAAGTTGAAGGGGACTCGACTACAGATACAAGTTGACCGTTCTCTTGGGAACCAGGGTGTTTCTTATACCAAAAGTGTTTATCTGACGCAGTTACCAAGGTTACTTGGAGTAAATTCAGCGATTTGATTTTCCGGGAAATGTTTGGTGTTTCTCCGGGATTCGTTTCGATACGAGTTATTTCATTTCTCTGTAGCCGTGCCTGAAAGGAAAATAAACAAATAAATTCCTATACAACCTGCCATTCAATCTTTCATCCGCTCGCAAAAACAATTCGAAGAAACAGCTTACATCCACGACTACCTCGATCAACGTTCGACTCGATTAATCCCAAAGTCTTCCGCGTTCGCGACAAACCGATGACGTTTCTCATGAAAAGCGGAAACGGCTGCGAATCGGCCGAACGATCGAGCCAGCCGCTTTCGAATTTCTTTCTCTCTCGAACGCTGGCGTCAACTCGCGTAACCGATCGAAATTCGCGCGAAAAACAAATACAGGAGCGACGCAGGAGGGAGCAGCAAGGTTTTTATTATTTGAAGTGCGCGCGAGAGCGAGCGAACGGCGTGCTCCTTTCTAGAGAAACGACTGGCCCGAATTCCAGCGTTAAAACGGCCTTGCGGGACTCGCGGCTACGGCACGGCAAGGCTCCACGGATTTCCGCAAACGCGGTCGTCGATGGTTCTCCGAGTAAACTTCAAAGTCGATGTGACGGACGTTCGATGTCACGCTGAATCCGAAGGTCTGCAATTTTTTGCCACGCTTTTTTTTCCTCTCGATTAACCGAGTATCATTTCTTTTGATGCCATTTAATTCGAACGTATTAGAATGGAGCAGATATTTCATGGTTAGAAAGTTACCTAGAGGGGGATGGAACGGGAATGGAATTGGAATTTGAACCCGGATGTTTCCGTGCCGAACGATCGATTCGACTAATTGAGTTATTAGAGATCAAGCTACGCAAGCAGGTGTTTCTGCTTTGAACGTGTCCAAGGTCCTCCGTTTGAAAGCGTGAATTAATCGCGCCTTTCGAAACTGATCCGATCTCAAAATCGAATTCCCCTGGAAGTCCAGAAATTGTAGTTTCCATGCTCTATGGTGCACCTTGCACCACTCTTTCCTCGGATCATTAATTTTACCGCAAAACGCTTGCTAAAATGCTCGGTTCCACGTTGCGCCGATAGCTCTGACCGAGTTGTGTCTCCACGGTAGCTACGTTCCAGAGCAACCGCGATGATTCTGTCGTTTGTTTTTCCGGAATCTCTCCTTGGCATCTTTGAGAGAGTTCCAATGTCTGAGAGAAACTTGAAGATTTATAACGTAAACAGAAGGACGAATAATTGATCGAAATGTGCTTCGTTTTTATTGACCCGGAGTCTGCTTGGTAGACGGACTCGGACGAATGCCAAGTATGTTACCAATAATGCGTTATTTTCTTTTTCCGTTCATGGACGGCGTCGGAATGCTGTCTCTCGAAGGCTTAACCGATATCGAATTAGCGTTACTTCTACAGGCGTTACAATGCAATCGATGCATCGAAGTATCGATGTATATAAAGAAAAAAAAAAAAGTAGAACATGTAAACGATAGATCAAGCCGTGAATAGTGCGCGAAATCATAGTTCCCCTCGAAACGTATAATCCATGACGTTTCGTACAAAATTCCCGTATCATCGAGCGGTGTGCTCTTTATCGGATCGGTTCGGAACGCTTGGAGAACAAATAACGCGCGAGTGTCGATCGAATTCCCATATATTTTATCGCGACGAGAAAAATTCCCATATCCTCGACGCTAATCTTCGCCCTCTCCCAGGGAAAAAAAAACCAAAACGAGGGGGAAAAAAAGCACGACAAATATTTCGATAAATCATCGAGTCGAGAGGGAGAGAACGGGATCCGTTGATTCCCGTGGAAATCCTTGCCGACTGGTTATAGAGCCGAACTAGGCTCTCGGCTATGCTCGAGTTTCGAGTACGAGCCGATCAAACGTTGGCAAATAGTCGCGCGTTTTAAAGAGAACACCGGCGTCTCACAGACACACGCAAGATATTTATCTTGCCCGGGAGAAAGTGTACCACATACAGGCCACCGCGTGGCGGCGAATAGATTCTTGCAGTTTCATAACTTAGTGACCGACATTCCGTGGAATTGCACCACTAATAATGGCTATGACATCATTCTCCTGTAATTGACTCCGTGGATTGGAAATATTAGGTTTCACCGATGGGTGCGCGACGATTTCGATGCTTTGCTCCGTTATGGTTGCACCGGGTTGAAAATTAGGCCGAACATCTTCGGAATCTTTTTGTTTCTAGTTTTTATCGAATGGAGCAACTTTGAGAAAATAAAATCAAAGATAAGNCCCTTTCCCCTTTCCCCTTTCCCAAACCCTATGCTTTAGATCGAATCCATTGCGTTTTATTTTTAAGTGTTCGATACGGAATCTACGCGCTTTGTCGAATTAATCCGGATAATGGATGCGAGATGCCGAACCTCGGCTATTTATAGGTTGGATTTTACCGATCGCTGTTTCGTAAATGTCGAGAGCTTTGGGTTTTCTCTTCGAACCTTTAAACGTTCGAGGGTGCGATCCTCGGAGTTGATACCACGATTTTGACAGAGAAAGGGGTGTACTCTCTATCTGGTTATGATTTTGGCGGTGTTTGATGGTCCGTGGGATGAAATTTTGACAAAGTTCGGATAGAATTGGAGNATAAGGAGAACAAAAATTGTGGAAAATATTCAATAGCAGTGTACAATTAATTAGTATCTTTCTCTTCTGTGAAAGGTTACGTTGCATAAGCACAACCGAATACTCTGCTCGATAAGCGGAGAGAATTCGATGTATCGACGATGCAAGGAAAGGAACACTCGAGGCGAAGCTGTCGGTTTCGCGGTAAACCCAGCGAAATAATATGGAGCAGCTTGTCGAAACTGTAGTTTCTTCTCGAACGATGCGCGTATGTACCTTGTTCACAGTCTATCAGAATACCACTGACAACTGATCACTGTTTAATTACGTCCAATATTTTTTATCGATTTTTTAACGGTTTCTACCGCACTGTTTAGGAGATTAGAGAAATTCAGTAATTTCGTCGCATGTACCAATTTTACCGCTCCATTCGCGGTCTGTCAAAAATATCATTAGCTCGATGTCGATGCTCACGATCAGAGAAAGGACTACTCGGGAGGATTCACGGGACCGTTCGACATATGTCAGCGTACACTCGGCCTCTGTAAAAAGATGCATCGATCGAATCGATTCCATTAATCGAACCCATTCCCCTTCCTCCATCGCTCGTTCTGATTTAACATCTTCATGCGATCGTGGACCAACGGTAACGAACCGGATACCGTTAGATTTTCAAGAGCAACGAGTGCTTCCTGCGAGATACGGATCTCGACATGAAAGGTTGATCCGTGTATACTATTAGCGACGGCCTAATAGCCTTTCTAATACCTCTGGACGTTCCTCGATAGACAAGGTGCCGGCAAAAGAAGGGAATGTATGAAAAAAAAGAATAAATAAATAAATAAATAATAAGGTAGGAAAAAAACAACAGATTGAACGGCACTTTAATGGGTTCCGAATAATTCCTTTTCGACAATGGGCCGCACCGAAATGGACGGCCGTAAGTAAGTACGTGAAACCCGCGTCATCGGGTCGGACTGTTTTGAAAGCCGAACCGACGACGGAATTCACTTTCGCTGCGTTGGTTCGCACGCTCGCCGCCCTCTTTTTGTCAACCGTCTCTCGATCTCGATCCACGCGACCCTCTCGAAACGCGGCCAGGTCCCTGCGTCCCCCGTGGACGTTTCTCGCGGGGAAAGCGTCGCCTAAATGGGACACGCGACCGGACAGAAATTCGCGGGATACCAATTGAAATGTGCTCCGCACTTATGTAATTCGTAAGTAAAGAAAATGGTGACGCTATTGATCCGTAGGTGTAATCGATGAGAAACATTCGTGAAACGTTCCTCTTCGTTTTACCAGGTATAGAATTAAAAAACGTTTCTGATAAAAAATGATATCCTTCAATTTGGCGGACACGGTTGGATAATCCTACGATGATAAATGACGGGTATAAACGGCAACGTCAATTCTGACACATGAGCAAAATGCGAAAGATTGACACGCGGTAACTGCATTACGAGCGGATGCCTTGAAAGAATCAGCAGATTTCGCAAGAGACTTGACTTTGATAGATTTCTTGGCCGAGGTTTCTCCACCGGGGCGGCCAAAAATGTCTACTTATTGGCCGGGCTAGCAAGGTTCATGGACGGCGTAATTAGTTTCACTGACAGGTATATTAAGGGATGCATATCGACCAGTTTGGAACGTTTGACCTTAAAATTTCCAGAATTAGCCAAATCGATGCGGTGCCATAAAACAAGGCCGCACAATCTGTAAATAATGCATGAACTGCGAAGAAGCCAGGAATCGAAGCGTTCGTTGTCGATTCTCCTCGAGGAATCGTTTATTGTACTTTTATTATTATTCATAACCACACCGTCGGGTCTTGGTAATAACTGGCTATTAGCCAATTAAATAAATCGAAACTCAATTTGCGGCCAAGAAAGGATGAGCCATCGATTCAGCTCTCTTACCGATTTAATCGCGTGCCGATAATCGTTTTAATTACAGCGATGCGTCCGGCCGATTGCTTTTAATGAATCGTACGAATAGGACCTGGCGGGCTTCGTTAACATTTTTGTGTCCACAGCTGGGAATAGAAATTCGCTATAATTGATCAACCTGAGCCGTGTTACTGTCTCGATATCGCACGCAACGATCGCGAATCGGTTTTACGGAAGTCGATTCGATTCTTGCGGATTACCATCGCACGCCGAACTTACGAACTTACGAACTTACAAACTTCGATCCCTTTAATTACGCTCAATTTATATAAATAGAATAATTTAGTAGTTTAATTTTTAACGCTTTGTGTTCTTCGAAAAGCGAATCTCCGAGCTCGAGAAACAAAAAAATGACTATCGATAAAACAACGCAAGAACGCAACGATACCGTGCAACATGGTAGAGGTAATTGCAAAAAGAGAGAGGAAAGAAGAGAAAAAATAACGAAAATAAATCCGATGAAACCGATGTAAGCCATAAAAGAAGATCGACGAAAAGCGCTCGCGGTGTTTACAGCTTTTTTTACAATGCGCAATAAAAACGGGCAACGTGGCCGGTCCGCGAACGATAAAAGATTATTAGCCAATATCGACGGAACAGGTCTTCGATTCCCCCGGCAAATTGTGGCCGTTGTTACAACACGAGGCTCGATTCGAATCGGGAAGCAAAATACGCCGCATAAATTCCGCTTCGGGATACGCTTCTCGAACTCTCGCGCCCAGAGATCCGTGGCTTTCGAACCGTAACGTATGCGACACGGATTCCGCCGGAAGTAAATTCGTCCGGAAATTTCCACGGAAAAATCGACATTTTATCCCCTCGTACTTGCTTTTTTTCTTTTTTTCTCCAGTCAACGACATTTCAGATTTATCTTTTCTTTCGATACTCTCGCGTTACGTTGGACATTAACGAATCCATGGAATCTGTGGAAAAAATGTGTCGACGTGCTCCGTAAGTAAGAGATTCGAAGGGATCGAGCACAAAGGAGATTTCGTTATTATTGTATTTACGAGCCAGCTCGAAAACATTAAATAACGAGCTCGTCTCTTTCGAGCCGACGATATTTATAGCGTATCCTCTTGCGCGTAAACCGTGACCTCGCATTCGAATAATATTTAGTAGCGGCGGCTACCGTTTATTACGTTCAATAACGACCGATTTAGCGCCCCGCTTTATTAAACGTTCGCCACCACCTTTGCGGCCTCTTCTTCTCACGAGGAGAACTCTGAGAACGTTAATGGAGCACCTTAATGTTCTTTCATTAGGAAATATGAAGAACCGTGGGTGCGTTGATACGTCATCGTTGGGGGAGGCATTTTACAAATCGACATCACGGAGCTCGTTTCGTTTGAACGTTAAAAAGATCGATTACGAGGATTCAGCTACTCGTGCACTTTTAGGAAAGCCTCGTTACGTTTCAAAAGATTGTCCGGAAGACGATCGAGAGAAATCGTGGCTCAAAGTCAAAAACATAGCAGTTTAAGAGCTTTGCATGTGACTGTGTTTCGGTTTAAAAAGATCACCGCTCGAAAGGTCTAGCCAGTATCTCGGAAATTGTACTTTGAAAGCTTAATGAAGGCTTTCGCTCGAAAGGTCGAACTTTAGCGGCGCATTTTATTCTTAACTACTACCTCTTTGCTGCCTCTTTCGAAACCTCCGTCCACCCTTTACCCGAGAAGGTTGCACTGAAAAAGCTCTGTTTAGCACGAAGTTCCAGCAAAGTCTAAAAAGGACATTCTTCGATAAGAACTGCAGCCAGATGGTTCTTTATCTGAAAAGAGTTGTATTTCGAGAGCTCCATTCAGTTGCACCCTTCACTCGATAGGATCGAGTGAATCCTTTCGAAGCTTCGTTCCATGTCGTAAGTCGTCCAAAAAACTGGTGCTTAAAACCCTCTTTACCTACAGCTTCGTTCAACAGCAGTTTACAGATTTTCTACTCGAAGAAAAGAAAAAAATGAAAAAAAAAGAGAGGAAGGGAAAGAAACCTTGGAAATTGTCTTCCATATACACAAGGGCGAGATTAATCGTGGAATTAATAATTCCAATCAATAGATAGTCGTGAACGTACAAGAATATTAATATTCCTCGATAAATCCAAAGATAGCGTTAGTGTTATACGAAGAGGTTCGACGAAAAGCAAGATCTACGATTCTATCGAGAAGCACGAAACTAGTTCGCGAGCTTCGCTATTGAAGCAAGCGGAGAACCACGTGCACAGTACATGACACAGTTTCGCTGTCCCACTTTTTAGCCGTTCTGCAAGCTCGCGGATCATTCGTGAAAAAAAAACAAAAAAAAAAAAAAAATAGGGGGGAGAGCGGCAGAGAAAAAAGGGGACGAAAATAGCACTCTATGGAACAACCCAGATAGATAAACAGCTGGTGCACAATAGGATTAAGCGGCGCGCTCGCTCTTTTGGAAATTTTAATAACGGTAACCACGTGACCCGTGCTTTCCTTCCTATGTGTTACGTTTGGTTCGATCGTTTCGTCGCGAATAAACTCGTGTACCAAGCGTTTCGAATTGTGCAAGCTTCTTACTTTCTCTTCTTTCCTTTTCTTTTCATTTTATGAATTTGGTGGAACAAGGAAGTGACGCGAGGAAACTTTGCGCAGCAAATGGACGTAAACCTCTGAATCTTGATTATTTGGGTCGAAAGTCTGTTAACTTTCTTGGAATATATCGAGATAGTTACCATTCGGGGTAGGTGTTATTCGATGACTCGACGCTCAGGGATTAACAATTAAACGATACTGCGATTAACTTTCCAATTACGTCGGTAGTCTTGGATGTCTTCTGCGACAGGTGTCTACAAATGTTTGCACAGACGCGACGGTATACAGAGCATGTTAGATAAAAGGAAGAGAGTCTGAAGAATTGGAAGATTTTTCTGATACGTTTCTCGCGTGGAATATTTTACGGTAAATTTCATTTGAGTTGCAGGTCTCCGCGTAATAAGTTCGCGTCACGAAATCAGTGTCGCGATTAAACTCTTGCATAATAATTATAACTGTGTAGATAAGTATCAATTATATCTTATCGCAACGGCGTTATCGCTGACGTTGCTCGCGTACAAGTATTGTCAAACAACTTTCCGCAGACGTAAATGACAACAACAATACGATACCGTTTGAGAAAAAATCTCGACAAAATTTCAAGATAATTTTCATATTGCATTTAAAAAAATGATTTGGTTAAACAAATTCTCTTGCTGTTCATCTCCGTGCAAAGCAACGGAACAACGAATCGTGGAATAAACATGCGATAACAGCTGCTAAAGAAATTAAAAAAAGAAATAAATATTTTAATACTTCGCCAAGTATGATTTATATACGTTCTGAATTACTTATACGTTGCTTGAATTTGCCCGAAACGATAAAAATGTAAAAAAAACCAACGATGCAATGGCTTCTTTCCAAAAAGTGGTCGAACTATCTCGGACTTACCCTACATCTTGAAACCAATAATCAAAGAAATAAATTGCTTTCAAAATTAGCGTTAAGAACAACAAGGACAAGAACCATTTCCTTTTTATAATAACCACGAGGATGGCACGCGCCGTGGCTCTTTAGCTTCCAAAAACGGCGAGACTGTCGCGACATCCGGAGTTGTTCCAAAAGCACGCGCGTAAAAGCATTCCCCGTCCTAGACCTCGTAAACAAGTGGCTGGCAGTCAATAAGCTGCGCTTAGACATCTAAATTTACGCGCGCGTGTTTATAACGCCGTTTCTAATTCCATCCTCGACTCGTTCGACTCGCAGACGGTTTTATTCGAGCCGGAAGCAGGCCCCCTTGGGCCACCACTTTCCGGGATCACCGAGTCCTCTAGACCCCTCTGACACCGCGGGACTTGCGTTAACGATCGTGTTTTCAAAATAGAACCACTTTTCCGGAGGACCGACCCACGAGGGAACGTTGACGCCTCTTGTTTAACTTTGTCGCGTCGACCCTCGTTTCCTGCGAATCAACGGAATTCTTCGATAATCCTTGGTAATCCTCGTTGAGAGAAGGCAGCCTGAGGACGTTTCGTTTTGAAGGTTATTTCGGGAAAATGGAGGTCGCGTTCGAACAGACGATAAAAAAAATTTGAATTTCTGGAGAATCAGTGAACGAGTAAGGAAGAACTGAGAATTCGATTCGAAATTCTAACCTACAGGAGTTGATCGACTGACACATTAATCCGGCTAATTTGGGGCGCTTAAGTGAATCGGTCGTTCGACAAATTCGATCAGGCAACTTGGAAAGGTTGCGACGATTTATCAAACACCTTGTGGCTGCGAACTATCGTCGATAAAATATCGCGATCAAGAGCGATGAAGTCGCGCCAATTCGTGCCACGACTGCCAATAGTTCTGACTAATTAATCCTGTGGAAGCAGTTTTTCTTGAGCTTGGATCATAAAACAACATTCATTGCCGTTGTACGAATAATCGAAAAAACCCAAAAGGTTCTCAATTTTTTGAGACATCGCAAAGAGAAAGCCAATGTCAAAGCCATTGTATAATCGTTAAGCTTCAGGACCGTTTATAGCTCAGAATTGGCAAACCTAGAATCTGACCAATTCAATACCATAATTCCTTGCTTTTACAAAATTTCTACATAACCCGCAATTTAAAAACACTTCGATATCACCTCAACCCTCCATCGGAAACTCGCTTGATACCCCTAAAGGCCAAAGAATCTCACGCTATTCATCGCACGAAGGAAAAGACTCTTCCGCGCGACGCGTTTCAACTCGTCCTTAATGTGGATGATTTTTTCACCAAGAACTCGCTCCACTAATCCAGAAGGAGAGCTCGTTCTCTAGGAGGAAAAGGAAGGTTGCATGCGATATTTGCTACCAACCGACAAGATTAATGATCCTCTGCGACGCGCATTGCGTTCGAGACGCAAGTTTCTGAACAAGTATTTACTTTTGCTAATTGAATACGATCTGTCGCTGGTTGAATAAAAAAAGAAACAGTTTTACTAAAAAGTAAATAGAGTTCAAGTTTCATAGAATATATGAAAACAAAATTTCATTAAAACCAGCGAACATTCTAAGATTATTTAGCGGGTGTGTAGATCGATGAGCTGAATAGTTACAAAATGCAATTTGTATCAAGCATCCTTAATACCAATTTTTCTCCATATATAGATATATTTATTAATTTATTTATATTTGCTCGTATTATTTAATATCCTATACGATTCAATATTTTTTCACGTTTAATTTATTTTTTTTTAACATTCATCATAATTTTGATATTTTATCCAAACACGTATACACTCTATTTACACTGTGTATGTAAGTTTCAAAAGTTGCAGTACTCCCACAATTTCAAGCCACGAGCCGCCACTGCTTCGTACGTAACATTTAACTAAAACTGTCATCAAAGAAAATTACGCTGATAAAATACGACGATCCCCTCTCTCAGACCTAACATATTTATACATTTATTTTAATAAAACCAAAAACTTCCATTCCATCTACCTTCACGAGCCACTTCTTCGCAAATCGCAACGGTGCACATCAGCCCGTCGCAAGGAGCAATCGAAACGACAGGAATACCAGCGATAAAACTATCAAACGAATTCTCTACGATCCGAGCGAAGCATCGGTACGTTTCCTAGCCCCGCGAGAGGAGGCAAACAACGAGATTCATCCAACCAAGCGGCCAGACACAATCGGCCACGGTTCGTGCGACAGGCGAAAAGAAAAGCCACGAAGTACGCGCTGTTCTATTTATATAACTCGCCTATACACCGATCTACATAAATAGCCGGTGGTATTATGCAATCAGCGAGAGACGCGAGCGAGCAAGAGAGCGATGAGGCCTCTTGTGCAAGCGGCGTCCCAACGATTTCGCGCGAAAACGCGCCGCGAGATCTCTAGCCGCGCAGCACGAAGATTCATCGTGATCTGGCGGTCGCTGTGAATCCGCGGGAACGACGATCCGAGTGATTTGTTGCCGCCAGGTCATGGAATGCCGCTTGAATTCAGGGGAGCCGGTTTTCTGAAAGCGGACAATCTCCACGCTCGTTCGGCACGGACGGGGCCTCTCGAAGCGCGCGCGACAGTCTCTGCCAATGAACATTTACCGGGGGGCTGCAGCGAATAATTGAATATTAGGAACACGTGGAAATGAGACTTTTATTTATTTATTGCTTAACGAAATTATTACATTGAAATAATCCTTTTTTTTTTTGTAAACCGAATTTGTGGAATTTAATCGGTAATCTCGTTGTTCTAACAGCATTGATTTCAAAAAATAATTCATTAATAATTCATTAATAGGTTCTATTAAATAACTTTAAACAGAGATACGACTTTCCTTTGCAGGCTCTTACAATTTTCTTCTTAAATTCTTAACTACTTTGCGATCAAATGTTTTTCAATTAGTATCGCAGCGCATATCCTGACGGAAAATCCACTAAAATCGGTGTGGCGTTTAACGTGTTAAACTTACTCGTGAACGGTAATTTTTTGAACGAACCATTCGTGGATAATTCATAAGGGTTGAATATATTTGCTGTTGGCGATTTTATAACAATTGGAAATGATCGATGATGGGGTATACGAAGTTCTGACTGTGTATCTTCTTGCGCTATTGGCGACATGCCCTTACTACCGGTATACATGCGGGTTCACAAAGGATGAGCGTGTATATGTGAATGGGAAGAAGATAAGTGTGAATGAAAGCCAACGCGTGTAATTGTCGAGTCGCTTCCAATAAAAAGGAACAAAGCATTTTCTTACAAATTAACTACCCAAGAATCGACTTTAAAATATCTTGAGAGAAGGTAACAGTAAATTCATGGAATCATTGATAAAAAGATTTCAAGGCTTCTAATAAAATATCTAAATTCTTACGAGTAAACAAATCGCAAATGTGCGTTAGAAAAATCTCGGTGACACCCATCGAACACGCTCTAACTTATTCGTCACGGGATTAAATCATCGAGAAATCATCGCATGAGTCATGCGGCGCATCGCTCACTGTTTACGCCGTGCAACTTCCTTCCAAGTTAATGAATGGAATTTTAAAAATCAGCGGAGCTGCGTCGGATCGTTTCGGTCAAAAATATTTACGCGCTACAGAACTTTGCTAATGATAATTCGGGGCAACACTCGTGAAGCAACTGGTCGCACCTTCCGCATTCCGCGAGAGCGTCCATTCCTCGAGAAGCATGCGATTCTATTCAAGAATGTTTCCAGGAATAATTCTATTGACAGGAAAACACGAATCGAGATGATCAAATATCTTGATCAACGTATCACCTGCCACGTCATTCTAAAACTGTGACGTTCGATTCGTTTAGAAGGTTAAATTAAGCAGATACGCGTAAGACAAGGATATAATGAGTTGCAACGATTTAGAGGGGAATCTGTGATTGCTTCGAAACAAAGTGTAGAATAATTATAGGATTTTCAAATTTATCCAAGGATACGAAAAGGAGTTTAAACGAGAGATTGGCGCAAAATTACGAGGGGACAAGCGATCTGTTCATTAGCCTCCGCCCACGGCAGCGATAACGAATATAAAGTATAGCAAAGTCCCTTGAGGTTTATTGGATTCGGTGTATTCTTGGGATCCAGGAAATCGACGGAGATACGCTTCGACAAATTTCGACGGTTGCCGAAGCGTTCGAGAAATATTTGCTGAACACACCGTTCGTTCGATGCCAGTGGCGTACAACGATCGGTGCGGGAAACATTGATACCAATGTTAGTTTGATACGTCAGTGCACCTGATTTTCAACTTATGTTTTTATATCTTTTGATTTATAAACATTTTAATGGAAGCATCGTGGCTCAAACGTGCGTAACAAGAAAGACTGATAACAACGTTAAAACGAGAAAGTATAGAATTCTTTGACCATAAAAACTGCTTTCTTAGAAAGATAAAAATACAACAGCTTAACGTTAAAACTAGCAAACCGGTCGGAAGACCGGTTCCTAATTTCACATAAAAATTTTATACATTTCTAACCGTGCAATTTTGAATATTCTCCGTGATTTTCCATAAAATTCTTGAGCTGTATATTCTTCCAAATATTTATTATTGTAATTTTTTTTAGTACAAATAGATATAGTTTAAACGTGGGTAGTTTTGGCGTTAAATCTCAATTTATTTTTACCACTTCAAAGATTTAAAACAAATCAAATAGAACGAACAATGAAAGAACAGCAAGAGTTCGACGCCAATGTGCAAGTGCAGTTCGTCCGCAGCGGTCGCGCAGCTAAGTACACAAGAGGAACACGACGCGCGTATTCTAGTGTCGCGGCGCGCGTTTCCGTGTATTATCTATGTGCGTGGCGGTTATCGCGATTACGATATTGGTCTTCCGCTGAAAATAAAAAAAACGTTGATCTCACGGCCGCGTCCTCGCTGATGGCGGCGTTGTTTCTATGAATGAAACGCGACGACCGTACAGTTTACACGATCGAAAACCTTTTATCAGTTGTAACCAACTCTACGTCCAACGGCGACAACGACGCCTCGGCTTCGTCCGATAATACCAACACTGTTATCGTGCCCTGTCTCGAATGCCAGCTGGTTTGCTTTTACAATTTCCGTTTTGCTCCCTTGCCATATTTCCGCTCCTGCTTTAAGGATTTTTAAAAGAATCGATGGAAAAAATCGGAATCTTTTTAGGTTTTTTTTTTCCTTTCTCTTTGGGAGGGTTTTCGAGTAATTACGAATCAGTAATTTGTGGATAGGATAGAAAAGAACGATCAAGGTTTCATTGAAGAGGTTCGAAGCGGGAATCGGGAACGAGGGAACGCATTGACTGGAGTCCAGCGTTCTTTCTGGTTTGTTTTCTGTTTCCTTCGAAGCCGGCGATTAACATTCCTCGCCGGATGCTTCTTTCATCGCCGCTGCTTATTCCAGTCTGAATAGCTGATTTGAGAAGAAGAAGCGGATGGTTACCGCATTGTAAGTAATTGATGAGATACCATTGGCAAAAACAAGCAGCAATCGCGAGTCGATGCAAACGTTATCAGGATACAAGCAAACGATTCCTTCAATTCTGTTCTCAAGAAATTGTCTGTATTTCCAATCGCAGTTACGAGAACCTACCTGCGCCACGATGAATTTGGTTCACGTGTACTTCGCGTTATCGAAAAGTGTTTTCCACGTTCCGATCGAACAAACAGACCTTCGAGACTTTAACTCTGTTGGGAAGTACAGGTGTCGATTCGGAAACGTTCAATCCCACGGGGAGGTGATTAGTTCGGTTGACAAGTATTTGATTCGGTGCGGAAGTGTTCCGCTCGGTGATGGAGGGACAGCCTCTCTGCGGAAGTGGTCAGTTTAAGAGGGAGGAAACTGGCACAGAAGCGTTCTATTTAATAACAATCATTCCCTTTTTCCAATCGAGACTTGGAGTATTCGAAATATCGCTGAAAGGTTCTCGGAAACATAAATATTTCGATGACTCGCCTTTCGAGAGAAACAACAGCATCACATTTATTTTCTCCGAAGCGTCACTCATCGTGGTGGGCGTTGTGGAACGATCCACGCGCGACGACATCATCGAACTAGACGTAATCGTCTTTAATAAACGATCTCGCACGGTCCGTTCGCATTTTCCGAGGCGCTACGAAGCGCACGTTGGTACGACGCGTTCTTGACCTAGACGAAACGGGAACGCGAAAACACGCAACAGTTATGTATGTCCATCTATGAGAACGGAGCTGTGCGATCGCGCGTCGAGCTGTCCGCACGAACGTCACGCTGGCCTAGCTTCTTCGTTTTCATTCCGAACGCATAGTCCGAACGGCGGTTATGTTAATGTTTCAACGCTTGATGCATCGGTTAGAGTGTCACTGTGTCGTTGGATGTCTGACGAAGCGTTAGATCATTCTAAGTAAAGAAATACCAAGTATACGTAGGCGATTGGAATATTGGTATTTCGAATGTGGTAGTACAAATTCCTCTGCTTGACAGGTATATTTGAGAAGCAAAGAATTGAAATTACTACCATGAAAAATGCAAATTCAACGTAGTTGTTATTATCCTTCCTGGTAACAGAAATTCGTGGTACTCTGGAAACAGTGATGGTTCTCCTAATTCCCCTTCCCTCGATGCGTTCAATTGATTCCAAGATACATAGACCAATTCGTAAAAGCGTATTTCCAACATTGTGTAGGAGACGCAAATTCAAGCTAGGAATAAGTCAATCGTTTTCTGCATCGGTCTGTGTTTAAGAAACAAAACAGGGAAATTCGTAGAAGGCTAAAAACGATGATCGATTTCGGGCATACAAACACGCTGACGGTTCAATTTGCTTTGGTAAAGGGGCGTTCCGGTAGCTATCAAGTTCTACGCCGTTTGAAACGCGGGGATGAAGAAGAATGGCAAAATGAAACGCGTAACAGTCTGTAGAGGTTCCGAAAATATTTACTATGGCGGAATTTCGTAGATATCGACTATTTTCTTGGATTCGAAGCGTGCCTCTTTGCCGCGCACCCTCGGAAGGCACTCTTGACATTTCACGTTCCGCTGACACGTTATTGCGCAAACAGCCACTGGGCACCGTACCAAGTCGCATGACTAAAGCGCCGCGAGTCAATGGATCGACCAAAAATATAGATCCCTCCAGACGAGTCGCTTTTTTAATAGAGAAACGCGGCCACAAACGGGATGCGGTGAAACGATCGGTTTCGCGCAGCCTTCCGCTAAAATGGCGGACTACGCGTGGTTTATGTTCGAAGCTCTATCGAGCCGTGGTTCGTTCTACGTTAGAAATTAAAAATTTCTGCCATTTCTGAGCCATTTCAGTTTTAAGGCTTAGAGCATTTTTATTACTACACACGATACACACGTAGACTGTATTCTATCTAAATACAAATGAATTGTTCGGTATGGAAGACCGCAATTTTGTTACGAAACGAATTAGCTGAAAGCACGCCGTACTTCACGATTCGTACGATTCGCGGCCGAACGATTACCTGGAATTCTCGGCCAGGGAACCGTGCGCGCAAAAGGTGCAAACTCGTTTCGCACGTTATGCACGTTCACGCGTCGGCCAATCGCCGCTAGGTAGATAAGCTTCCGGGAACAACGAGAGGACATCGATCGTTCGTCTATTTACCCTGTCGTTCGTGAGTCGATACCGTTTTTTTACTGATTCTCCCTCACCTTGTAGATCGTAAACGTCGTTTATCTAAGCAGGTATTGAGAACTATTACGGGAAATCGGTGCTTATCGTTATTACTCCGCGCGCGAAAATCTAACACGGCTCGTGTGCTTCGAGAAAAGATTAATGTGGATCGGATCATTTTTTTTATGGTTGAAAATTGTATGTTTCGAGGTTCTTTCGATTATAAGCGTAGTCACCGTTAATTTATAAAAAAAATGATTTATAATTCTCTTGTATATACTTCTTATATACGAAGAAGTAGCTACCAAGCTATCAAATCCGTCCAGGTTAATATAAAGATCAGTGTCTAGATCATAGTTTAGATATATATATAAAAAAAAGAGAATATTTGACAATACTTAACAATCATCTTGCCTCTTCGACATTCCTTATAATACTCGGAAACATCTGAACAAACACCAAATCTTCTCGGTAGAAACGTGACATTCCCGCCTGGGAACACGATGCACGATCTTCCCGCGAAGCTCCTCCTTCGCGGGCATTCTTTCGCGCACCGATTCCCGGTAGCGTTGGCCGCAAACTCTTGCGTTCGACAGCTCGCGTTCCGGACTCTGACCGACGTTCTGTTACGTACACCAGAGCCTCTGCGACGCATGGTGGAACGGTTAAGACAATTAAATGGTTAAGGCACGCTCGTTGTCACGCTCTGTACCACGTGACAAGATGATCTCGAATCACGAAGCCCCTGCAAGAAAATACGCCTCTTTTAGAACACCTGGACAACGGAAGCACCATCGTGAGTTATGCGCCGAAAAGTTATTCGTCGAGATTTAACAGTTAAGACGGTGCGATTAGTTGTACGATCGATTCTTGCGATCGGGTACTGTTCGAGACTTCCGGATGTATTCTTCTGGAAGAGTGCACCACTGTTTGGTCAACGTTGCAGCTTCATTGGAGTTCCGAGAATGTATCGTGTTCGTTCGGAGGCAGCTGTTTGTTTAAGTAATTCGTGGTCGTGACATGGATGAATCAATGGCTCTGGACCAGAATAGGAATTGCAGAGACGCGTAACAAGCGTGGGAGGTGGCGTCACGGGGCACTTATAGATCCGACGAATTCCATGGCTATATGTATATCGCTTAGCTAGAAATACTCTAATAATTCAATTCGTGATAGAACGAATCCTGCATTCGAGACTTAAAATTGGAGCAATTGTACGAGTGTGGTCTCGAAATATATATGTATATATACTATCTGGCAGCTTTAGAACTGATTCCGCATTTCATTTCCCGGTGCACTCATAAAACCATCAAACGCATCTCTGGTTTTTACGGCGGTTTTCAAAGGTCGACGAGCGAGCAAGTTAAATGCGACGCATCGCATCAATTTTTACTACCATTTGTAGAAACGCGTTTTCTATAAGGTTAGAGATTTTCCGATTCAGAGTTTGCTAGATTTTCATGGCTAGAAAGTATTTGCATCGCGTGCGATGCGAGATTACGTCGGATCTGCCGTTTTCGCTTTCTAATTGCCAATAAAACTGCTGCATGCTCACGAAACAATCGACGCAAATCCAACGTTTATCGATAATTCGCGGTTCTATGAATCGAACGCGACTGAACTCGTGAACGCCTATCGATCAGAGATACGTCGAACTTGGAATACATAATGTTTCACGGTAATACGCCAAATCACGAAAACCAAGATAATCGAACATTCCAATGTGCGTCGTTAATCGCGTTTTCTCAGATTCCGTGCAAACCAGAACGCTTCTTTCGAAACAAGTCTAGCACAATTATAAAGCACGTTCGAGAAAAAGCTTCCTCCATCGCGGAAGTTTTATAGCGAGCCGACGTATAAACAGTCGGTCAGAGGAATTTTCGTTTTCCTCGCCGATTTTACGACGGTTTTTCGTGGCCAGGCCTTTTTCTCCGCGGCCCCGCGAGAGCAATGCTCGTAACAAGTTCTCGTGCCGGTTATCTTTCTTTGTAGCAACGCTCGTCGCGCGATTTATGTCCCTTTTTGAACCGACTCGTAACTGTCATCGTGTCGATCCTGTCGCGAATAAAATTTCTTTCTTCCGCGGAATTGCCCTGAAAAAGCGAATTCTATTCGTTGAAAGTTTGCTCGAGAACGAGGTTGGGGTTCCTCCTATAGTGAAGATAGATAAGATCCCGTAAAGTATTATAGAAGTTTATTCAGAGATTGGCAAAGGAAAGAAGGGAATTCTTTCGGTTTAAAATTTTTTCCTGTTTTTACCCATAGATTGATATAATTATAATTGATATAAATAATATTCCTGGAATATCGACCAGTGGTTTCCTAACAAGTTCGACACAGTCATTGCGAATCACAAAGGAATGGATTACCAGCAAGCGTGTCAGTGATATCACGCGGAAGATTTCGACGCAATTTCGCCGACACATCAGACTGTCACGTATCGTGCACGACAAATTATAGCCTAAAGCGCACCTGTCATTAATTCGTGGGAAGAAGAATGTGAAATCACTGGTATTTTCTACGAAACGTCCAGCGTTTCTCGTCACTTTTAATACGTACGCACAGACCTAAGTAGGGGACTTTGAATTTTGCGCAGAAAACGAAACACGGGTTTTGAAACCTAACCACAATCGTAGAAATTATTTTTATTCCTTCTATCCAAACTTCCAAAATATATAAGAACGATAAAAGCTTCGGGTCGTAACTCGTAACATTGAATTATTCCTCTTCAACCTCGTTTATTTTGTTCCTTCGCATTAGAATCGGATAAAAAAAAAAATAAAAGAAAAAGAAGATAAAACAAAGGGTGCTCCAAAAGGTATAAACTGGTAGGAAACGCTAACGGTGAGCGATGTTTAATCAGCAACGGTGACGGCGTTTGCAGAATATAGGATAAAGCGTACCCGATTCCGCGAAGCGTCGTAGGAAAATCAAATATTGGTCGCTGATAATCTGCGCCGATTCTATTCCGGTGTTTCGCGGAAAGTAATTTCGCAGTTGCTCGACGGACTTTTGCTCATCGCCGGAAACCGGGCCGTCGGGGAATTCGGACTTTCGACCGGTCGCGTCATACCAGCAACTTGCCCTCGTTGTTGTTGTTGTTGTTGTCATTGTTATTCCCATCGGCCACGACACTGCAGTCTGTCTGCACATCGACGATAGCGTGTACGCTGCGTGATCGTGACTCCTTCTGCGTCACACGACGCTCCGACTTCCTACGCATCGGATGTCTTTCCCGTTGAATTGCGTTCCACGAATTCCACAGTCTTCTTCTCGATGCTTAATAAAAACATTAACGAAAAAGGAAAAATAAAAAAAAGTAAAAAAAAAAACTTGAAAAATTTGAATAAACATTCAAGTTGTTTGCTCGGTAACGAGAAAAGTAGATAAAATACGAAATCTGAAATGTTTCCACCGCTGAGATATCAGTTTTCAAAACGTAACAAGAACAGGTGTACGCGCACGTGCACCTAGTGTACACAGTCGGGTAGCGCGCACGCTCGTAGAAAAGCCATTTTTTTCGATGCGACCGAGTATTAGATATCGCACGATTTACTACCGAGTAACACGTATCATGTGCTAACAATGACATGCATTTATATTCGCGCAATTACGGTTTATCTGGTGGCGAGGCTCGTACTCATCCCAGTCCCCATATTGCGCGTCTACGCATCGGCCGCGATAATAAAGGCGTCAAATGTCGCTCTTGTTGTCCCTTTTCTAGCAAGTCATGCGACGAACTTTTACATAACCGATGCTTGAGAAGCATCGCCGTGCAGTTGTTACGAATAAAACTGCACGTCTTACGAGTGGGAATCCTGAAAAAATTCTAAAGACGAGGAAAGTCGTTCGGGACGCAATTTCGAAGGAATATTTTATGAGACGGCGAGAAACAGCCGACGTTAGATACACCAACGAGATAGTTTTGTCGCCTTAGAATCGCTTTACTCTCGTCGATCGTTATCGTTTGTTGATCGAAAAAGAATTTTTTTTTACTTGGAAAAATGAATTCACAGCGACGTTCGAGCAGTAGATCGAAGAAAGAACTTCTCCTCGTGACTCGTGTCGTTTTGGCGGGGGCATTTTATCGAGAGTAAGTCGTTGAACACCTGCCACTAGTTTGTAAAATATAACACGATGAAAAAAAGGATAGGTTTGCTCGTAGAAGCAATAGGTGTTGAAAGAAAAGGTAGAGTAACGATGCGGTGACGGTATCGGTCACGAAATCTTGAACGATTACAACAGCGTTCAGATATCGCCGTTTAAAACGTACTCGGTGCTTCTATTTTTGTATACAAACAATTCTTATGTAAGCTGTTTGTAAATGAAAGATATTCCGGTGTTTACCCGATCGTCATTAAAGCAAGGTAAACGTGCAGAAAGGACTGTGCACGAAGGACGTGCACGCGATCTACGTTTCAATTTGTCCTTCTACCATTTACAACGTTTCAACGGCGAAGATACATGTTTATTCCCTAAAAAAGAATAGTTCCTGACCTTGCCACGACCTTGAAGAAATTATCCTTTCTTCTAAGGTTGAAAAATACTCCATCTTGTTTCGCCAAACAAGTCTTTGTACAAACAAAGCGTCTCCGGACAAAATTTGGCAAGCAGACAGAGGCGGTAAAAAGTAAGAAAAAAAAAAAAAATATACGCAAACATGGATTTGCGATAGTTGGACTTCAAAAATAAAATTCTATCGTTATTGTTATGTACTCGGAGAATAAATTCTCGCGCGTACGTAGAGAATTTAAATTCCATTATTCGAACAATTTCTTTATCGTTAACCTGATTCAGTTTAATCGTTCGGTACCGTGATCCATCAAAAAACCATAACCACCGCGAAAAGAAATGCGACGAAGCACGTTTCACAACAAACAGCATTTGCAACCATTTTGCTCCTCGAAGAAAAGAAGCTCTCGAACAAAACTCAAGACGTATCCCGGTACGTCCGCTTGGCAGAAGGCCGATCGGCGAGGCGGCGCGAGCGAGCGCGCGATAAAGAAACGTTGCTCCGACCTGTCCTTCCGGCCGTCACTCGTAATAAACGCGGACGGTGCCGCGAGAGGAATGCGAATAAGTGGCGCGGCGCGTTCCCATCTCCCGTTGTTTACGACCTCGGGAGCCGGTGTGGATCCGCGGACAGGTGCTAGCGACTTTTACGGCCTGCGTTTGCTCGTCCTTGTCGCGAGTAAAAGTGCGCCACTGCTCCTAATCGGAGGATCATCGCGTAACTCGACGCGACACGATTTTTTTACAGCAATTGATCTTTGATTTTTAGAAAGTTACCATGTTTCTTTTATAATTTTTACGGAGGTTGAAATCGAAGCGATTGATTCCATTTAGAACCCGTGTTTCTTTTATTTTTTCTTCTGTTTTTTTTTCATCTTCTTAAGTCGATATTGTTTACCGATAATGAGATCGCTGTGTTACGTTCTCTTGAATAAAGACACGTAATAGTAGTATTAATAATAGCGACCGATTTCCATTACATCGCGTAAAATAAGATAAAGCGATAAGTAAATGAGCGAGGCAAGAAAATAATTGTGGCTCGTTTATACTTGCGATTCAAAGGTCGCACGCGGCTACGTACTATTACAAAACCTAACCTTCGATATGCTATAAATTACCGCACAATGAAAATACTAAACAACCGAACGAAAATAAAAGAGGCACGCGTTGATAAGACAAACGCGAGAACAGACGAAACCACGGTAAAAAGATAGATTCTATTGGACGGCGGATAGAAGAGGAACGGAATGTGACACGTGCCATCGAGCTGTTCGCTTTTGGCGCACGCGACGCGTCGTTTACGCAATTTATCGTAACGTTGTAAACGCGGAGGTCAGCTCCGCGTTCTCTGGTATCGCGTGCACGATCGACGACGCAGTAAATCCTTCCGTCCTTCCTTTTAATCGTTCCTCGAAACGACACCTTTCATCCTCTGACCACGTACGATCCTTTACACCCCCACACGTTCCACGATCAGACTTAGCTTCCGTTACGTTAATTTCCGCGACCAAACGCGACTTTATTACTATAGTTCCATAAAATCTGGCGCGCTCACGGAGCTCGTTAGTCGATGACCTAGAGGCTGGCCTCGCGCGCGGAATGTGAATCAGTCGCGCTCGCGGCTCCCACGGACGCTGTTGTTTACAACGATGACACGTGTGCACGTGTGCACGCACCTTTAGGACTGCACGCGCGGCTAGGTATGCGGTGTGCACACCTGTGCGGGACACCACCGGGGTAAATATAGACAGCCGCTCTGTACACCGGCGACGCTGAGTTCACAATAGCCGGCGATAAAAATGTCTATTAATAGTGTCGTATGTAACACAATGAGCCACGCATCGCGGTCGGATTGAAGAAGGAACCGTTTAATCGGATAATTAATGACGACTGTTTAACGTCCATTATCCCTGCGACAGTTTCGCCGAGTGATTCCGCGTTGCGAGAATATCGTAGGACGCGGTATCGGGGTCGTGTCTCGTTGTGTCGCGAAGATCGAGGGCTATACGGTATAACGTTCGACATCGACGATCTTTGTCGTTCAAAGCAGCCTGCATACGAACAATAATATCGTGAATACCGATCGATATCGATGATATTATTGATCGTGTACAAACTGTTTAAGGCGGATAGAAAAAGATACGATTTTACGCGGTCGCATACATCGACACGTTTGAATTTTCTTTACCTTTTACGAACGAACCTTGCGTAAAGTTCACCTAAAACAATTAAAAGCGTCGGTCGGAGGCGTGAACGCCGTCCGTTCCTAATCTAGCAGGAAAGTCATTCAACGGCTGCATTCGGGACGTAAACAATAAACAAAAGTCTCGATGAATAAGCTCGAAGGCACGTTGAATCGAGTCAGCTCTAAAGATGCTCTATTATTAGCTGCGCGAGGCAATTACGGGCAAGCCGGTAACGATTAACCGGCCGCTTTTAAATCGGTCAGTTATTCTGGCCGGTGTGTCATCGAGAACAAACTATTCCAGTGAAATCCGCGACATTGACGGTGTCGTAGCTGTTGGAGTAGTTTANAATCGAGTCAGCTCTAAAGATGCTCTATTATTAGCTGCGCGAGGCAATTACGGGCAAGCCGGTAACGATTAACCGGCCGCTTTTAAATCGGTCAGTTATTCTGGCCGGTGTGTCATCGAGAACAAACTATTCCAGTGAAATCCGCGACATTGACGGTGTCGTAGCCGTTGGAGTAGTTTATTCGCGCAATGACGCGGTCGCGAAGAAATAGGCAAGAGGAAATAGGCTCGCACGCTCGTTGATGCTTTATAAATAAAATGGCGACCACTAGACGGCGCCAAGGGTGTTTAAATATGCGTATCTCGCACGCCTCTCCGTTTCCCCGTGAACTTCTCCAGAGTCTTTCCTCGTTTCCTCGTTTCCTCGAACAGGCGTGAATGAAGTCAGGCCTGGGACAGGCTTTGTCGCTCGACGATTCACACACGTTCGCGAGAACGCGCGACCAGCGTGCGAATAGCGGCACGTTCGCGATTAAAACGCCCGTTCCAGCCTACGTTCCCGTTCGAGTAAACAGGAAGCTTGCTATCGTCTTCCCGCTGGATCTTCCATTGTCTCCACGGCAACGCATCGAATCGCTCGGTGATTCCCGGTACTCGAGAATCGGAGTTCGACGAACCATTTCTACTTTCGGAAACGTACCTTGTTTTCTTGAATTCTTCGTTCCTCGAGAATCGGATTTCGACTGGTTCCGCGGGAACGCTAATTGCTTGCTCAAAGAGCGCATCCGTCGCAGGTTTTTGCATAGGATCCGTTTCGAGAAGAGAAACGCGACGCGTCGTTGCCCCCTACTTTTCAGAATATTCGTTAGATTTCTACTCTCACGGACGATTTTCTGCCGTCTCGGAACGATGCGACCGATCCATCGTGTCGTCGACTCGTTGGCGCGTTCCTCGGCGATGGACTTTCGTTCTTTTCCACGGTATAGATCATTTCTGTACCCTCGATATTTAAGCGACATTATACTTACACCTCCGATTCAACCTATCGCACAAATCCCTTCTATTCGAAACTAGACTTCGTCCCTTTAACACACTGTGTCCTAAAAAAAGAAGTACAAGCTCCTCTTCCGTTTCTCAAGAAGTCGGTTTTCCTTCGATTATTCCGCTCAGTCAGCATACAATAACATAGTCACTTTCTAAAAACGTGTCGTTCACATCGTGAAGCATGTAACGTGTCAGCGAACGTGTGAACGCGCGCAGACGCCTAATCACACGCGCGGTGTCGCTCGGCCGCGATCCAGAAACTCTGGCGAACAAAGAAGATCACGGTGAAGTTTGCGCCATGCGGAGAATGCGCTCGATAGCTGTGACCGACCCGGGTCAAGGTGAACATCTCGTAAGGTCGACAGAATATCGTTCGAATAGCGCAAACGGCACAGGACTTCCGCGACATCGTGAGAAGTATCGAAGAAGCGACACCGTAGGACCAGTCGGCCACGCGACTTCCCAGGAACGTGGCTTCCGTTCTGTTCCTCGCTGATCGCGTTGCGTAACGCGCGAGAGCCGGAAGACGGATTACGGGCAAGGCGAGAAATTGTCTTCATCCTGAGTAATCGTATTTATTTTCGCTGCGATCGACCTTAGATCTTCCAAATTTTTTCACGGTAAACCTTGAAGCACCAACAACGCGGCGGAATGATTAAATTACGTTTGTTACAAGCGTTTGTCTCCTGCAAGAAATTTTGTTCAGCGGTATCTTTCATATTTATATCGAACGAAGAATTTGAATTTTTAAGGACAGCTTGGTAACTCAAAGATATCTGTATGGCGTGGTATTTAGCGATCTTAACTACCGTTAATGTTCGTTACACCGAGTATAACATTTCACGGGTCTACTTTCATTCCTGACGCAACATGTAAGTACGAAGTTTCACATGACGTTCCGCCGGTCAGATAGTATGCAGCACTGTGTTACATAAACACAAGTACCTGTTGTTCAATATTTAGAAGCTTGTGCAGAACATCGCATACCATCGAGTCTCTGCGTTCCCGATAAATATTTCGAACAACGATTAATCGGTTTTACAAAACCTGCAAAAACAGTTAATATCGTCTAAAAATTTCAGACACCAGCGACACGATCGATCCGACCCTTCGGTTCCGACGAACGTTACGCAACGTTGGACGACAAAGCGATCGTGATACGTTCGACGTTCGTAACCAGCTCTGTAAGCTCTTCGTGGCACGCACTCGCGTTTATTTGTTTTGTCGAGCAATGGGTTGCACGCAATAGGTTTTCGGCTGCGTGGCTCGAGGCGGTTCGAGCGCGCGCCGCATAAGGGCAGTAGGTCACTCCCGAAATGATCAGACCGTCGCGACGCTGTCCGTGTCTGTCGGACGCGACTACTATTCCTGGCAAATTATTCCGGCCGCTCGCGAATAAAATTGCCCGGACCGACGCCGACCGCGGCGATTATCGTTTTCGTTATTAATCTAACGACCCCGCTGTCGCCGTTACAGAATCACCGTAACGATCCTTTCCATCGACCTGAAACGTACCGTCTGAACGAAAAATCGTACACAAGCTGGCCGTAACGGTGAACGATGCTTTCGGACGAATAGTTTATTCGACGGCGTTATATGGAAATTTTGATCACGTTTGAGTATAATCGAGAAAGGAAAACATTTCTGAAATGATTGGTCTTTTGTATTTTGGCAAACAAAGGGTCCAAGGAAGCGTACTCGTAAACAATGGCGTTCACGGAGGGAACGAATTTGCGACGTAAGAGTTACGACGTTATTTGGACGACGTTTCGCGAGCTGTGGAAGACGATTTTCCGAAACGAATTATCCCCGCGCGCGTCTCGAAACTTTGTTCACGATATATCGGTACGAATTTGGCAATGCGTTCTGTCTATTTTTGTGGATTTACTGGTCGAAATGGGTCGCCGATGGTCGCCTACCGTAGAAAAGCAAATATACTGCGTCATCGGTTCTTTTTTTTTTGCGACGAAAGGGTAGGTAACACGAGTTTTCCAGGGAAACCGTAATTTTGATTGTTCATCAAAGAGAAGAGTCCTTACAAAGAAATTAAACAAGAGTATAAAAATTCTCTCGCAATCTGTTCGCTTCGATAACTTCTCGTAAACTGTACGATATAACAACTTCAGAAATAAACAACGAATCTCTCCTATTCAACCCCAGCGCTGCGTACCGCAATAAAATCCAAGGGATTCGAGACGGTCGAAAACATCCACGGCTGCAGCAATTCCCCGCGATGCGACTCGCAACTTCGAAATAAAAACGTCGGAATAATTCATCGAGGGCGAGAATTACTATTCGACTATTTTCGTTCCGTGTTACTTACTGTCGCAGCGTCGTCTATAATCCACCGACAACAGTTTGGCAACGACCTCTGTCTATTTACGGATTACCGACATCGAGACCGGACACAACTCGTTCCGGTCTCTCTCGAGTGGGTCGAGAGCACAGCGGAGTCGCTCGTGGCGATCCGCTTCCAACCGGCCACGCTCGCTGATGGATCAAACGAGTCATTTGAAACTTTGCGAATTCGCCACCAACGCCGCCACAGAGGAGTCCAGATGTTTCAATTAAACGGTAACATCTGCGCGGCGAAGTTAGCGGATGCAAATTTATTGTTTGGCCGAGGACGGAATCAATCTCTGCTAACTTGCTCGCCTCCGATCGATACGCAAGCAAGTAGATTTATAATTAAGTTACCGATAAATTACGCGCTTGACTTTTTTCCATAAAAAGTAACAGAACCAGCGAAAGAAACTCGTATGTATTTCCTCTTAATCCAAGATACACTTCCGCAATCCTACGAAGCTTATCACAAGGTACGAACGTTTGAAAGGACACATACATTTTTAACACGGTCATTGCGTTCACGGGCCGTTTATTTAAGGATTCGTGGAAGAGGGACCGGACGTGGCTCGTTCGGATCTCGAGTGGGTCGAGTGCAATGATCGACCGTAGCGACCCGAATTGCACTCCGTCCGCTTCGATGGAATGGATCAAATAGGTCACGCTCGATCGCGTACTCTAATTTTTTCTATCGGACCAACGCGATTGTTTACCGGTCGCGTGGACGTGGCTCAAGTTGGAAGAATTTCGTTGGTGATTCACCTTCATCCTATATTCCGATACGGAGGAGAAGCGGTTGCGATAGCAGAAACTGTGCTGGTTTGTCCAGAAAAGTTTCTCTTTTTGTAACCGACTCGCGTAGAACAGCAGCATTCCAAAAGGTATCTAGCGACAGATCTAGGCGCCGGTTTTCGAAAAGTCGAGCAACTTCTGTTTAACACAGCCGAACGACTACCGTCGAGCGCTCGATCGAGGCAAACGTTGATATTTTGGTCCGAAAATATTCACTTAATCTTTGGTTAGTTATGTCAAACGGCGAACTACGCGGTCCGCCAGACGAGCGCGTCGCATTTCCTTTATGCGACGTATGCGCGGCACTGAAATGCATTCAGGTACATATTCGACAGGAGACAGCGTTCAAAGTAGTCCCGAGACGTCTCTGGGTAGAGCTTCTGTCGGTCTCTGGTAATTTCTCGAAATTACAAGCCTCTATGAAACGGCAGAGAAAGAGAGAGAGAGGAAGAGCGGACAGACGCGGAAGACAGGGTCGCGTATGTCGGCTGGCTCGTGATCGACAGACGCGACCCTTGTGTTCCGGTCTCCGTCGAGTGGGTCGAGTGCAGTCGAGCGGTAGTCGCGAGAGCCGATCCCCCGATCTCCGATCCCCTTGGCTCGATCCGCGAGGCCGCGCTAGGGACAGTAGGTCAAGTAGGTCAAGTAGGTCGTTCCCGCAACGCTCAGACGGCCGACAGGCGCGCGCTCAGGTTACGTAACCCTCGGAGGGAGAAAGTCTCCCCTCCTGCCCCCGTGTCAGCGTCCTTCCAGCCCCCCTCCGCGTTGAACCGTTCCCACCTCCACATCCATGCGCGCGATCTGCAACTCGACTTGCCACGAACTGTTTACAAACAAATCCTCCCACCTTTCGAACGAGAGGGCCCTGCCTCGCGCACAGCGGACGTGGATCGTCCAGCGACGACAGCGCCGCCTGGTTCCCCCTGAATCGACCATCGTCGACCTGGTCTGGTCCCGTCTCGTCGTCAAGAGTTAACCACGTACCGAACTGTACCGAGAGTGCGGCTGCTGGTGTGGCGTGTAGCCCACCAGCCTGCATTGCGCAAAATTGCAGCAGCACCGGCCGAAGAAAGCGCGCCACGTCTCCGACCAGCTTCTGGAGAAATTTTCTCCGACCCGTCTCAGCCAACCCCCACCCCGAACTCCCTTTCTTTTCTTCTTTGATCTTTTGATCTTTCTTCCTTCTCTGCTCACTTCCCCTCTCTAAAGTTTCATTCTACCCTTTCTACCTTTCCTTCCCTCCTTTCTCCTTCCTCTTGCCTCTGTGTAGCATTTTTTCTTTCCCGCTACACTCGTTCTTTCGCACGATTTTTCGTCGGTTCCTCTTTCCCTGGTTTCGCCAACCACGTTCCACATCCCTTGGAACGTTCGAGTACATCGCCGTCGCGAACGTTGCCGTTACAAGCATCGTCACGAACTGGGAGAGAGAACAGGTGAACGGGAGAGGGAGAGAAAGAGAGGAGGATCGGAGAAGGAGACGACGACGAGCTCGGGACCGACCGAGGAGAGAGAAACACTGCTTACTTTGTTTTTTACAGTCGCGTTCCAGATTCCCCGGAATCCGGCGCGCTCGTAACTGTAGTTAATTGTTGTTTAGACCAAGCGATGGCTGCCGCGTATCGTCCACCAGTCCTGAACAAAGAAAGACCACGCTATCGAAACGTGTTCGTTTTCCGGTCCCCGCTCGACACCCGAAGAATTCGGTCACTGCTAGAAATTTCACGATTTTCAAACGTCTCGATCGAACTGGAAGCCTCCAGTTATAGTCGACGTAATCGTTCGCAATCAGGTTATCGTATTTTTCAGGTGGACTGGGTCAACGAGTTTTCGTGCGACCGAATTATTTGGAGTAACGATTAATTTACCGATTTTTCAGCACGAAGGCACGCAGACTTACTTAACGTTTCGAGGCATTGTTTCGTAGACCACGAAAGACGCGAATTAATCGCAGGATATTTAGGAGTAATTTGCTTTGAAAGCGGCGACTGTCACGACAACGTCTGTCGGGTCGGAATTTCACCACGTCGCGCATCCGTCTTGCTCTCCGCTCGTTTGGAACGTCGCTCTCCCATCGCGTACACTTTTCTTTCCGCGGATTCGTTCAACTGTGAATATCCGGTTTTTCCGATATCTCTCAAAAGTTTGCAGTTCGCCGCGTTAATTTCCCGCTCGAGGAAATACGCGAGTAAACGTTCGCGAAACGTGTACGCGTCCAGTTAGCCAAGCGTCGTCGAACTTTGTCCAGATTAGCTCGAAACTTGTAGCAGAGTGTACGACGATATCAGAAGCGACTAACCGATCTGTTCGAGTTTACTCGGTGTGGGAATCAAAATTGATTGTGTTTTTTCTTTTTTTTTTTTTTTTTTTTTTTTTTTTT